>OZ022263.1:98806889-99221889 GCA_963978885.1 Nemotelus pantherinus | reverse complement strand
CGCATTCCCTGCTTCAGGTACGATGACACCATCCTGATGATGAGGAAACAGCGTTTCAACCATGATACAATGAGAACAAGGTAGTCTATTCCGACTACAAAAATGCGTTCGTTCTGCGCTGGTGACAACTGTGAGTAATTTGCCTTTAAGCCAATGTAAAATTGGGCAACTTCAAGGATGGCGTTTGGGGTGTTAATGGAGGGATATTTTGATTTTGATGATGAGGTTTGAATGGTTAGTATGTGCTTTTAAATGTCCTAGAAAATCTCAAGGAAAAAGCTATTGTACAAAGCACAATGATGAAAAACTCAATAGCTTATTTTTCGAACGAAAATGTTGAATGCACTCACTTAAACGAATCATTTAGAGTGTTGCTATTTGTATGTACGATGCTATTTGTATGTACGTGCAATGTTGGGTTGCAGATTCATGTAGCTCGATAGATGCAAATGTGCATAGAAGGAAATGTGCATTGAAAAGTTATGATGTACTTGATAGATAATAATTATGTTAGTTGCGGTTGTTGGTCAGGTGCGTTTTGAAAATATCGGAACAGTTTGAAACAATGTTGGTATTTTGTTATTAGCATCGCACATTCGGGAAATGCTTTATTGAAAAAATTAAAAAAGTTGATGTTAAGATGGGGATTCTTCCAGCCCGGTAGGGTATTAGATGTAAATATGGATTGAGAAATAATGCTTCAGTGTATATATGTATGTGCGTATGCATATAAGACAATGCCACTGAGCTAATTGAGGATATAAGGTTGTTTAATTATGCGCAAAGTACATACATATGATTTAATTGTTGTTTAATAATTCTGTTGATTGACGTTATTTGTGAGGTGCATTTTGAAGATATCGGTGCGGTAAGCAAATAGGTTTGTATTGTGTTATTAACATCGCACAATATGGAAGTACTTTATTGGCACAGTAATATGGATTTTAATGGCCACCGAAAGGTAATTGTTGTGAGCGAAAAAATAATAAACAGATGATCTCATCTGTAGCAGCAATTCGCCCTTCTGCGTTTTGTGGATGCGGGTCACCCTTTTGCCTACTTCCTTCAGACTCGTGTCGGCCTTCATCTGGCGTAGGATGTCTGCATATTTCACGTCACCGTTCGTGGAAATAATCATGACGTCCGGACGATTTCTCTTTACAGGGGGCATTTTTTTTCCTTTCTCAGTCACCTTAATCCATGGGTCCTGGGCCTTTTCTTGCAACCACTCCTTCTGCGCGGGGATTTTGGTTGGCGTCTTCACCATCTTCTTTTTGGGGGTCTGTCCAAAGGTTTGTACTTCGGTTTCCGCTTCTCTAGATCGCTTCTGCATTTTGATCTCGGATGGTCCTGGAGATTCGCCAGCTGCGTCGCTGCCCCTTGGTCTTCACCGGTCAGCATTTTCACATGTAACTAATGTTGGTGTGACCTGCGTTGCCACTTTCATTCGTCCAGGCTTGCGCCGTCCCCTTTCTACTCGAGCTTTATGATACGCCGCTCGGATGGCCCTAACCTGATCCCTAATCGCATGGTGCAGATTGGTTCGCGATTCCGTAAAATCTGCTAGGGCTCTAATCATTTCGCCTAGTTTGGCAAAGGCATCGAGTTTTTGCTCCGTTGGTGCTACAATCATTTGCTGCATCGTGCTTCTGGAGTCATCTGGAATTTCCCCTCGTTCAGTTGCTACTCTTGGTGGTGTTATATATATATACACATATATATAAATATATATATATATATATATATATATATATATATATATATATACACATATATATGTGTATATATATATATATATATATATATATATATATATATATATATATATATATATTTATATATATATATATATATATATATATATATATATATATATATATATATATATATATTTATATATATATATATATATATATATATATATATATATATATATATATATATATGTATATATATATATATATATATATATATATATATATATATATATATATATATATATATATATATATATATATATATATATATATATATATATATATTTACACATATAGATCATCAAAAAATGTCGGTGACTATTTTTTGAGAACGCGCCATTTGATTAAGCTGAAACTTTCAGGATACATTGATGTAAATGCAGAGTAGGCCCAGGTCTTACCAAATCTTAATTATCCTCAACCCTGTGGCGCCAGCGGCCATTTAAGTGATATTTTTAAAATACCTATTATTCTGTCCACAAATAATTTTTGAAAGAATCAAGTTAGCAAAATGAGTTTTGAACGTGTTTTAAATGTGAATCGTTTTGGAATTCTTTAACCCCACGCGTGCGCTAGGTGCCTAAAAAGAGGTTGGGAAAATTTGAAAATGTTTAAATTGCGATATCTTTTGACAAAATTATTAAAGTTTTATGAAATTTTCAGGACGTATTGGCACTATTAAGTTGTAGATTTTGATAGCTTTTAATGAGCTTCTTGAAAACACAATAGCTAAGGCAGGCAATGAAAGTAAAATCCTTTAAATCATCTACTCTCCTGAAAAATTGTCGCTTCTTGGAAAAAAGCAACTCACAAAAATTTTTTGTGCTTTGTCTACAGAGTCAAAGTAAAACATTTGAAATTTTACGATGGACACACCTAATAACTCTTCCCCGATTATCCTATATTTTTAGCATCAAAAACCTCTGTTCACGGGAACTCACGACCCAATAATCACATACATTTGAAAATTACAAAAGTTAATTTTAAATTACCAGTGGTGCTATCTTGAAAAATTACTGAGAAAAATAACTGCTTTTGACGAAATTCACACAGTAGTCGAATGTTTTTTAGAGCCACATATGACATAAATTTGGTTTAAAAATTCGGTTGAAGCTGCTTGCTATGGTAATTTTAGTGTTAAAAATTTTGAAAATTCGCTCAGGAAAATAAATGTCTTTGCCCTATAGCTTCAAGTGCAGTCGTGGAATCATAACGAAATTCATATGGCAAACTGAACTTGTTGTGGACAATACTCAGCAGAAATCTAGCTGGAAAAATCAAAGGGCTACCAGCTATGTTTGTTTTTGTATTTTTTTTTTGCATATCTTTAGTAAACGATTTTATCATCAAATTTTCAAACCAACGTAAACAACATATATTACGATTGTTACGCCAGCGATAGACTAAAAAAATCTAGTGCATCAGAACCGCTAGAAAACTAATTTTCGAAGAAATTGCCTTTGAGTGACAAAAAAATGTGGGAAGACGTAATACACTTTTTTGTACAACCATTCCTTATCCCAAGCAACAAAACTCAACTATAACACAAATGATGAAAATGTTCAGTGCTGGCAATACTTTTGCAATGAAGCAGCAATAAGCTTACCTTAACAAGCTCATACTAAAATCAACTTGTCCTTTGAATTTCGTTCTCATCGGAGGATTTCATCGAAAGTTTCAGCGGTTAAACGTTGTTTGAGGCTGCCATCCGAAAAATGTTCAAAACTCGGAAAATTTAAAAAATGGTTTCTTATTTTTATCGCAAATGCTTTGCATATGAGTACGTAATTTGAAGCATCTGTTGGTGCAATATTTACGAAAATGACTAATGCTGGTTAGCCTGTGTCAGCAGCAAAACAAAAAATATACCTAATCTGCTTCAAGTTAAGTTAAACCCAACCAGTAAATTTCGTTTCGATTGAATCACTGCGCTGGAAGGTATACGGGTGAAAAGAATTATAGGGATACCACCCTCAAAACTTTTCAAATTTTTAAAACGTTAATATTTCTTGTTGATTTTCATTGCAGGATCATTCTCAATTGCAAATCTAATGACATAATCGCTCAGTAAACAAATTCTACAAAATTACAAAAATAGTCATAGCTGGCAGCCCTTTCATGATTTTTGTATGAAATCCCTACGACATTTGGTTTACATTAAGGTCCATTTACTGCATGAACTTCCTTTCGAATTCTGTTCTGGACCGGCAGTTATAGGGAAAAAAGCTTTATTTTGCTGAGCAAATTTGCAAGATTTATGAGACAAAAATCACCAGAGCCCTATACTAATTTTTCAACCAAATGTTACATAAAGTAACATCCAAGTACTGTGTAAATTTTGTTAAAATCTGATGGCTGAATCGGAAGTTATAGGCCAAAAAGATGATTTTTTCTCAGTTATTTTTCAAGATGGTACCACTGCCACAGAGTTGCCCGCATTTCAAAATCACTTCTATCAGACCTGGTCCTAGTTAATACCAACATGTTCTGTAAATTTCATTATGATCGGATTATCCGGTCGTCAGTTCTCGTGAACAGAACTTTCAAGTGCTGAAAATAGAGGTATTTTGGTGATGGGTTGCCGTTCTTATGCAAATCGGAATTTTGAAAATTTTATCTTGAGATAAAGGACAAAGGATTAAATTTATCAAAGATTTGAAATTTTTGTCAAAAATCAAAAAATTTTCAGGAAGGTCAATGATTTGAAAGATTTTTTTCAGCAGCCTGCCACAGCTACAGGATTACCCGCTTTATGCTGGAAATCTATATGTGCCAAATTTTCGTCAACATCAATACGCTCTGTAATTTTCACGATGATCTATTGTTTTTCTTATAAGTAATGACAAATTAAAATTTGAAAAAAATTCCCTGGCTACTTTTAGGTACCCTGCACCCACACACGGCTAAAAATTTCCAATTCTTTATCATAAACAAGCTTAGAACATAATTAGTTTTCATTCCCAATACTTTTCTTTAACAAAAATTTACACTGCTTGGAAATATAGGAGTTCCTCAAAATTCACTAAAACGCTCGCCGTTGCCAAAATGTTTAGGATATCTGAGTTTGAGAAAGTTATGGACCTACCTATTATATACATCTACGTTCTCCGAAAATTTCAGCTCAATCGGATTGGCCACTCCAGAGATTATCTCCCTTAATCATTTTGCTGATATATATATATATATATATATATATATATATATATATATATATATATATATATATATATATATATATATATATATATATATATATATATATATATATATATATAAAGAAATATGAATTTTCGGCGAAACGAGTTTAATACTATTGTTCTTCGAACATTAGTAAAAAAATTAAAATGGTTCAGATGCTGAACCCTTTGCTTGGTAGCCAAAGAAATGAGGAGAACCCAGTAGATACCCATATTGAATCAGGACGAGGTAGTCGTCAATTGACGCTACATGAAAAGCTGCAACAGTATGAAAATCATCAATGTTGAAATGCCGCAAGAAACTGATCTAATTAAAACCATTGACAAAGGAATGAATCTTTTCGAAAGTGGTGGCACTCGTGGACATAATTTGGAGCAGGCGTACTAATATTTATCGACCGTCCCACCAACAAGTATCGTCTAGCATCGGAAATAAATTTAGAAGCAGGCTTAGAGACGATATTTTGGATCCTTTGCTATTGCTTCAATGTTACTGAAGAAAAAACCAATGAACTTTAGCAGAATTTTTTATATGTTTCTTTGTTATATGTTTCAATTTTAAGAGTTGTGATTCGTCGTTGTAATTTGCAATAGTGGTAATTTTAAATATTTGTCTTCATACCGTCAACGTCTTGGATAATTTAAATTATTAATTTAATTTTCGCATCAATTATATAAATTAGTAAAAATGCAGTAACATATTTTTGATACAGTTTTGAACTTAAATATTGTTGTTATTTTAAAATGATGGATAATAATATAATCTGTTTATTAAAATCTTGCCTTATTTGGTTGTGTTGTTTTTGAATCTCGAATCCCGGGATCCCCGGATTTTCGATTTTTCAATCCCGTGATCCCGGGATTGGAAAACTGGACTGAGATTTTTAACCCTTATTCATATGATACTACAAAAAAGTGTATAACGTCTTTCCACATTTTTTTGTCACTCAAAGACAGTTTCTTCGAAAATCAGTTTCTAGTGGTTCTGATGCGCTAGACTTTTTTTTAAACATAATCCCGGAAGTCAGCATATTCGAGGACAAATGCTTTTCCAGGAAGTTTCGGAACAAGACGAACTTCAATTTTCACATTTCGCCAATTCATTTTAAGAATGTTCGGTTGCACGAATTGAAGAAACACGCATCCCATCGTTTAGATAAAAGAAGACAGCGTTCGTAGTTCAAAGTGGTATATAACTGTTCTCAAAATCTGCCGTAGTATTTCTTGTATTAAATTTTAATGAAAAGAGATTGCTTTAATATTATAAATATATTTTGAAGTACAGACATTAAGTAGGGTCCGCTTTCTGAGACTTTCACATAAATTTCTTAGACACTCTACCAAAATCCCGATCCACTCAACTTGAATACGTTGAGCTAGCTCTTGCCTATTTTTTGGTGTGAGACCACTCAAGACACTCTTTTTTAATCTGGACCATACATTTTCAATCGGGTTTAAATCAAAAGAACTGCCAGACCAATTAATCTACACATTAAAAAAGTGCTCATAAATCGCCATGTAAGCTTCCAAAGCTGTATGCGCCTTGACTCCATCTTGCATCAAAATTACTTCGTTTCAGTCCTTAAATTGATGGTTAGTTTTAAGGTAGGAGAATATTTTTTGCCTGTAATATTTTTCATGAACAAACATTCTTTGCTCAACTATACGAAGTTGGCTTTTTCCACGACTGCTCACTCTGCGAGCCACCATGACTTATAAGCCGAATTACAGGGTCTCTATAACGGGATTATTTACGGTATCGCTGGTTCCCACTGTATTAATCTGTCGCTTAGATATTGGGTGCAGTTGATTCCACGACTCGTCCGTAAAAAAGATATTTGGACGCCGGGTTTGACCACGGGCATTGGCATCAGCAAATTTAAGGTTTTCAGCTTTTGGCAGATTACAGCCAGTTTTTTATGTTCTTATCAAAAAGAAAAGGTTTGATGCGTTGTTTGTAGGCTTGTCGCTTCCAGCTTGTGGATTGAACATATCGCTAAACGGTTCGCGTCCACACTTTTAGAGTAAGAGAATGTGAGAGAATTGAGAATTTTACGCTTGCTCTGTTTCAACTGGCTCACAGCCACCTTATAATAACCTCATACTCGTAGCAACTTTTTTTGAATCCACTTTCAAGTCGCATTGTATACGTAGCTATTGCCTACTGGTAAACCTGGCTGATAAAAACTTATGGATTTTATTGGACAACTAGGAAACTTTCCTTCATATATGCGTTTGATATTATTCGTCAAAGAGCAATAGTACTAACTAGCACAAAGCAATAAAAATCCATAAAGTCACATTGTTTAAAAATGACTACTTGAAATATACCATAACAACAAGTACGAGTATTATCATAAAAAAGGCGAAACAGCTTGGCATCTGTTACCTAAACCTGAAAGAAAAAAATCAGCACTTAGACTGAAATGATTTCATACTTAAGTTAACAGCAAATAGCACAATAAAACTATTGCGGAAATTATACATAGTCATCATTGAGATGATGCGGGAATGGTTTTGCTGTAGCCTTTTCTGATGGTATGTGAATTGTTTTATAAAAACAAAATGAAACCAGGAAAATTTTGCAATCAACGGTGCGCAGACTAGTGGTAAGAGTGCTGGAAGATGGAGATGGCGTACCGGCATTGTCATTATTTTAAACTCATTTGAAACCCAGACTGTACGAACGCAAAGGTGCAATCCAATGCATATATTATGCAATATGTTTTACCAGTATGTATCCTGTTGCGGAAGTGACTTGCTGTGTGACTTTTTGATAATTGAACGTAAACGAATTCAATGAATTCAAATTAACTCTTTTGTCAATAATAATTACTATAATTACCATCCTCCGGGCTCTTTGAATTTCAGGTGTTACCAAAAGCTAAACGAATGAATGAATTTGTAAACCTGCAGAGGTTGTTTTGTTCATGCATCGGTGCTCAAAAACGTTTGCCTGACAATTTCAGAAATACGATTATTAATCCAAAGCTCACAATGAGTAAACTTAGTTCTTTGAAGAGGCAGAATCTCAAACTGACACTCCAAGAACTGGGCCTCTCCGATAAAGGATACAAAACTTAAGTGAAAAGTTCAACGTGACGCGGATTAATGAAGGTCCTTTTGCCGAGGGTGAACAACTCGTTTTATCGCCATAAACTGGTTGTTCAACGCCAAGCCAAAAACAAGCTCAAACGTGCTTCGGAACGATGACTGCGATGCAGCATACGAACGACATGTCCGGAACCAGTTCGTTCCAATGGGAATCGCTGTAATGCATTCCGGACAGAATATATGCAGGAAACATTCTTGCTAATGAAAATGTAATCCGCTTGCAAGGGGTTTTCCAAAAGTTCGTGACTGGCCAACGAACATCACTCGCAGAAATAAGGGGAAAATAACTTTCGAGCATACATCGGCTATGGGTGGTGTGCTAAATGAAGCGGAAAGATGACAATTTTGGAGCATTTCAAATCATCACAGGTAAGTAAAATGCATGAAAAACAAGAGTACCAATGTCCCCTAGTAGCTGCGAGAATACGCTATTGGAATTTCCAAGGAGCGTCAAAATCGCTCAGCATGCAATAACCACATATTTTGGGTCATGCTGAAGTACGATCGGCCGCCGGCCAAACTTTCAATTCGTATTCACCCTAGATGACGGAAGTGCGAGAATACGATGCCGTAATTTCCAAAAAGCTCTTATACATAAAGCAATAAAGCTAAAAGCATAAGTTTCCCCTTGTATAAATCTTCCCAGCCTAAGACATGCAATGTTAAAAAGAAATAGACATGCAATGGTTCGGTAATGCTTCCACGCATTACGCGAAATGCTTACTGAATATAAGCCGAAGCATTACTTTTCCCGTTGAAGTGCAACAACGACGACTGGGTTGGTGCCACCGAATAATCGACGACGCAATAGCATAGCATAAAAACTAATAAAAAGCACTGAATGTACGCGATTGATTGATGGAAGAGATTGGCAGGGAGTGATGGATTTACCATCAGCTGGCACCTAAAAAGAACCAAAACCAAAATAAGTTCACTTTATCATATGCAAAAGTGAGGAAAGCATACTCTCAAACAACAGGTGAAAATGCTGAAAAGCTGATAAGTGAGATTGTGTTGGCGTGCGTAAAATCTCATCAAGAAACAGTAAGCGCAGCCAACATTCGTTGGCGGCAAAAGAAATTTTCTGTAGTGGATTGCATAAAAGTGTCGGAGATATTCCTTTTACTCGCCAAATGGTACCGAAAGTAGTATTCCGCGTTAACTATCTTACCACTTACCATTTTTATACTCACAATAAGTTTTCAGAAAATCAATACTGCATAAATTGCCATTCGTTAAAATAGTCTCTTTTTGCACAACACATGTATGTATATTGCCTAGTGGAAATGAGAAACGTATCTGATCGTACCAAAAGGGCGTGTCTTATCTTGGGGGGTTACTCTCTGTCTTTTTTCAACTTGGACTTGGATATTGCTATCTACTTCTCGCAATCAGTGGGGATATATCGCAAATTGTATAACAATTCACATACTTTCCGAGCTATATAAAGTTCTTAAGCTATGTCATGGCTTAAGAACTATATATAGCTCGGAAAGTACGTGAATTGCAATACAATTGCAAGAAGTAGATAGCAATATCCAAGTCCAAGTTGGAAAAAGACACAAAGTACCCCGCCAAGCAACCCTGCTACGATCAAATACGTTTCTCATTCCCACTAGGCAATGTACATGTGCTTTGCCAAAGAGACTATTTTAACGAATGGCAATTTATGCAATTTTGATTTTCTCAAAACATTTTCTCAGTATTAAAAAGGTAAGCTATAAGGTAATTAGTGTGGAATACTTCTTTTGATACCATTTGGCGAGTAAAAGGAATATCTCCCACACTTTTATGCAACCCAATACAGGGAATTTCGTTTGTTGCCAGTAAATATTCGCTGCGCTTACTGTTTCTTGATGGGATTATACACACGCCAACACACTCTCACCTATCAGCTAACACGGATACATATATTCTCACCTGTCGTTTGACAGTATATATTCTCTTTTTCGCATGTGATAAAGTGATCTTATTTTGGTTTTATCTCTTTTTACGTGCCAGCTGATGGTAATTCCGTCACTCCTTGCCAATCTCTTCCATCAATAAATCACGTACTTTCAGGCCCCTGGCTATGTCAATGTCCTCTCAAAAGCGACAGCGATCAGTTTTGACGACGAGTTTGGTGTATCCGGTTGAGTTGGATTCGCCTCGTGAAGCAAAACTGTGTATCACAGTTGATTTTATTCTTTCTAGAATACTATTTGTGAGATCCTTGTGTGAATAACCTGACACTATTGATGTCCAATTTTATGTCAAGTTTTATTTTGTGTTAGGTTTAATTGAGGTTTTGATCGTCCTGGGCTGATATTATATATAAGATGACCAATTTCCCTACGGTGCACCTGATTTTTGAATTCAAGCGATAATCAGACATCTTTGTCTTTAATAAGATGTAGAAAAAAATGGGGAGAGCGCTTGTTATGTAGTTGTAACAGGCTCGTATTAAATACTTTATGCTGGCATTCAATTAAGTATCCAGGGTGCTTACAATAGCTGCATTTTTACCAATGTTCGAAGAACATCAGTATGAAATTCGATTTGGCCAAAAATTCATATTTCCATATATAAATATATATATATATATATATATATATATATATATATATATATATATATATATATATATATATATATATATATAAATATATATATATATATAAATATAAATATATATATATATATATATATATATATATATATATATATATATATATATATATGTATATATATATAGCTATATATATATATATATATATATATATATATATATATATATATATATTTATATATATATATATATATAAATTTATATATATCTATATATCATCAAAAAGTGTCAGTGCCTTTTTCTCGGGAACGTGCCATTCGATTGTGCTGAAACTTTCAGGATGCATTGATGTATATGCAGAATAGGTCTAGGTCTCACCAAATGTAAATTTTCTTTAACTCTTTGGCGCCGGCGGCCATTTAAGTGATATTTTTTATATATCTATTATTCCGTCCACAAATAATCTTTGCAAAAAGCAAGTTAGTGAAATGAGTTTTGAACGTGTTTTAAATGTGAATCGGATAACGTCTTGGAATTTTTTTAACCCCATGCGAGCGCTAGGTGCCTAAAAAAAGATCGGGTGGATTTGAAAATTTTTGAATCGCGATTACTTTTGACAGAGTCATTAAAGTTTCATGAAATTTTGAGGACGTATTGGCACTATTAAGTTGTAGACTTTTGTTGCTTTTGATGAGCGTGTTAGCAACACTATAGCTAGGGCAAGCGCTGAAAGTGAAATCCTTCAAATCATCGACTCTCCTGAAAAATTGTCGCTTTTTGGAAAAAAGCAACCAATATACCATATATATTTTATGCTTTGTCTACAGAGTCAAAGTAAAACATTTGAAATTTTACGATGGACACGCCTAAAAGCACTTCCCCAATTTACCTATATTTTTAGCATCAAAAACTTCTGTTCACGGGAACTTACGACCCAATAATCAGATACAGTTGAAAATTACAAAATGTATTGGTCTTAAGTAGCATCAGGTCTGATAGAAGCGATTTTGAAATTTGGACAATTCTGCGCCAGTGGTGCCATCTTGAAAAATTATTAAGAAAAATAGCTGCTTTTGGCCCTATAAATTCTGATTCAATCACCAGATTTAGACGAAATTCACACAGTAGCTGAAGTTTTTTTTTTAACCACATTTGATAGAAATTTGGTTGAAAAATTCGGTTGGATCTGCCAGCTATGGTAATTTTAGTGTTATAAATTTTGAAAATTCGCTCAAGAAAATAAATTTATTTTCCCTATAGCTTCAAGTGCAGTCATGGAATTCATATGGCAAACTGAACTTGATGTGGACAATACTCAGCAGAAATCTAGTTGGAAAAAAATCATAGCTATGGTTGCTTGTGTATTTTTTTTCGCATATCTTTAGTTAGCGATTTTATCATTAAATTTTCGGACCATAGTGATCTTGTAGTGAAAATAAACAACATATATTACGATGTAGAAAATTTGAAAACTTTTACGGGTGGTAACCCTAAATTTCTTTTTATAACTATAACTTCCAATGCAATCATCGGATTACTATATAATACAAAATTCGGAGAGCATGTTGACTTCAACGTGTGGTAGATGTGACAGCAAGGGTTGACAGCACGAAGCGTTTTTGTTATTTTTGTACCAATAAACGCTTACATAAACATAAACATTTGCAATGAAATTAAGTAAACAGTGATAGCGTTTACAGCAGACGTTTAGTCCGTGGACTATACAATAAATTTCACCTAAATTATTTAGTCCACCTGTTGTAAACACTCAGTATCTGACCTAAGCGATAGGTCAGTACACGATTTCAAGTGACCTGTCCTAAAATAGGTCATGAACTATATCGCTGTAAACACACCCGTCTTAAACCTTGATTTTTGCGCGACTATTAATAATACATGTACGTTGAATTTAAGCTCGCAACCCTCTCGTTTGACTCAAAATCATTTAAATAATCACATTTAAGAGACATACGAAAAGACAATTACAGTGTATGAGCTAAAATTGAACAAAATGACAGCTGTCACGAACAAACGAGGACTGAATTCGACCTGAGTAGATTTTAGGTCAAATCGATGTTAGCACCTTAGGACTAGATTCACTTAGTCCGTGGTATAGGTCAGGTCACATTTGGTCCAAAAAATTTTGGTATAAAGGATAGAAATATGTATTAGGTCTGTTCCCGTACTTGAATCTATTATAATATATTAAAATAGATTCGCAGCAAGTCGTTTTCGTACTTTTGCTGCAAGCCAAATGCAAGTCAAATTTTGCAGCAAAAAGAAGCCAGCTGCCAAATTCTGTTACTGCTGCAGTTTGCTGAAGTACGGGAACAGACCTATTCTTTCGGTAAGCATTACGCGTAATGCGTAGAAGCATAACCGGACCATTGCATGTTGTTTTCTTTTTAACATTGCATGTCCTAGGCTGGGAAGATTTACACAAGGGGAAACTTATGCTTTTAGCTTTATAGCTTTTTGTAGAAGAGCTTTTTGGAAAGTACGACATCGCATTCTCGCATTTCCGACATCTAGGGTGAATACGAATTGAAGCTTTGGCTGGCGGCCGATCGTTTCTCTGCATGTGTGGTGATTGCATGCTGAGAGATTGTGACACTCACTGGAAATTCCTTCAGTGAATTCTCTTTGCTGCTAGGGAGAATTGGTACTGCTGTTTTTCATTCATTTTACTTACCCGTGATGGTTTGAAATGCTCCGAAATTTTCATATTTCCGCTTTATATAGCACACTACCCATAGTCGCTGTATACTCGCAATTTCTTTTCCCCTTATTTCTGCGAGTGATGTTCATTGGCCAGCCATGGATTTTTGGAAACATTTTCATTTGCGGTCGGCGACTTTTAACATATAAGCTTTCTCCCTTACAGCATTCCCCATGCTCCAAGTCATGTATACGAGTATATCGTATAATTGCTGAAAAATAGCTTTCTAGCACATTACATTTGCATTACCAGCATTGTTTGATTCAAGCATTCCTGCAGAATACATTACCGTGATTCCCGTTGGGTAGCCATTATTGAATTTCAAGAGATTCAAGTTCAAGTGATTTAGTGCAATGTATTCCGGTATTGTATGATGATTTTAACAGGGCGTGTGAGTTAATTATTGAAGTTATATGGGGCTATACAATTAATATTGCATATTGTATTTGAAAAGTTTAAGTGCGTTTTCGATAGCAGAAGAAAATTTCGGGAGTTTTATGTCGGCCGCGGATTTTCCTATTTCAGAAAATATATATTTAGCATTTGTGCAACAATTTTTATTTCATCCTCAGTTTTACCTGAAGATAAACATTCATAATGAACATAATGATGCGGGTAAGTACTATAGATTTTCAATAGAACGTCTGTGAAGGTAACGTGAATTCTCCGTTTCAGGGGTGGACACATTAGGGCACATGTCGCTATTTCGACAAAATGCAGGCATTGGCCCGAAAGTTTTTGTGATGCCTGAGGTATGTATTAGCACAACAGGGTGTATTTTACTTTATTTCACCAATATTTATTTTATTTCCCCAGAGAAAAAGTGTAAAGGGAATATATATATATATATATATATATATATATATATATATATATATATATATATATATATATATATATATATATACAGGGTGTTTGGTACTAAATGAACACTATTTTAAGGAGGCGTTCTTTGACATATTTTGAGTAAAAAATCGTTCGACAGGATGGTCCGGATTTCAAAACCTACGGAGTTAAAGGGTGTTCAAAAAAACTTGTTCGGACCGTTACCCTGACTCACTTGAATCGTTGTATCTTGAAAACTAATTATCACAACTCAAAGTTTTATACCGCCTTTATTAGACATTTAAATTGCCTTTTATTTAATTTGTTGCACTTGATTGCAGTTGCACCGAGTTTTGAGATATTTTCTTCGAAACACAAACTTTTTAATTTTAACCCCGAAAATTCTGTGTTCCAGGTCGTTTTCCTTAGAAAACCTCATTATAATGTGCCACTTTCATTTAAATATTTTGATAAACCATATTACTGGCTACAAAAGTTGCATACATTTTAATGACTTAGATCCTACCATTTCGCAAGTATTGAGCGAAAATAAATATCGCTTAAAAACTAAATATGTCATAAAACGGTCCTCCTTGAAAAAACAAAGTTTAATATGCTAGTCGTACTAAAGTAATTTAGTACCCATTTATTGCTATTTAAAGTATCAATAAACTTAACTATATTTTAATTAGTTTCAACATAATTGATGCACCTACCTAGATGTGACAGGTAAAAGCATGTCCAGTTCTTCGCCTTTATTAGTGGGATACTTAAAAAATTGAAAACGCATAAAAACAGAACCACTTTAAAATTCTTGTAAGTTTCAGTGCATTACTCGAACAACAAGATCTAAATAAAATTTACGAAAATACATGGAAAATGCCTCGCTACACTAACGAAGAATATGGAGATATTTTGTATGTCTATGGGGAGTGCCGGGGAAATTCAGCAGCGGCGCAATATTTGTATCATCAGAGATACCCCGATCGACGGATTCCTGGAAGGAGAGTGTTTTAACAACTTTACGCAAGGATTCGGAAAACGGGTAACGTCAGAACGAGCCGAGTAAACGCAAATCCTACAACTGCAACAGCTGTACGGACCGAAGAAGATATATTGCATGCAATGGAATCTGACCCATCAACCAGTATTCGACGCTTAGCGTTACGGTTTAAAGTGTCTAGCTGGAAAGTTTGGAGTATTTTGAAAGCAGTCCGTCTACATCCTTAACATCACACACCAGTTCAGGAGCTCCTACCCATCGATTTGCCAAAAAGGATGGAATTCTGCAATTGGCTCCTGGAGAGACAATTAGACGACGAAAATTTTGTCAACAGCATTCTTTGGACGGATGAGTCTTTATTTACGAGGGACGGTATCACAAACTTCCACAATTTACACACGTGGGCTGAAAACAATCCAAACACTGCAAGAACGTCATCATTTCAGCATAGATTCAGCGTAAATTTATGGGCAGGAGTGATTGGCAATAATTTGATTGGGCCTTTTAGGCTCCCGCCTACCCTAAATAGTACCAGCTACTTGTATTTTTTAACACATGATCTGCAGGACTTATTGGAAGATATTCCTCTGCAACGATTGGTTTCCATGTTTTACCAACACGATGGTGCTCCAGCTCATTACGGCCGACCAGTCATATATTGGTTGAATTCCAACTATCCCAATCGCTGGATCGGTAGAAATGGACCAGTACACTGGCCTGCGAGGTCTCCTGATCTGACTGTAATGGATTTTTTTGTATGGGGACGGATGAAGGACCTTGTGTACGCAATGGAAGTATCCACTTTAGAAGAACTAAATACCAGGATCGATGATGCTGCAACAGAAGTGAGGCAACAGCTGAGAGACATAAATATGAAAAGAACGCTTGCCAAACGAGCTTTGGCATGTATTCAAAATGAAGGTGCCAATTTTGAACACTTACTGTAGATTAAAAATTTTGAAATAAAGCATAAAAACCATTATTAAATACTTTCAGTTCAAGAAAAAAGTGTAGATAGACAACGAGGGCCACTTTATGGCATATTTAGTTTTTCAGCAATATTCATTTTCGCTTAATACTTGTGAAATGGTAGAATCTAAGTCATTGAAATGTATGCAACTTTTGTAGCCAGTAATATGGCTTATCAAAATATTTAAATGAAAGTGGCACATTATAATGAGGTTTTCTAAGGAAAACGACCTGGAACACAGAATTTTCGGGGTTAAAATTAAAAAATTTTGTGTTTCGAAGAAAATATCTCAAAACTCGGTGCAACTGCAATCAAGTGCAACAAATTAAATAAAAGGCAATTTAAATGTCTAATAAACGCGGTATAAAACTTTGAGTTGTGGTAATTAGTTTTCAAGATATAACGATTCAAGGGAGTCAGGGTACCGGTCCGAACAAGTTTTTTTGAACACCCTGTAACTCCGTAGGTTTTGAAATCCGGACCATCCTGTCGAACGATTTTTTACTCAAAATATGTCAAAGAACGCCTCCTTTAAATAGTGTTCATTTAGTACCAAACACCCTGTATATATATATATATATATATATATATATATATATATATATATATATATACATATATATATAGATATATATCTATATATATATATATATATATATATAGATATATATATATATATATATATATATATATATATATATATATATATATATATATTTATATATATATATATAGATATATATATATATATATATATATATATATATATATATATATATATATATATATATATATATATATATATATATATATATATATATATATATACAGTGAAACCTTTCTATGTTGACCACCTACGGTTTGGGTTGATGTCGGTCAAGTTACGCAGGTGGTCAGTTTAAAGAGGGGTGCTTGTTTCATTAAACACCAGTGTCTTTTCATAGAGCATTTGCATAACAATAAAAATTACTTGAAGATTCATGAAAAGAAACAAAATAATGCGCCTAAAGAATTATTTATCACCGCCTAGAAGTCATATAAACTTATTTGCTTTGCCTTCATATTAAGTGCATTAGCTTCTATTTTATTTCTTTACTCAAACACTGTTTCAATTAAACTTGGCTGATAAGCTCCGGCGTACCTTAGGCGTAGTAAGTAAATTTAATGGCCTAGTTAGCGGTAGGTACTGGTATCACCGAACTAACTATTTCAAGATCGGCAGTTTTCTCTTGTTCGTCGGTTCGAATGCTCATAACATTTTCTAAAATTTCTTGCATACGATTGCCATCGAACGAATAAATTTCTTTTGAAGCTAATAAATAATCCTGAATGATTTGAGGCAAGACTGAAATAATTGGCTGTAAAGTTGAAACCCGCTCGATGACAACATTTCCTTATTGTATCTTCTGTCACCTGAAAGAATTTACCAGATCGCATCTAAAACAGTTACTTTTCTCACCATTTTTACTAATGTTCGAAGAACAATAGTATTAAACTCGTTTCGCCGAAAATTCATATTTCTTTATATATATATATATATATATATATCAGCAAAATGATTAAGGGAGATAATCTCTGGAGTGGCCGATTCGATTGAGCTGAAATTTTCGGAGAACGTAGATGTATATAGTAGGTAGGTCCACGACTTTCTCAAATTCAGATATTCTAAACCTTTTGGCGGCGGCGAGCGTTTTAGTGAATTTTGAGGTACTCCTATATTTCCAAGCAGTGTAAAGTTTTGCTTAAGAAAAGTATTGGGAATGAAAACAAATTATGTTCTTAGCTCGTTTATGATAAAAAATTGGAAATTGTAAGTCGTGTGTGGGTGCAGGGTGCCTAAAAGTAGGCAAGGATTTTTTTTCAAATTTTGATTTGTCATTACTTCTAAGAAAAACAATGGATCATCGTGAAATTTGCAGAGCGTATTAATGTTGACTAAACTTTAGCACATGTGGATTTTTAGGACAGTGCGGGTAACCCTGTAGCTACGGCAGGCTCCTGAATAAAAAACCTTCAAATCATTGACCTTCCTGAAAATTTTTGATTTTTGACAAAAAAATCAAATCACTGATAAATTTCAACCTTTTTCCATCATATCAAATTGAAATTTTCAAAATTCCGATTTGCACAAGAACGGCAACCCATCAGCAAATTACCTCTATTTTCAGCACTCGAAAGTTCTGTTCACGAGAACTGACGACCGGATTATCCGATCATGGTGAAATTCACAGGACATGTTGGTATTAGCTAGGACCAGGTCTGATAGAAGTGATTTTGAAATGCGGGCAACTCTGTGCCAGTGGTACCATCTTGAAAAATCACCCAGAAAAAAAACCGGTTTTTGGCCTATTACTTCCGATTCAGCCATCAGATTTTGACAAGATTCATCCAATACTTGGATCTAACTTTATGTAACATTTGGTGAAAATTTGGCTGAAAAATTAGAATAGAGTTGCCAGCTATGGTGATTTTTGTCTCCTAAATCTTGCAAATTTGCTCAGCAAAATAAAGTTTTTCCCCTATAACTTCCGGTCCAGTGTAAAAATCAGAACGAAGTTCACGCAGCAAATGGACTTTAATGTAAACCAAATGTCATAGAAATTTCGTACCAAAATCATGAAAGAGCTGCCAGCTATGACCATTTTTGTAATTATGTTTAATTTCTTTACTGAGCCAATATGTCATTAGATTTCCAAATGGAAATGATCCTGCAATGAAAATTAACAACAAATATTAACGCTTTGAAAATTTGATAAATTTTGAGGGTGGTAACCCTAAAATTTTTTTCACCCGTATAACTTCCAGCGCAGTGATTCAATCGAAACGAAATTTACTGGTTGGGTTTAACTTGGCGTGAAGCAGAATAGTTATGTATTATGCTTTGCTGTTGATACAGGCTAACCAGCATTAGCCATTTCCGTAAATATTGCACCAACAGATGCTTCAAACAACGTTCTCATATGCAAAGCATTTGCAATAAAAATAAGGAATTCTTTTTTAAATTTTTCGAGTTTTGAACATTTTTCGGATGGCAGCCTCAAACAACGTTTAACCGCTGAAACCTTCGAACGAAATTCAAAGGATACGTTGATTTGAGTATGAGCTTGTTATGGTAAACTTATTGCTGCTTCGTTCGGAAAGTGTTGCCAGCACTGAATTATATGTGTTATAGTTGAGTTTTGTTGCTTTGGATAAGGAATGGTTGATATGATTCCTGCGAAGAGAACGAAATTCAAAGGATACGTTGATTTGAGTATGAGCTTGTTATGGTAAACTTATTGCTGCTTCGTTCGGAAAGTGTTGCCAGCACTGAATTATATGTGTTATAGTTGAGTTTTGTTGCTTTGGATAAGGAATGGTTGATATGATTCTAAAAAACAGTGTATTACGTCTTTCCACACTTTTTTGTCACTCAAAGACAATTTCTTCGAAAATTAGTTTTCTAGCGGTTCAGGTGCGCTAGAGTTTTTTTTAAGTTGAGCCGGAGTCAGTATCTATGATGGAAATTAAGTGAAGCAGAAGATTTTTTCCGATAATTTAGCCTCGCATATTGGATAATGCCTTGGTCTAATGACAAGAATTTTATTTGTACATTCGAAAAAGAGGTGCTGTTTATGACTTGTAGCATTATCCAATAAAATTATTATTTTTTTTTGCATTTCTTTATCTATTTTGTCAAAAATTGCGGTTGTCATCTATGATATTTTGTTCGATTTTTAAAATACGGGCAGATCTTGCACCTTAATGGAATTTGTTTTAAAAATCCGTGCGGTTTTAGCTTTTCTTCTGTTGCACTACAGCATAGCAAAATGCTCAGTCTTTCCTTGGCCATCTTGCTCCCTTTACACTTTTTGTCTTTTGTCACAATGCTTTTGGTTGGTAGCTGCCTATTAAACAAACCAGTTTCGTCCGCATTAAACTGATCTTCAACTCTATATTCCTTTAAAATGTCAAGTAATTTAAGTATTCAATGCGCTGCTGCTTCATAGTCAACATTTGCACTTTTACCGGATAATGCTCTAAACTGGATATTATTTCGCAACCAATGCTTTCACTTGAAGTAATGGGCCAGTCACTGGGATACTTTTTGATCGGCACTTCTTACAAAATTCTAGAACTTTTTCCTTGATAGACTCAAGCTGCGTCTTCTTCAATTTCCGTTTTCTTTCTAGATTAGCATTTTGGTTGAATGCTGTTAAAATCCATTCTTTATTCTTGATAATGTTAACGACTGTAGATTTCGCTGTATTATATTTTTCCGCCAAAAATCGCTGGCTTTTCCTGCGTCGACTTCATCTCAAATTTCCTTTTTCGTAAACTAATTTAGTTCTACACTTGACTCTTTTGTGCCAATTTCCGCCTAGAAAAAAAATCTTAAACATAAATACATTTCACTACAAATAATTTTCTTCCAACCTAGAATGCAAAGCCAAACTTAAAAAAAAAGTAAATTTGCACTATGCCACAGTGGCGAAATTATATTTATTCATTATTTTCATTTTCATTTCAGTAGCCAGACAGATTTTTCATAGAAAAACCAAGGTGGAATGTAATGTGACGTTTTACAGACTTACGGTCAAGTTACAGGTTAGACAGGTGGTCAGCTTGTAAGGGTGTATTTGTATTGGGAACGAATTGAGCTAGGAAAAACTGGTAAAATTAACCAGGTGGTCTGCTTGCGGAGGTGGTCAACTTCACAGGTTTTACTATATTTTATTATAGTAAGCTACTTGTATACAGCAACGTAATATATATATATATATATATATATATATATATATATATATATATATATATATTACGTTGCTGCATACAAGTAGCTTACCATAATAAAATAAATAAATATAAAATCAACGCAAGAATATTTGCTTCAGTCCTTTAGAGTTTACATCAGCAAAAAAATTAGCGGCAATCTCCTTTTAGATGAATTACATTCAAAAAACGCACTGGAGGCAAAAGGTCGGCGTTTGGTGATATCATTTGCAGCTGTTTACACCGAAGAACAGTTCGAATCTAGTCCAAGCAAAAGTGAGCTCATCGCAGTTGCCTCAGCTTGTGTTTCTATTTTCCCTTGCTTGAAAAGTGATGGAAAAAACGAGCTTGTAAATATTCTAACTTCGAACTAAGTTGATATATTTTTATGCATGCATAGCTTCTGATCAATAATTTTTGTACTGGTTACTTGCAAGTCAAGCTGAAAAATAGCAGAGCCAAGAAACGAAAGTGAAGCCTTTATAGTTCAGTGAATGAAGTCAAAACTAATGAAAACAATGAAGAGATAGATGCAAATCAAGAGCTACATTTGAGAAAGCAATTCGATGGCCTAAAAAATCTTATTGTTCCCGATGAGTCAGAACAAATAAAGCTCGTTTTGAAACAAACTGCAACGTTCAGGAAGAAATGGACAAAAACTTCAACTGCTCCTTTTAAATACTAGCCATTTTATTATTTCACTCCATAATATGTATGTACATTCATTATTTTGCTAAATTTGTGTACTATAAAGATAACCTTTTCAGATTGAATTTGACTTTCAAACTTACTTTCCTTATTCGTGTTTCTTGGTAGACACTTGGTGAAGGTATCAGAAAGTTATTTTCGATGCGATTAGAAGTAGGGGTAAATCGGTCTTATACACTGAGCCATTACGCAAAAGTGGAAAGTCACCGCCAAGCACTTTATATATTATTCAAGTAGATGTATTCAATATACTTTTATAGATTGGTGTGCTGAAATACTTTCTTTCATCAACCTCTTGCGACTGCTACCTCCAATGTCTAATGGTAATAAACGTGTTAGCCGAGTAACTGACGAAGCCGCAGTCGAAAAATTAGTCGCTTTCAAGCAGGTATGACCAAAACTAACATTATTAATTTTGTTTTTAAAAATAGTTGAAAAATAATTTTCAGGTCGGATCCACTGAATCGGAGATATTGGAAAGTGCTGAAGGCAAGTCACCTTACATTGTCGCTTTAGGTACCAACAAGGCAGAAATAAAGGAATATTTTGTAGTATTTGACAATAATTTGATTATTTTGCCCACATCATATTCATTTATAAACGCAATTGACATAGTTTTTAAGCTTTTAAGCTTCTCTTCTTTTCTCATTTTGTTTAATATAAAGTATGAAACTAATTTAAGGCAGATTTATATGTACTTGGAGCATTTTATATACAAAATAGCTGCGTCAAAACGATCTGAGATTACTAACACAATAAAAGAAATTGGTTTGTTATTCAAAAAGTTACTTGCAGCAGAAGAGCATTAAGCATTTAAAGGATTAAGGTTGAATGCATTGTATGAATATTGAAATGTTTTTTATGCAGTATACAAAGTGAAATTTATGCTTAAAATGCTCGCACATTTGAAATTGGAGCATTTTCTAATAGATTCAAAGCATCTTCAATTAAAATGTGTTAAATCTAAGTCGGGCAAGCTTATTTTTAATACATATTCAGGTCTTCGAAGACATGTTTTAAAATATTTGTAACTGAAAAGCATAATAGTATTGAAGAAAATATTTCATATAGCCAAGTTTCTGAAGATAATTATATCGCAAATAATAATATATCTTGTCCTTCTGACTTCATTTCTAACCAACACCCTCAAACAAGTTTCAGCACCGCTTTTGCCCTATTTGCCACGAATGTTAATATGCTAGGACTTCCAAATTCAACAATAGAAAAAATACTTTTTGGTTCAATATAGTTAATAGAAACACTTTCAATCAAATTTAAAGAAATTGCTCAATCTGAATCGAACAAAGTTATGGAAAAAATTGATAATACAATTAGTCAAAACCAGCTTCTCATGAATAATTTTCGGACACGATACAAAAGGGACAATTTTTTTTCTAATTCATTATATTTTGTGCAAACAAAAGAAATAGGAATAGCGCTTCGGTGGGATCGTAAATATTGTCGTATAACACAACATACAAAACACTATGTAATATAATTCTTTTATTGAGATTTTGAGAGCGTTAATGCATAATGCAATCTTGAAAGATTATTTGTTAAATCATACTCATACTTGTACTGAAAAATACTTTTGCTGTGAAACAACTAGCAAACTTTTGAATTTTTCTCAAATGAATAGAAAAACTATCAATATATTTATTATGACGATTTTGAATGCACAAATCCATTAGGAAGTAGAAAAACTGTACATAAAAATGGAGCAATATATATGAGCTTGGCAAATGTTCCCATTGAATGCAGATCCAAATTAAATTTCATTTATTTAGTAGCGATTTTTAACAGCAATGATACTTGTCAGAACGTTTCATACAACGACATCTAAAAGCCAATATTTGATGATCTGAGTTTTTTAGAAACTAAAGGGTTCTAGGTTGATAAACTAAAGGGTTCTAGGTTGCAGTTTTGGTTGCTTTTATACATGATGCAAACAATTTGTTTGGACTCCCTGGTGGTTTCAATGCTAATTATTTTTGTGGAATATGTGAAATGCATAAGTCAGAATGTCAAAGTAGTTGCAATGAAAATAGAACAAAAATGCGTAGTCTTCAGAGTTCAATAGAAAATTTTGAACCGCAACCTTACGGTCTAACTTTTTCAAAAGGTGCAAAATTTGTAAGTATTTTGAACGATTTAAAATTTTATAATACTATTGACAACGAAACTATTGACCCCATGCATGATTTGCTTGAGGGAACAGTTCCTTTTGTACTGCTAATATTTTTTAACTCAGCAGTATGTTTGGAAACAATTTCTTTTGAAAATATTAATGAACGAGTTAAATGATTTAATTTCGGTTATTCCTTTCGCAAAAATATACCTAGTGCACCCATGTCAAAAGATTCTTTACCATTTTCAGCATATGAATGCTATTGTTTATTATTATATACTCCTTTTATTTTTGGTGACGTTATGGAAAATAGTCCCACCAATTGGGAACTCATTCAAACATTGCTAAAAAATGTTTCGATTGTGTTCGCGAAAAATATAACCTACTGTAAAAAAACCTTTGAAAGATGCCATATTGAGAGATTTAGAGCTCATTTCTGGGACATTTCAACGTCGTTTGACACCTTTGCATCAGACACTTACCCATTAGGTTACAATTATAAAAAAAATGGGACCGTTGTCACAATATAGTAGTATGCGATACGAATCGAAGCATTCTTTGTTTAAATCCTACAGCCAATAATTCAGAAACTTTAAAAACTTTTGTAAAAGTCTAGCATTACGTCACCAACAAAAAATTGCTTGCTTTTATGAAAAATTTACTTCAAAAACAGCAGTCGAATTCGGAAAAATAAGTAACATAAAATGGGATGAGATGCAAGAAAAAAATGATATAATAAGTTACTTTAGTTTAAAAGAAAATGAAGAAGTTTATACAGTTACTTGGCTCAATGAATTGTTTCATTTGAAGTCTAAAACATATTTCACTAACAATGAATTAGAAATTTTCGAACATATTTTTAAAGTCAAATATATTCTATTCTGCAGAGGAAGATATTACTTACTTTGTGAGAAGGTGGTTGTCTTAGAATTCGATACATTTCATGACGCCTATCAAATAGACGAAAACTGTAGTCAGGATAAAGTAATTTTGCCATATCATAATATTGGAAAATGGAAAATATTTGATCTTGTTGTTTCAAGAAAAAGTAACAAATCAAATTTAATAGCAGCATCTTTTTAGTGCTTGCAGTTTTAATGATAATCAGTTTAACATAGGTTTAGGTAAAATTACAAACAAATATCAGGATCGAAATCTGCATTAAGTATTGAATAATATTCACTAAAAAATAAAAACCTTTATCCTAAAAATTATTATTAATTTCCTCATGTGATAATTGCCTTAAAAATTATTTAGAATTCAAAAAATGCGGCAAGAAGAAAGAAAACTGATTGTTTCGAAAAATTTATTGCTCCGAAAATTGATTGTATTTGTTTTCTATGTTCTTATAAATCAGATAATGTGTACATAACAAAACCAATCAGTTTAGTATCTTATATTCTTATTCTTTTTATTTTGCATCTTACGTACTACAAATTTAATAAACTTTTTTCTAATGAATATTGTGTGGATCTTTCCTTGTATGAAATTGAAATCCTTCAAATAATATAGGACATTCTTATATGGGACCCTATTCTTATATGGGACCCTATTCTTATATGGGACCCATCGTCGTGAGCTATATGGGACCCTATAGAATATAATACCACTGCCATATTCATGGTATTATATGATCGCTGGTATAAATTTTATCTTGAAAATATATACAATTTACATATACAACTGCCTATAGAATATTATGCCATGGACATATTTGTGGCATTATATTACAGCTCGCATAAATTTTATCGACGTAGGAATAAATTTTAGTTGTAAGATACAAGCCTATTAGTTCAATATTCGTTTTCCTATGGAACTATATACATAAGAAAATTGATAAAATTTATCCCAACATTTTTTACCGTGACCATTTTTTGGATGGCAGCCCCAAACACCTTTTTATCGCTGTAACTTTCGATGAAGTCATCGAAATTCAATCGGCTTAAGGTCTATTATTACTTAGGGTGTCCTTAAGTAGCTAATGGTAGAATACACACTCAAAATCTGCACAAATCCTCTACTGTTCTTCGAACATTAGTGTTTCTAGCGGTTCTGATGCGTTAGGGTTTTTTTTTCATTCAGAGTGGAGGAGGTATCCTACATTCACAAAAAAACGATCCAGAGCAGCATGCAAGCTTATTTCTATTTGACAGTTGTCATTTCAAAATGTGAACTGACATATAGCCAAAGCCGTTTTCAAATGTATGACTATTTATCCTGGTTGCCAGGGTGACATGGAAATTTTTTGAAAATTCCAACTATTCCAGTTGACATGACTTTTCGAAATACGCTCCACTGAATTCATAAATGTTCGTATTGTGGATGTTGTTGTTGTTTCGCGTGCAAATCGATATCCTGCACTACTCTGGATGTAAAATAAAACGCATCTAATATGGAGAGTGTGTGTTTATTATCAAGAAGAAAGATACGGGCGATAGGGTCACGAAGATTCAAACTTTATTTTTGGTTTGCAGAGTTTCTATATTACTGTTTGATACGAAAAATTATTTATCGAGTTAAATTATGTCTGAATATTTTTACATGATTTTTGAAAGGGTATAGAAAACGTAATATTTTACTTTGAAATAATAGTTCTCTTAACATTCTATTCATCAAATTACAGCACCAACAACATCATCATAGAGCAAATATCCAATCTTCAGCTATGTTTAGCCTCTTCCACTTCAAACCCATTTCGAAACACCAACGCTGTCAAATCGCCTTGCAATAAATTATACCCGTGAAATCCCGGATATTCACCCGACAGGCCAATATCACATTCGAAAATCCAAATGCATATCGCAGAACGATTCAAGCCCGTCGTGAGCTACAAGAACTTCTAGCTCTTTCTCTCTTACCTCGAATACTCCCGAGAATTGACTAATAGTACTGACAAACGGAAACGATTTAAATGAAGATGATTTTTAAATTGGACGATGTTTTCCTTTAATTCCATCGTTCTTCATTCTATATTGTAGATTCGTTTCAATCGAGAGCAATGGCGAGACGAATGAATGAATGGACGACCCTGCATCATATACGAAAATATCCTATCCGAAAATGAACTTCCTCTTTTCGCAAAAGGATTAACAACATGTCAAAGGCCGGATATCAATCCAAATCGATTTACTGTTCACTCTGATTTCTGACATGATTTAGACGATGACTACATAGTAGACGCAATCGAAAAGAGTCTGGAGGAGGAGTACGGTGGGTTTGTGAGTTCTTCTTCCGTTAGCAGCTGCTGATGCTTTCGTGCTACGTCATTGGCGTAATAGCTTCTCTATCGCCTTCATTATTGCTGCCATCATCAACAGGATTCCGAAATGCTTTAGTCACTTTGTATGAATGGTGGCAGTCATTAATTTTGACTCTTTGGACCGATTCAAATCAAGACTGTCGATGGTAACGCTGATTTTGAATCGCAGCTGGTAACGGAAGAACACCTAGAGTTGTGGCTCGTGGAAATAATTTAAAGACGGAACGGAACAGGGCATGAAACGGAAATTTCTTGAAATATGTCAAAGTTTTGAATTTCCGTTGAATTACTATTGGCGCAGTTAATCATGATATAGTGAGAAGAAGCGAGTCATTTGAATATTTTCGGAAATATCGCTATGAATTTGGTGCATTAAATTTGAAAGAAAGATGGTGAATAGGGCGTGAAATGAAAAGGTTTGAGCATTGATGAAACTTCTACACTTGATTTTAAATCTAAATCGTAAACGCATCAATTCGTAATGAAATTTTTTATATTAAAAAAAAATATTTCATACCATAAAGCTTAAAATTTCAGTCATTTGTTTGGAAGATGCCATGGTTTTTGAAAGCCTTTTGAGCTACTTACTTCGAAGAAGCTTTAAAAATATAAGCCTAAATAGCAACATGTTTTTATAATGATTGGGAGTTTCTAAATGGCATGGTTTCAATAGTACAGTGAGTACAGCACTGGCTTCAAGATTCAGAGGATCGCGCTCCAAGCTTTGAATGCACCTGACTCTGGATAGGTGCTTGAATTAAATCAGGGTAAAGTAAACCGTGAAATAAACCACTCCAGGCACGTACTCCCTTTAATTGTAAATTTGTGAAAAAAGCTCTTTATTATCTAAAGCCAACAATGATTTGATGGGACTACTTAACCTCAATTGGCGCATGATTTGGCTGGTTTCCAAGTTTTCACAAACGAAATGGTTAGTTGGTGTTAGACTAACCGAATATCAGCGGGAAGCAGTCTTAACAAGGAAAAGGAACACAACGGTAGTACGATCAGCAGTAGCAAAAGACATTCTGGAGGAGGAGCACGGCATAACGTGGGACAACGTGGAGGTGATTAAGGAAGTACAGCAGGTACGAAAACGGCGATGCGTACAAAAGCCTGAACATATGCAAAACCCCGATGGATAGGCGACTTAATACAGACCAAGGAAACTGTATATCACCATTGTTCAGGTTAATCTTAACAGATATTTTATGATGATAATGTAATTAATATAGATAGTTAAATGTACTTAAGTATATAATTAATAGATAATTAGCTGGTAATGAGTATTAGTCAATTCTTTAAAAGTAAACACCTTGAATAAGATACCTAAGTTATTTTAAGATTAGACCAATAGACACTGAAAAAGAGGCAGATTACCCTCGATATACCGATATATGTCGAGTCATCCAAATAGATCTAGCTTCAAAAGGAAAAAATTGGTTTAAATTTAAAAAAAACACATATTTTAGTTTTTCGTCTCTGTTTACTTTCCTTGCCTCTAATAAATTTTAAAGTCCTGTGATGAAGAGTAAAAATACATAAAATACCAAAATTTAAAATAACTTATCAACTTAATGGTATGAATATTTTTGCCTAATTAAGTTTTATTTTTACGCATATTTTTTCTCTTAAGTTTGAATCTGGTCTGGACCGAGGACGAAAAAACTGGAGTCCAAGAGGCCAGTCGGTAAGGGGTCCAACAACCCTCCAGCTTCAAGCCGAAAAAGGCCATGAAGGCCAGCGATGTGGCGAAACAGCACCTCATCGTGGCTCTTATCGGCCACAGCAATCCCTTGGGTCAATTGTCGCTCGAGAAGTGGAACACCGTAGAGTCAGGCCTGCTCAATGCGATGATTAACCAGATGGAGAAGCATCCTAAGATGGCTATGCCTTCATTTGACGGGGCAGGCTGGCTCAGGAGTATTAAAGTTATTAAGTACAACGACGAGCTCAAGTTGCGCTGGTTTACAGCTATAGTCCTGGAGCTACCGGGTCTATGGGAAGGAGCTCGACTTGAGATCGTGGACAGAGGGAACATCCCAACACTACCTTGAGCAAAGGTAGCAATACCGCGGGTAGTGAAACCGCTACTGCGAAGGCAGATTCCGGATGTTACAACTCAAGACTGGATGTAAAATAAACCGACTAAATAAGACGGGGAGCAGGTCTACATTCTCCAAATTAATAAGGAGGTTGACGACCTGCTCTATCCACGTTTTGGTAAAATGGTTTGGGCCGTAGGTAGTGTCCTATAATACCCTAGAGGTCGGTGAGACTGAAAACGGCCTTGGCACTGTGGATCTGCAAGACACAACGGCCGATCCCCGAAAGGACGAGGTGCAGGCTAAGAAGGATGCCGCGATCAGCACTCAAACTACTGCAAATCAACCGGCACTGCAGTAAGCTGGCCTCGGCCGAGTTACTGCTGACGCTCGAAGAAGGTAAGTTTGACGTGGCGCTGGTCCAAGAACCTTGGATCTCTGCAGAGGGCCGGGTTGCTGGACTGGGGTCACAGCTCTTCAATCTTCTCTTCCCCAACACAGCAGCAAAAACAAGAACGGCTATGTTGGTGAGAAAGAATTTTCTATCTAATTTCAGCACAGATGATATGACAGTGGAAGCATGCAAAGGAGACGAAGAGGGGCATGTTCTCCTCACGACAGAGCTGCTCCGCCGGAGGAGGTCATCAAACTTACCGCGGAGACACTCAAGAGGAATGAATTGCTGCTCTTGGGGGTGGACGCGAACGCACACCACACAGTACGGGGCAGCAAGGATATTAACTATAGAGGTGAGTCTCTACTCAGTTTTATAATCAATCATAAGTTAGTCGTAGCAAACCAAAGAAATGTCCCTATCTATAGGGAAACTCGTAGTAAAAACGTGCTAGATATAATTCTGCAAAATGACCCAAACGAGCAGTTGACAGAAAATTGGAGGGTTTTTGAAGGCCCATCATTTTCTGACCACTGTTACATCAGTTACTCTTTAAAATTCAATGCAGCTCGCAATTACTGACTGTTTCGCAATCACAGGAATACCAACCGGCTAAACTTCGAACGGGAGGCAACTTATGGTTTAGGCCCTGCTCCAAGGATCGTCTTGTCTACAATAGAATTTATCCGTCTCTACAGCCCTTACTTGATCCTGAGCATCATGGTTTCATCAAGGGTCGCTCTACATCGACCAACCTTATGGAGTTCACTAATTTTGTAGCCTTTGCCTTCGATTGTTAACGTCAAGTTGATGTAATATACACAGACTTTTCGAAGGCTTTTGATTCTTTGAACCATAACCTGCTGCTCCTTAAACTTAATGGTTTCGGTGTTTTTGGTCCCTTCCTCTCCTGGTTTTCCTCTTATCTTCATAGTCGTCCTTGCAGAGTTACTTTAAATGGTTCCATTTTCTTTCCTATATTTCCCACATCCCGAGTTCTTCAAGGTTCTATCCTAGGTCCCTTACTTTTTATCTTGTTTGTCAATGACCTTCCTTCTGTTATCAATATTCCCTGTCTTTTATATGCATATGATTTAAAATTATACAGAGCAATCCAGTCTGCGAATGATTTTCATCAATTTCAGGCTGACTTGTTTGCCCTTAATCTCTGGTGTCAAGACAACTTCTTGCCACTGAACATTTTGAAGTGCCATCAGATATGTTTTGCATATAAAAATGCTCCAAATGCTTTCTCTTATTCTTTGTCTGGTACTTCCCTGTCAGTTGTCCAGCATTTTAGAGACCTGGGTGTGGTGTTTGACTCAAAGTTAAGATTTGATGTTCATGTCATGAATATGACATGAATCTGTTCGCCATTGAATCTGTTCAGCGCAGGTTCAAGCCCTTCAAGTCCCCAGGTCCGGATGAAGTCCTACCGGCCATGCCCCAAAAATCAGTTATGCTCACCGTTCCCTGGCTTAAACAAATCAAAGGTTGTCTAGCACCAAGCCACGTGCCTGCAGCCTGGAGGACCGCTAATGTTGTATTTCTACCCAAGGCAGGTAAAGTCAATCACGCTTACCCCAAGTACTACAGGCCAATTAGCCTGACTTCCTTCCTCCTTAAAGTTTTCGAAAGATTACTTGATCTCTACATCAAACAAAGACGGATCTCAAGCTCTATCGAGAGCCCAAAACGCGTACATGAAAGGGAAGCCCGTTGAAACGGCTCTCCATAGGGAAGTCCTCGAAATAGGTAAGGCACTCAACTATGAAGAATACGCTCTGGGAGCTTTTCTAGACATTGAAGGCGCTTTCAATAATGTGCACACAACAGCCATTATAGAGAGCCTCCACGCAACCAACACCCACCCCGCTGTTTGTAACTTGGTAAGCAATGTGCTTAGGCAAAGGCACATAACGGCTGAGTGGGCAGAGTCAAAGTCCATAGAGGCACACTGCAGGGAGGAGTTGTATATCCTCTCCTGTGGAACCTGGTTATAAGCTTTCTGCACTCGCTCGGCCAGCTCATCGATTATGCTCTGGGGCTGGTTGAGGAATGGGCAAACACCGTAGGACTCGGCATCAACTCCAATAAAACTGATCTCGTACTTTTCACTACGAAGTACAAAACCCCTGAATTAGCCCCAATCAGGTTGAGCGGCGCCAGGTTAAGTCTCAAGTCACAAACTAAGTACTTGGGTCTTATTCTGGACAGCAAATTCACCTGCAAGGCAAATTTAGTGGAGAGAGTTAAGCGGGCAAGCAATGCGATTTACGCCAGCAAGAGAGTGCTGGGTAAAACGCCGGGTCTAAGCACTGCTTTAACGCGTTGGATCTATATGGCGATAGCCATGCCTATCTTTGCTTACGGATGCCTGTTCTGGAGGCCAGCTGTGAATAAGACTACCTTTGCCAGCATGACCAACAGAGTTCAGCGGTTGGCAGCTCTTTGTACCACAGGTGCCTTTGCCTCGACTCCTTTGTCTGCTCTGAACGTCCTGCTTCATCTGCCTCCGCTTGACCTCTTCGTTAGGGGCGCTGCCGCAAAAGCTGCTGTCAGGCTTAGGGAGTGGAGGTACGCAGGTAGCACCGACTACTTGGTCCCCACTCTTTGCTTCGAGCGGGGATATCAAGCGACTGCGGGGGATGGGCAGGAGTCGAATCTGCGAATGGGCGCAGCAACTCTTAGCATCTACACTGACGGCTCTAAAACAGCTGCCGGAGTGGGTGCTGCAACATTTTCTGCAGATGCAACTATGGAAGCAGCTTTCAGGCTTCACAACCAATGTAGTATTTTTCAGACGGAGGTTTTTGCGATACGTAAGGCCGCAGACCTAGCACACGCCAGAGATACCCAAGTGAGGAAGTCAACATCTTTACAGACAGTCAAGCAGCGGTTAAAGCTCTGATGTCCTACTGGACCGTATTCAGGCCCTGAACAGACTGGGCAACAACAGTAGAGTCAGAATTTTCTGGGTTCCTGGTCACAAGAGCATTGAAAGATATGAGAGGGTAGATGCGCTAGCCAAACACGGGGCTAGCTTTCCCCTGTCAGGATTGGTTGACATTCCAACTCTAATCTAGACGATCAAATATTCTATCGACTCCAATATGATGCAAGGTCCGATGTGCAGATGACGTGCAACTCAGACCTGCAAGCTAACCAAAATCATGTGGGGGTCATACAATCACGTATCATTACTGGCCATTGTCTTGCTGCAGCTCATGCCATGAAAATGGCACTCCTGTAGGAAGTGTAAAGAGCCGGGAGTCTCTGAAACAATTCAGCACCTTCTGTGCCACTACCCGGCACTGGGGAAAACCAGGCAACGCTGCTTCGGTGCGCCCTGGCTGGTGGATATCTCACATGTAGCGGAACGGATGCTGAAGGACATAATTCAGTTCGCAAAAAAGTCCGGTGTCTTCGATGGCCGTTTGGACTGACCTTTCCTTCTCCGGGTCCATTTATCTGGTATCGCTACGGACCAAATGGGTCTATGTGTGGCTCTGTGCTAGCCAGTTAAACCTAACCTCAGCCACCAGCCTCAGCTCAAGCATTTATAACTCAAGGGCAAATATGCAGTAACAAAGGTGATAGGGTTGTGAATTGACTGAATTTTACACATTCTTTTCAGCGCGTTTTGTTGACTAATTATTGAGAAGTGTATTTCCTAAAACTTCAGCTACCTGTTTCATTTGAAGATGAATATTTACTGATTGTTGATTAAATAAAACTGAAGTAGATTCGATTGCCTTTTTGACTATATTTTACACATGAAGCGGCTGAAGACTACGCCAGAAAAACGTGATTTTAATTTCAAATTCTCCACAAGAAATAAATATCAAGCTATTTTCGAGTAAGTTGCCAATCAGTTAGTAGGAACTCTGGGATTTCCTTACTTTGAAAATGAGTTTTAACTTGAACTGAACAAATTCAGAAATAATTTTGTATTCAAAACACCTTCATAGAAGCATGTTTCACCATAACATTTCTCACTCTTTACAATCCTCCTCACTCTTTACAATTTGTTTACAACAACAATTATATGCGAAATACGATTTCCGAATATTAAAAAACCTGCACGCAAAAGAGAAATTTCGGTTTTGAAATTTCAAATTTTCTGACAATTCTGTTTGATTTCCAGATTAAAACTGTTCCGAATATTTCAAATAGCTCCTTGAGGCCCAATAACTTTTTGCGATTTCCACGAAGAGTTTTGAATTATTCAAAGCAAACGTAAAACAAATACTTGGACATAGAAAACATAGGATCCATGCTCTTTTTGTCTTTCGTTCTTCCTTCTGCGTTGTGATAAGACCATCAAGAGTCTCAACAATTATGACAAATCCAGGATTAGCAATCAGTTTTCGAGTTGAATAAATTCCTGAATCTCTTGCTCATAGATTGCTACCGATAAAATACAACTTTCTTTTATTTCCCAATTGCTTTGATCCCTAGTCATAGGCAGGCATACACACTGTCGTAAATATAGCTGCGTCTTTGTGTGTATGAGAAATGTTCATACCTTCTCATTCGGATTCTGTATATGTAGCTTTTGCTACGAGGAGCGTTATTCGACCGTACGTTTCTTCATGAAACGTTGGCATCGTCATTTTATCTCAATACGGCGAAAGTCAAGATGAAATAGAAAGATACTTGTCGAAAGTGGTTTGATTGATTGAAATGATATTATATATCCTCATGGTTCTGCTGGATATAGCAGGATCTACAATTCGACGGAAAGAATGAAAGTATTATGTTTGTGTAGAATACCAATTTGTTTAGAATGATGTTTACGAGAGATCGAGCGTTGGGGAGTCAGCATAAGGTGGCAAAGAGAATGAAAGGCAAAGAAAAACTGACTGGTTAGTTGGCTACTGCTTATCTTGAACGAACAATCGTCTTTGCTTCGGTCGCAATCTGTACGTGGCTGTAAACCAAATACGTTTTTATGGATGTGAGATTCAATGAGGGCGGATTGCATTCATGGTAAAATGATATGACGCAAGGATGTAGGTCTACGAATTTGTTATATTCCAATTATTAAATTGTAATTTAACAATTTTGTTAAACTTATACATAGCCAATGTGCTAAAAAGCCTAAACACAGAAAGCTTTCTTCCTCCAAAAATAAAAATGACAAATTTCCCGATTAGAGAAAAGAAGCGAAATCGTAGTAAGCGAATTATTACTGTCCCTGCCAAACATTCCAAAAACTAAAAAAATCTAGCGCATCAGAACCGCTGGGAAACTGATTTTCGAAGAAACTGTCTTTGAGTGACCACAAAAAGTGGAAAGACGTAATACACTTTTTTGTAGTTTCATATCAACCATTTCCTATAACATAAATGATGAAAATGTTCAGTGCTGGCTGGTAACGGTTTTCCAACACAGCAACCATAAGTCTACCATAGAATTTTCTTTTCGTCCGAGAATTTCATCGAAAGTTTCACCAATGAAATTATGTCTGGGGTTTTTTTCCTCAAATCTCGGAAAAATAAAACATTGGTTTCTCATTTTTGGTGTCAATGCTTTGCATATAAATATTTAATGGAAGCATCTGTTGGTGCAATGTTTGTCTGGTGATGACAGCCCTGTATTAGCACCACAACCAAAAAATACCAAATTTGCTTCACATTAACGTAAACTCACTCTGTGAATTTCATTTGAATTGGATTACTGCGCTCGAAGTTATACGGGTGAAAAGAGTTTTAGAACTACCACCCGCAAAACTTTTCAAATTTTCGAAATGATCATGTTTGTTGTTAATTGTCATTGCAGGATCTTCCCGATATGAACATTTAATGACAGCATCGCTAAGTAAAGAAACTATTTTCATTTCATATGGATTTCATGACTGGGTCGGAAGTTATAGGTGAAAAATTTCTATTTCGCTGGCCAAATTAACTATATTCAGGAGGCAATAATTACCATAGCTGGCAGTTCTATCTCAGTTTTATCAAATTTGGCTTAGAATCAGGTCCAGCTACTGAGTGAATTTCATTAAAATCTGTAGGGTGAATCGGAAGTTATAGCCCAAAAAGCAGTTTTTTCTCAGAAATTTTTCAAGATGGCGCGACTGCCACAGGATTATCCATATTTCAAAATCATTGCGACCAAGCTCGGTCCAAGTTAATACCAACATGTCCTGTAAACATCATATTGATTGGATTACGCGGTCATCAGTTCCCGTGAACAGAAGTTTCAAGTGCTGAAAATTGAGGTAATTTGGTGATGGAGGGCCGTTCTTGTGCAATGCGGAATTTTAAAAATGTCAAATTGACATGGTGAACAAAGGTTGAAATTAATCAATAGCTTTAATTTCTTTTCAAAAAACAAAAAAATTTCAGAAGGATCGATGATTTGAAGGATTGTTTTTCACGCCTCATGTAGCTACAGGGTTGCCTGCACATTTTTAAAAGTCTATGTGTATATATGTAGTTTTAGTCAATGCCAATACGTGCTGCAAATTTCACGATGATCCAATGTTTTTGTCAGAAGTTATGTATGACAAATCGGAATTCAGAGAAAAATCCTTGCCTACTTCTAGGCACTTAGTGCCCGCATAGGATCCATTATTTCCAATTTTTTATAATGAACAAGCTTCAAACATGATAAGTTTCCCTTTCCTATGATAATTTTTGACAAAATTGTTCTCTGCATGGAAACAAAGCGGTACCTGAAAATTTGCTAAAATGCTCGCCGCCAAAAAGTTAAAGATATCTTATTTGACATCTGAAAATGTATGACGAAATGTGAATTTTCGGCGAAACAGGTTAAAGACTAATTTTCTTCGAAAATCCGTAAAAAAAAACGTTAAAACTACTGATTTCAGTTCCACAAAACCATAAACTGGCTGAAGTTTTAGACGACGTAGTCGAGCCAGAAAAAAAACCCATTTCAATAATTTTTTACGGTACATTAAGATGGCGCTGAGTGCACCAGTATGAGCTTTAGGAATTGACAATTGCACAATTCAAATCTATTAGCCAAAGTCGTAATTGATATCAGGATTTTTTATATTGAAATTTTATCCCCAAATATCGAATGTGAAAATAGTAACCACACAATTTTTTGTCAACACTGTTTTTATTTTAATCTATTCTATTTACAGACTGACAATATAATACCATCCAATAATGTACATACAGCCCGCACTCTGTACATTTTCCACATACTACTTTTGTTTTTGTAAATCCTAGCAACTAAAGCGCGGGCCACAATGCTCCAGCACATTCCATTCCATTCCGATCCAGCACTCTCCAGCTCATGTCCATTCCAGCAAACTGAACACATAGTCTCCATTTCGTTTAGTGTGCGACAATTTACTTGTAGTTTTAAAATTTCAGTTTTGCGTGATTATTTTAGAATGGATAGCAATTTTCTATAGCTATTTGGAATGCTAATAAGCTTTGTACCCTTGTACAAACAAAAACCACAACAAAATTTTTTTTAGTATTAATAATATACTCTCCTGATCCAGAAAAGTTGAAATTTGGTCAACTCGTCCTTTCCATTCCATTCCATTCTAACCTTATGTGTTCAGTCTCGTACATTTTCTATGCCGCCAACTTTGACGTTAATTCTGGAATGGAATGGATCATTGTGTCCGGCGCTTAAGTCAATTTGTATTTGAAGTCAATGTATGAAAAAAGCTCAGTTCCAGAGTGATTGTCATAGAAACAGATTAAAAAAATAAATATTGTGTTTAATAGCTTAAATATGTTTGAAACAATAATATTGTTGAATAGATCATATTTCATCGTATAATTGCCAGAACATAAGTGCGAGAAACGTTGAGAAATATCTTCTTGAACTATCTCATACAAGTATCTCATAAAATGGAAACATTCTATGGATATCACAAAGTTTGTTTGTTTTTCATAAAAATAGTCTTTATTGTCAAAATACAACTTAACTTAACAAATATGAATTTATCTTCAGCTCACTGCTTATACGTCGTTCTTTGCTCCAGTCTAGTGAGCAAATGAGCCGAGTTTTCCTTCTTTTGGACGACAGCGCCTATCGCGGTGATATTGCCACTCACTTGGGATGCCATAGACCTAGTTTATGCGAGAGCCCAATGTAATCCCAATTTGGGATTATCCCAAATATCGCGTCGTATAAACGGGCAAAATTGGAATTGGGATTTTATGAAATTCGAATTGCGTATAACCATAGAAACTTTTTTTATAGAAACTTGTTTGCGTAACCATAGAAACTTGTTTGCGTAACCATAGAAACTTGTTTGCGTATGTTACATGTTGCTACTTCCTCCAACCAATTTGAATACAAATGCTCTATTCGGCGTTCCACAATGTTGTGGAAAATACAGCAGGCACTAGTAATTTTCGGCACTTAATTATGATTAACGTCTTCTTTTGCAAAAATAAACGAAACGACATTAGTTTTATCCAAATGCACAAAACAAGCGCCGTCACATATTTCATATGTATAATGTGTAAATTTGCTCAAAACTAGACCCGTCATGTTGAAGAATCACTTTTATTGACACATTTCATATGCACACTCACACATAGTCATCGGGCGTACACCCAACTGTTTGGGTTTAAGCTGAAATCCGAATTTGACCGTTTATACGACGCTCTGACTGGTATAATCCCAAATCGGGATTACATTGGGATCTCGCATAAACTAGGTCATAGTATCCCCCCTCCTAGTGACGAGGTTGGTATAGCATATGGTTCGATCACTGTCACGATGACGTTTAATTGTCAGAAGTTTGTTTATTAGCGTTGACCATTCGCGTGTTGTCTCTTGCGGTGGAAGGTTGTAGCCGGAGAACTGCAGTGACTGTTTTTCTCCGAAGGACCGTCTTTCTCTGGAATTGACAAGACGTGAATCAACGTGTCTTAAACTGCGTGTTCGTGTTTGTCGCACTGTTTGGAATGCCTTTGTGTTATATGTTTGTAATTGTCTCGTGTAAAAGTGAAATTAAAAATTAACCGTGTAAACTGATTCAAAATAATAAATCGAATCAAAAACCGAGTGTTTTGAAAAGTTGAAAAATTAATAAATTGAAACAAAACCACGTGTTTAAAAATGCCGAACCCGATGGCCAGTACCAATAGGACAAGGCCAACTCCCCGGTTTATGAAAAATTGAACCATAGTGAAAAAAAATATTAGCTTTGACGCTGGTCTTGTGTTTCCTGCTGTGTGTCCGGGTGGGAAACTTCTGAAAGCGAAAGCCCTCTTGCGCCGATTTTCCCACTCACTTGGGATGCCACAGCTCTGTATATAAATGCATATAAAAAACTTCTAGAAGCCATGCAGAGAAATATCGAGAATAGCCTAGACGCATGCAATCACAATCGTCTGGAAATACTCAACAAAGTATAAATAATCCGGTGTGAGTCTTTGCAAAGTCATTCTTATATTGAAATTGAGTACGAAGTTGGAAAAGCGAATTAAGTGTGGCAAAGCAATAAATAAAGTGTTAGCGACTGAACTGTAACGCGGGTGTTATTTTGATAATAGTGCACTAAACAAAGAGTGTACGCAATTTAGATATAACAGTTATTATTTGAATAAAAATATGATTATTTGGATATAGCGAAACTGATTTATTTCGAGTCCAAGAAACGTGTGTTAAGTGAAATATACAACAGTTTGTGTCAGGAAAAAGGATTCTTTTGCTTTCGTGATCTAAAAAGTGACCTTTAGTGAAGTTGCGGGCAGTGAATTCCTTTAATACATGAAAATTTATAGTGCGCGAAAAAAATAAAGAAAAAAGTATCGGACAGTGATTTATGTGAAAAGTTGTGTGGACCATGTGACATTGTACTTGGAAAATAATGCCAAAACTAGTGAGTTAGTTGATAATGGTAGAGTCGAGTGTAAAGTACCGAAATTGAGATATTTTGACAATTAAACAACTGTCACGTCCAAAGAGGCTTTGAGGACGGAAGGCGACAATCTGGAAACGTTCGAAATCGCGAACAAAGAAACTAACCAAGAATTTGGTCAGCAAGAGCCAAGCTGTGAGGAGAAAAATCTCATGATGGATTTACTGCTGATAATATCCCTGAGCATCAGTCAAAAATTTGACCAGCAGATCATGAATCTAGATTAGCAAGCTTTGGGTATTGGTTAGAAACTTGAACAGCAGGCTGAAAACAGTAAGAAGCTTGCCAGAAAACTTGACCAGTAACCCACGAGCCTGGATCAGAAACTTGACCAGCAATCACTTGACATTAAACAACAGTTTCAACAGCAATTAGAAACCCAAGTAGATGAGGTGAAACAGCAATTCTACAAGCAAGGAAAAAACTGATAGCACTTGAGGAAGAAAGCAATTTGCTGAAATCGGATTTGCAGCACGTGAAAACTATAGGAACTGCTCCAGCTGAATTAATTCGTAGTAAAACACTCAAAGCACCCAATTTCGACACACTAACTTCTTGGAGCATTTACAAGAACCAGTATGAGATGGTTGCGGAACGTAACCGTAGTACTTCACATAATTCCAGTGGACAATAACTTCAGCTATTCAAGCCTGACGCATGCTTTTTATATGAGTTACAGCAAAGATCATCTGAAGAAAGCTCATCGTTCACAACTCGGAACACATGTGCAGAAGCCAAGAGAGACATTGCAGCAGTTGGCTCAAGACATTGAGCGGCCAGCACTTCTGTCCAACCCCAGGTTGGATCCAGAACATCGGGATGAAACGGCGGAAGATGCTTTCATCCAGGGAGTACGTGGTGATGAAGTGCTTCAAATAGCACTTCATTTAGCTGGCAAAAAAGCACTGAAGAAGTCGTTTGCATACACTTTAACTTACGAATCGGCGAAGCAAGTGTCGAGGAGTAAAAAAACTCGGAAATCGAGTCAGTTTAGTTTTGCACTACAAAACCGAGAGGCGTTAAAACCACGGTGTGTGTCATCACAATGCTAAATGAACGCACAACTAAACCAACTCTGGTTTTCTCTCGAGAAACGCTTCGCTGGAACCGCGCGCCGTGTTTGTCTTTGGCCTAACAGTCTGTTAAGTACACGAGGAACACATGTACAGAAGAACCAATATCTACAGTGCCTCTCAGTGTTGGAATAGAGGAGAGAAGGGTTCAAAAATTTGCTTGTATAGCTTAAAACGCGCTGCATATGCTTATCTGTATATTCTATTTGTGCTTTCTTAAGTCTCAAAAACCACCAGCTGCTACTCGACAGAACAATGAAGAGGTTTATTGCACTTTTGTTTGGATGAGTTCCATGGTTTAACTTATTCTATGATTGCCAAACTGTAGTGGTTATTGGCATACTTGATTGAAATGTGAGCTTGATTGAAACTACTTGATGGAAAATTGAAATATTTTGGAATTGTTTCTTTAGGATGACTAAAATTGAAATTTTTTTTTTGACTAAGTGGTTGCGAAAGTATACACTGATTCTCACCAGACACCAGCTCACAGCGCATACTTGACTGATGTGACCACTTGCAGTTGGAAATCATACATTTTTTATTTACGTTAGTTTCGATAAATTTTAACACCCCCGACTTATATCCATCGATATCATTTGCTCATAGAAGCCATAAATATGTGATCATGGTTCCCTTCTTGTCTATAAATCTGCATATACAACGTATATCGTCTCTAAAGCTTATCAAAGCAGAGAAGAATTGATAAGGGAAACTCGACCGTTTTGCGGAAAAACCTCCGAAAGCAGAATCAAATTGGAACTGTTAAAGCTTAAAATCAGAATTTATGTACAGTGGGTAAAAAAATTAAGGCACGAACACTTAGTAAGAACAAAAACCCTATTTCTAATGCGAATTTAATAATAAATGATTGTGTTTTTGCATTTAATGAAAAGTTTTGCATGTTTACTTTAAGAGCAATATAAAAAAACCGGTAACGAAGCAAATTTCATAACATGAATGTAACATTTTTTAGTGAAGTACTAAAATAGCGCAAAAAAAGTTAAGGCACAGCGCAGTTTTATCTGGAATTATTTCAATTTTTTTAAAGTGATCAATTTAAAAAAAATTAACTTACATAGCGCTAATACTTTGTAGCTCTCGCATTTTTATCACTTCTCGGAGTCGTTTCGGAATCTTTTTCGCAAAATTTTTAAAAAAAGTGGGTGAAATGTTGGTCCGTTCATCAATAATGACATCTTGGAGCCCTCTGTTATACTTTACCTTTCGCAATGCTACTCTGGTTTTGAGATGGTGTCATAAATGCTTGATCGGGTTTATGTTCGGTGACTGAGAGGGGTTTTAAATAGCATTTGGACAGTTACAAATAGCCCAAAGCCGATATTGCTCCAAATTGTGCTTTGGATCGTTGTCCTAATACAGGCCAAAATTGTATCAAACGCCTAATTTTTCAGCATTTTGTTTAATATTTCTTTTAAGAATACCCAGGCAACACGTTTGATCCATCGTACCGTTCACAAAATCTATATTTCCAAGACCAGATGCCCCATACAGTTCCATAGCATAATGTTCCCTCCGCTGTGTTTTACAGTGGTAGTAGTATGGTTCCTCCTTAACTCTGTATTAGGCATTCGCCTAAAATATCGCCGTCCTTCAGATCCGAAAACATTAATTTTTATTTCGGCAACAAAAATTATGGACTTCCAGAATGATTTTGGCTTTTTTAGGTACTCTTAAGCAAAACATAATTTAATAATTTCATTTTTTGTTTACTAATATAAGGTTTGCTTCGGCACATTCTGCTCTTAAAATCCGCTTTCTTTGTTGCATTTCGAATAGTTTGAGTAGACTTTCTTTTCAATTCGTTCTTTCACCTTAATTTGTAAATCTGGAGCACTTAATTTGGGGTTTTTCTGAATTTCTCTGATAATCCATTTTTTTCATGCTCTGGTAAGATTTTAGGGCTCTCTGACAGATGCTTTCGTTTCAAACGATTTCTTATACTTACTTAACTTATATTTTATTACATGTCTCACTGTATATCTGTATATCACTGTATATCATTAGTATCCCAATCTCAGAATAGGCGATTCATGTTTTCCAACGTCGCAAAATACATTCACGGATTTCTGCACTTACCGATTTCCTTTTCACACTCATTTTGAACAACACCCTCAATAAAAATACTTTTATAAAAAAATTTTCAAGTTAAACTGAATAGAAATATCATATTTTCATGATTTTAAGTACACTCAGAAAAATTTCATTTAATAGAATCAAATTTAAATCAAAAGTTGAAACATTTTTAAATAAAAAACGAATCTTATTTGAATTCCATTTTATTATAAAAATTTTATTTTCATATCAAAATTTTTCATCATTGAATTAAAAAAAAACGTATATGACGCCAATTCATAATTGAAAATTTTTGATTCAAACATTTTCAAATATGATTTGGCGCCATATAGTGGTGAAATTTTTCTGAGTGTACATTTAATGGTATTTTTTCCAGGAATTACAAATAATTTTAGATAAAACTGCGCTGTGCATTAACGTTTTTATGCTATTTTGCATCACCAGTGAAAAATGTTACTTTAATGCTGTGAAGTTTGCTTCTTTATCGGTTTTTTTGATATTGTTTTTAAGGTTTACATGCAAAACTTTTAATTAAATGCAAAAACATAATCATTTATTATTAAAGTCGCATTAAAAATAAGTTTTTTGTTATTACTAAGTGTTCGTGCCTTAACTTTATTTTTACCCACTGTATGTATCAGAAGTTAAAAATTTAAAAGTATAATTTCAGTTATATTGTAGCAATTCACATTTCCTACAATTGCCAAAAAACCAAATTATCTAAACCGGGAACAAAGTTGCTTTTACTCTGATTTTTACCAGAACCATATTACATGGCAGTGGAGGCCTATAATACATAGCGCCTACTTTGAGGTATGTTTTGACATGTACTATAGCGTCTGGCGCTATATTTTATGATAATCCTGTTATCAGCTATGAATATAGCGCCAGAAATCTATAAATTATGGCGTCTTTATTGTTGTCTGTTTATTCCCCCCGATCTTACATTTAATAAAACTCTACTTGGCACTTATTTCATTTTATCGAAACTAAATAACTTTTTTCAGTTGTTTTACTATTCTTAGAGCTTTCCATTCAATCATCATGGACGCTGTTAAGCGGACTAATTACTTCCTATAGTTCGGTTAAACACAATTCAGCCACCTGGAAAAGTTTGCGTTTCGATACCTTCTTTTCTGTGGAATGCAAGTTTGTAACCAATCTTTGTTTATCTCTCAGCCACTTTCCTTATCAGAAACGGCATTTAGTATGCCAAATGAATATTAATCAGGGCAAACAAACTTTGAGTTGAATGGATGAACTGCATTGGTGGGGTTTTTTCGACCTGGTGGGATGATTTGAAATTGACAAGTAATTTGTACTGTGTTTAGTACTGTGTTCGATTTCATTCTTTCGAGCTGAAAAGTGACATTTGGTGTTTGAATTTGAAAACTAAATTGTGCAAATGTCTTTCCAATAAGAAAATTGATCAAAAGTTGAACTTCTTGACATTTTATCCGTCAGAAATGATAAGTGTCTCCGTTTTTCTCCATTTACAAAATTTTCGCTCGAAAGAATTTCATAACAAAATTTAGCTTCACGATTAACTCAGTACCATCCTTAAGGAGATGTTGTCAGCTTTGGGGGGAAATATTGAAAGAATTCTACAGAGCTATTCGAATTTTTACTGAGCATATTCAGGAATGCGTTTATTCAATCGTGTCGGATTTTTTAAGAAATTTTGAAAGGTTCACATTCCTGCAAATTTGAAGTAATTTTTACTTATTTTTTCTTACATACATGTCGAAAACATTGCAGCACTCATGCCTTGCTATTTTATTAAATCCCATTTTCAGCAGGACGGATACAATCACTCTCTCAATCGTATGATTCCTTCAAGATGCCACTGTTCATTTCGATTGCAGCTTTGTTTACCTTTCATTCGAAAAGTTTCATTCGATTCTCCTTACATACTCCATATTTAATCTTCTTCCTCTTCTTTCTGCTTTTTGCAAACACTGTTGCCTCGCTCCGGCCCGCACTCTATCCACCATTTTTCTGCTCTCATTTTGGTCATGGAAAATTTTTTTCTGAACAGAAACTTGTCTGCAGCGTATATATTTGAGACGAACTCACAAAAAAAAGTTAGTCTGAAAAATTTATTTTCAATGCTGGATTTACTTTCGCTCTTCTTCTGAATTTCTTGCAAGTGCTACTTATTTTGTTTATCAGTATTTTCTATTGAGTTTTGTTTACTTGTCTGTTTCGGGTTTTTTTTCTAGGTAAGGAATTTTTAAAGTGAAATACGTCCACTTCCGGTAAGTTACGAAGTAAAAGAAGTTTTTCTATTAATTATTTATTCAAAGGGGTAGTTGATAAGCTTGTTTGATTTAAGACTGAATTCAGAAAACAGATTTTAGAAGGTTTTGGATGGTAAATAAGAAATAAAGTAATTTGTTCTGAAGTTTAGAATCAAAATATTTGAAATTGTTTTGAGTTTGGAAATTTTCATGTTGAATGTTGCAAAGCCATACATATGTAATTTATGCTTGAACTTCAACTTGAGCCATTCTCTAATTAAGTACCTTTCATTCATTGTGCTCATGAATAAAGCAAGATGGAAGTGATTATGTAATATTTTAGATAACTTTACCAAGCTGAGGTGATCATTTGGTTCGTTTATTCAATGCACAAAAACCTAGAGGGGGTGGAACGTATGATGGTGTCAGGTACGTGGAATTCAAAATTCTTACTTTGCAATGTTTCGGCACACCGGTGAAGAATATAAGTATATATTCCATGAGTACAGTCATTGCAAGGAATAGCGGATATAAAAATATTAACCTCATCTCAGTGAGCCCATTGATCGCATTTTCATGATAAAAATTTTCAAGCCAAATCTACATACATATGTATATGCTAAAAGTAATCTGTTGTAGAAATCGCAAATAAAGGTCACAATTTTGCTCGGGTCCCTTTCATAGAGGAATCTATTAATGTCTCCGACTTTTAGTAATCTAAATGTGATGAGATACATCAGTCACAAAGACGAGAGGGTTAAGTGTGTAAATTGGAATGTAGAATATCGTGCTACTTATGAATCCTGCTCGGGGACCTCTTTCTAGTGGCAATTGATCAGGACGCAAGGTCAATTGATCAGGATGGAAAATATCTGAGAGGTGGCAAAATTGTCCATGATAAACCAACTCTGCAGAGTGACCATTAATTTATGCATATATATTTGTCTATATGCATATATATATATATATATATATATATATATATATATATATATATATATATATATATATATATATATATATATATGTATATATATATATATATATATGTATATATATATATATATATATATATATATATATATATATATATATATATATATATTTATATTTATATTTATATATATATATATATATATATATATATATATATATGTATATATATATATATATATATATATATATATATATATATATATATATATATATATATATATATATATATATATATATATATATATATATATATATATATATATATATTTACTAGCTGAACTAGCTGAACCCGGCGAACTTCGTACCGCCTCAGAATCAATAAATGTTGTTTTAACTAATTAGCTGAATTACATTCAGTTTTTTATTAAGATCAATATGAAAAGTATTTTACTTACATTGAAATGAATGTAATTCAGGTGGCAGCAAGGTATTTACTTTATTGACGCAAATTGACATGATTCACGCAGCATTGCTGCAATACTTTATGTTTAACTATTTGCTGGATGAATTGCACTTGGGTCGGTTACCTTCGTTGAAGCACCTGCTGATATAAAACAACATTTTTTCTTGCATTTTTTCTTACTGTCTCTCTTTGCTTTTGAGTTTGTAAGGCACAAAGTCGGGCCATACCCAACGAGAAGTGCTGCAATGCATTCTAGCAGCATTCATGAAGCAAATATTCTCAGCAAAGCAGATGTTACGCTTAAAAGCTATTTTTCAAAAAGTCATTCATTTGGCTTTGGGCATTACTCGCAAAAATAAAGGGAAAATCATACATCGGCTCTGGTAATAGTTGCTAAATAAAACGGAAAGATGAGCGTTTAACTTCATTACAGGTAAGTGAAATGTATAGGATGCTATTCATTAAGAGTCATACAGGAGCCAGCCTGGCCGAGGTCCAAGCAACAGCATAAATTCCCCCTAGTGACGTATAATGTGAGAATATGCTGTTCGAATGTTCAATGAGCATCGCAATTGATCAGTACGCATCATATACAGATTCCGGGTCATGCAGAGGTATGATCGGCCCTCGGTCCAAGCTTCAATATGCATTACCCATACATGATGGCAATATAAGAATACAATGTGGGGCTTTCCACAAAGTGTTTTTTATAAAGCTATAAATTTATAAATTTATTTCCGTTTTACCAGGTGCGAGCCCAATTACAAAAAAAAAACTCTAGCGCACCTGAACCGCTAGAAAACTAATTTTCGAAGAAATTGTCTTTGAGTGACAAAAAAATGTGGAAAGACGTTATACACTTTTTTGTAAAATCACATCAACCATTCCTTGTTCAAAGCAACCGAACTCAACTATAACACAAATGATGAAAATGTTCAGTGCTGGCAACATTTTCCCAACGAAGCAGCAATAAGTTTACCTTCACAAGCTCATACTTAAATCAGCTTATCCTTTGAATTTCGTTCTCATCGGAGGATTTTGTCGAAAGCTTTAGCGGTTAACGTTGTTTGAGGCTGCCATCCAAAAAATGTTCAAAACTCGGAAAATTTAAAAATTGGTTTCTTAGTTTTACTGCAAATGTTTTGCATATGAGTATGTAATTTGAAGCATCTGTTGATGCAATAGTTACGAAAATGGCTAAAGCTGGTTCCCCTGTGTCAGCAGCAAAGCAAAATATATACAAAATCTGCTTCACGTTAAACTAAACCCAACCAATAAATTTCGTTTCAATTGAATCACTGCGCTAGAAGTTATACGGGTGAAAAATTGTTTAGGGTTACCACCCTCAAAACTTTTCAAATTTTTAAAACGTTAATATTTGTTATTAATTTTCATTGCAGGATCGTTCGCATTTGCAAATCTAATGACATAATCGCGCAGTAAAGAAATTCCAAAAAATTACAAAAATGGTCATAGCTGGAAACCCTTTCATGATTTTTGTACGAAATTCCTATGAAATTTGGCTCACATCAAAATCTATTTACTACACAAACTTCATTTTGATATCATGACTGCACCGGAAGCTATAGGGGAAAAAGCTTTATTTTGCTGAGCAAATTTGCAAGATTTAGCAGACAAAAATCACCATAGCTGGCAACTCTATTCTAATTTTTCAGATAAATTTTCACCAAATGTTGTCTTAAGTAAGATCCAAATATTGTGTGAATTTTGTTGAAATCTGAAGGCTGCATCGGAAGTTATAGGCCAAAAAGTTTTTTTTTTCTAAGTGATTTTTCAAGATGGCACCACTGCCACAGGATTGCCCGCATTTCAAAATCACTTCTATCAGACATGGTTCTAGCTAATACCAACATGTTTTGTGAATTTCATTATGATCGGATAATCCGGTCGTCAGTTCTCGTGAACAGAACTATCGAGTGCTGAAAATAGAGGTAATTTAGTGATGGGTTGCCGTTCTTGTGCAAATCGGAATTTTCAAAATATTAATTCGACATGATGCACAAACGTTAAAATTTATCAATAATTTGAATTTTTTGTCAAAAATCAAAAAATTTTCAGGAGGTTCAATGATTTGAAGGATTTTTTTTCAAGAACCTGCTGCAGCTACAGGGTTACCCGCACTACCTTGGAAATCCTTGTGTATTAAACTTTAGTCAACATCAATACGCTCTGCAAATTTCACGATTATCCAATGTTTTTGTCAGAAGTAATGACAAATCAAAATTTGAAAAAAATCCTTGCCTACTTTTAGGCACGCTGCACCCACACACGGCTCAAAATTTCCAATTTTTTGTCAGAAGCAAGCTTAAAACATAATAAGTTTTCATTCCCAATACTTTTTTTGAACAAAAATTCACGCTGCTTGGAAATATAGGAGTACCTCAAAATTCACTAAAACGCTCGCCGCTGCCAGAAGGTTTAGGATATCTGAAATTTAGCAAATTGTGGACCTACCTACTAAATACATCTACGTTCTCCGAAAGTTTCAGCGCAATCGGATTTGCCACTCTAGAGATTATCTCCCTTAATCATTTTGATGATACATATATATATATATATATATATATATATATATATATATATATATATATATATATATATATATATATATATATATATATATATTTATATATATATATATATATATATATATACATATATATATATATATATATATATATATATATATATATATATATATATACATATATATATATATATATATATATATATATATATACATATATATATATATATATATATATATATATATATATATATATATATATATATATATATATATATATATATATATATACATATATATATATATATATAAAGAAATATGAATTTTCGGCGAAACGAGTTTAATACTACTTTTCTTCGAAAATTAGTAAAAACTCTAGCGCACCTGAGCCGCTAGAAATACTAATGTTCGATGAACAATAAAAGAATTGTGCATATTTTGAGTGCAATTTCTGTGACACGTGCTCAAACCTGTTTCGAGGGCAAAACCACATTGATTTCAACAATACATTTAAGCTCATCGGGTGGAAGCCAAACACTGCAAAACTTTGAAAGCAGCATAGCATAATATAAAAAAAGAAAATGCTCAGTGCTTGCAACACTTTACCAGCACTGCAACTAAAAGTCTCCCACAATTGCCTCAAGTTAGAATCAAATAACTCTATCGATCTCAATTTTATCCGATGATTTCGTCGAAAGTAACAGAAATAAAAGATGTGTGGGATTCAAAAACGAAAAATTTTTGGGATCGAAAAATTTGGAGAGCCTAGAAAATTTAAGCATTGGTAACCTATTTTCATTGTAAATGTTCGCGATATGAATACTTAATGTAAGCATTTATTGATACGAAAATAGCAAAACACGCCTTGCGCAGAGAACCCTTCACTACAATCAAAGCCAAAAATATACCACACCTGCCTCACACTAAAATTAACCTACCCTGCGAATTTTGTTTTGGTCCAATGGATGCATTGGAAGTTTTAGGGTACAGAAAAATGTAATGCAAAAATATTCGAACTCAAACCAGTCGCAAAAGCTTTCAAATTTTCGAAAATTGAAAATATGTTGTTTATTGTCACTACAAGATTATTACCGTTTAAAAACTTTACCGTTAAATGGCTTAATAAAGATATTGCAAAGAAATACAAAACCAACATTAGCAGGCAGCACTATGATGGTTTTGTAGCCAGATTCCTTCTGAGTAATGTTTCTAATAGGTTTCATTATTATTATTATTACTTAGGGTGTATTAGTTTTAAGTAGGAAAAGTAAGTAGTGGTAGAATACACACTCAAATTCTGCACAAATCCTCTACTGTTCTTCGAACATTAGTGGTTCTATTGGCTCTGATGCGCTAGGGTTTTTATTATTGTTCGAAGAACATTAGTATTAAACTCGTTTCGCCGAAAATTCATATTTCTTTACATATATATATATATATATAAATATATATATATATATATATATATATATATATATATATATATATATATATATATATATATATATATATATATATATATCAGCAAAATGATTTTCCGAGATAATCTCTGGAGTGGCCGATTCGATTGAGCTGAAACTTTCGGAGAACGTAGATGTATATAGTAGGTAGGTCCACGACTTTCTCAAATTCAGATATCCTAAACCTTTTGGCAGCGGCGAGCGTTTTAGTGAATTTTGAGGAACTCCTATATTTCCAAGCAGCGTAAATTTTCGTTGAAAAAAAGTATTGAGAATGAAAATTAATTGTGTTCTTAGCTTGTCTATGATAAAGAATTGAAGTTTTTGAGCCGTGTGTAGGTGCTAAGTGCCTAAAAGTAGGCAAGGATTATGTTTCAAATTTCGATTTGTCATTACTTGTGATCAAAATATCGGATCATCGTGATAATTGCAGAGCGTATTGATGTTAACTAGAACTTAGCATATATGGGTTTTCAAGGTTGCACGGGTAACTCTGTAGCTACGGCAGGCTTCTGAAAAAAAATCCTTCAAATCACTGACCCTCCTCAAAAATTTTTGAGTTTTGGCAAAAGTTTCAAATCATTGATAAATTTTGACCTTTGTTCATCATGTCAAATTGAAATTTTGAAAATTCCGATTTGCACAAGAACGGCAACCCATCACCAAATTACCTCTATTTTCAGCACTCCAAAGTTCTGTTCACGAGAACTGATGACCAGATTATGCGATCATGATGAAATTCACAGGACATGTTGGTACTAGCTAGGACCAAGTCTGACAGAAGTGATTTTGAAATGCGGGGAACCCTGTGACAGTGGTACCATCTTGAAAAATCACTGAGAAAAAAACAGCTTTTTTGCCTATAACTTCCGATTCAGCCATCAGATTTTAACAAAACTCATACAGTACTTGAATCTTACTTTATGTAACATTTGGTAAAAATTTGGTTGAAAATTTTGAATAGATCTGCCAGCTATGGTGATTTTTGTCTCATAAATCTTGCAAATTTGCTCAGCAAAATAAAGCTTTTTTCCCTATAGCTTCCGGTCTAGTGCAGAAATCAAAAAGAAGTCCATGCAGTAAATGAACCTTAATGTGAAGTAAATGTCATAGGAATTTCGTAAAAAAATCATGAAAGGGCTGCCAGCTATGACCATTTTTGTAATTTTGAGGAATTTCTTTACTGAGCGATTATGTCATTAGATTTGCAAATGGGAATAATCCTGCAATGAAAATTAACAACAAATATTAACGTTTTAAAAATTTGAAAAGTTTTGAGGATGGCAACCCTAAAATTCTTTTCACCCGTATAACTTCCAGCGCAGTGATTCAATCGAAACAAAATTTACTGGTTGGGTTTCACTTAACGTGAAGCAGATTTGGTATATATTTTGCTTTGCTGCTAACACAGGGTAACCAGTGTTAGCCATTTTCGTAAATATTGCACCAACAGATGCTTGAAATTACATACTCATATGCAAAGCATTTGCGATAAAAATAAGAAACCATTTTTTAAATTTTCCGAGTTTTGAACATTTTTCGGATGGCAGCCTCAAATAACGTTTAACCGCTGAAACTTTCGGTGAAATCTTCCGATGAGAACGAAATTCAAAGAATAAGTTGATTTAAGTATGAGCTTGTTATGGTAAACTTATTGCTGCTTCTTTGGGAAAGTGTTGCCAGCACTGAACATTTTCATCATTTGTGTTATAGTTGAGTTTTGTTGCTTGAGATAAGGAATGGTTGATATGATTCTACAAAAAAGTGTATTACGTCTTTTCAAATTTTTTGGTCACTCAAAGACAATTTCTTCGAAAATTAGTTTTCTAGTGGTTCAGGTGCGCTAGAGTTTTTATTATTGTTATACATTTCTTTTTGTGATTAATTTTATTCTACCTTCAATGCCTACAGCAAGTAAAATGCACTGTTTCAATAAATTTTTCAGGAATTTTGATGTACATAATTATACATTGAATAACATTGTAATTAGATTGATTGAAACAAGTACTCGTAAGTAAGTATTTATCTATGTACTTCACAGGAAATTCCAGGCAGCGATACATACCTTCTATTGATTCATATCGTTACATATGCTGCTGTCCAATTGTTGCAGAATGTTGAATTTTACTGATGATTGATTGATATTTGCTCGAAATGAAAGTTAAAATGGAAGAGCGGCTATGAAATGAATCTGCCTCGTTACACATGGTCAACTAGTGATGATAACGCAAACTATCTGGTTGTTAATGCGCAATGGATTATGCGAAGGTAAATATTAACTGTTGCATTATTTGCATGGATGATTCTACTTGTTTTGAAGTGTAACTTAAAATAATGGGAACCGTGTTAATAGAGTTGATCCGTTATTTAGAAAATCGAAAGTATACTTCTTTAACCCAACCTGAAGAATTTGTTCGTAGTAATTATCACTGAATGAGGTTTAGCCAGAAGTTTTCTTTCTATTTGATTTGTGAAAAAATGCCATGAGCCCATATCAATCAAAATGAATTTAATTGCCTAGAAAAACTAACAAATTGAAAAATACTCGTGCATTTTTTATTTGTTGAAAACTTATCACAAAAACCGAAAGTGGCCAAAGAAATATTTATTTGAATATTTAGCAACGAACATACACAGTTAGTGTTAATTCAAGCTGTGGCTGTAACAATTTCAAAACATTCAGAAAACATATTTTTTATTGGCAAAAATCTCACGTGTTTTTCAACTTGGATTAAATCTCTGACAGCCCGAATTTCCAATCATCCCTCTTCTGGCCTTGCCAATTAATCTTTCAATACATTGATTCTCAGAAAAACCTCACTCCTGATAGAAAATTAAAGGAATGTCAAAATCAAATAATGTAATTAGAGACATCCTTTTAACAAAAAAGATTAACTTAAAGTTTCAAATCGGAAACTGGGAAATGAACCGTTTTTGTTTTCCTCTAAGGATCCACTTCATCCTTTTTCCTTCAAACTAACTTTGTACTCTGCACTAAAACGTATCACATTAAATCTAAAAAGCTTCTACAATTACATTTCAGAACCAGCACAAATAGTCTAATTTCACGATCTATCTGAATACTTTCCAAAACCCAGGCATACTCTTCATTCCATACCGAATTTGTTTACGCCATTTAATTTCGACTTGATTTCAAATACAAATCTTTACACAAAGAGACCCACCCGCCCGTCTAGCTTGTCATGTGCCTAGCAATAAGATGGTCCAGTCTTTTCTTAAAGGCATGATGGTACGCACTAATGCTGTTGAGTCAACTTGAGTTGAATGGAGCAACGGAAAAGGACAATAGATATTTGATTGAAGTGAATCATTACAAAATTTACGTAGGATTTTGTTGAGTTGATATTGTCGGATGAGTTGGGTTGAGGTTGAGCGGCAACAGCATTAACATTGTCGTTAGAATAGGTCACCGGGAACAATTTCTGGTGAAATTTGAGTATTCTTGTCATTGTTATTGTTGTCGTTTTTATTGCTATTTCCATTTGAATAGCGAGCTAAGCATTTTAGTATGTCGTTTGAAATAATTTCCGTTTTGATTTTCAGTTGCCCAATTGCTACAAAAATTGATACTATGGTTCGAACTGAAGCTTAAATGATTCAAGAAGATTTTAAGATGGATAAAGAGTATTTGATTATCTAGTCTTCAGATCGAATTTAAGGGGGATAGCCAGTGTGACGAGTCAAAAACAATATTTGCCTTAAATCAAAGCTTATACATTCAAAAATATGTGTATAAAATTTTAGTTCAAAATTCCGGAAAATTTCGGAGTTATATTCACTTTAGTGAGAGCAGGTGTTCCTAACTCAAACAAATATCAGCCGATTTTCAGATTTTTTTTGTTATATTTGACTTTATAGTGGATAAAATTGTACGTAGCCAAATTTGAACATTTTAGTTTTTAAGGTTTTTTAGGGCTTTTTGAAAAAAAAAAATGAAAAAGAAGGAAAAAATTTCAATCGGTCGCAATATTCTCTCAAATCAAAATGAAAAAAATCGGCTACATACAACGACAACTACATTTATACAGGTCATAATGCAATTTGAGTTTATTCTTCAGAGACCCGTTTATGAAAAATCGACGCGACCATGGAGGGGGATTTTTCTGGCTTTCGACAAAAAAATATCTTCAATATACACCTTATCAAATAAAGAAACTTGATTTTCAAATTCTTTTATTTTCTTGGCCGGGAAAATGCCCGAAAATCACATATTTTAGAATAGACAATATATCCAATTATTCTTATTCACCCTCTTGACATATCTACAAAGGTCGTTATCGTTGACTTTAAAAAAGTTTTTTTTCATTATCTGATCACCTTTCCTGTTCCATTCCTTAGCTCCCTGTTTCAGTCCATATAAATGCTTAACAACTTTACAGACTTTATCAGGGTTTCCAATATGGTATCCTTTTGGCTGCTTCATATAAATTTCATTAGAAAGTGCGCCGTTTAAAAAAGCGGTTTCAATATCCATGTGGTTCACGAACATTTTTTCCCCTACGATAGCCAAGAGAATTTTCGAAGTCGTTTGATTTAGTACAAGAGGTAAAATATCGTCGTAGTTACGACCGAAATTTTTAGAAAACCCCTGCGCCACAAGATGCGCTTTATATTGCACAACTTTGCCGAAATTATCGGTTTTTGTTTTAAATAACCACTTACAACCGAAAACAGTGTTACCAGGAGGTAATTTTACAATTTTCCAAGCACCATATTTGCTCAAAGAGGTTATTTCGTCATCCATTGCTTTGATGCATTCTTTACCTATTGAACTTTTAACAGCTTCTTCATATTTGACTCGGCCATATGTACCTTTATTGCTCGTGGGTATCAATGTAAGTGGGGCTAGTCTGCAAGGACTAGTACTAACTTATATTGGAAATTCGGGACAGTTTTTTATTCCAGCCTAATATTCAGCAGCAAATAGCTTTCAGCAGTATTCCACCAACAATATACGTATGTATATATATATATATATATATATATATATATATATATATATATATATATATATATTTATATATATACATATATAAATATATATATACATATATATTTATATGTATATATATATATATATATATATATATATATATATATATATATATATATATATATATATATATATATATATATATATATATATATGTGTATATATATATTTGGAAATCGCAATCCACAAATGCTTAACATAAACAACATTTTTCATTATAAGAAGAGACATTCAGAGGATGAATAGTTTTTATCAGTTCTTATTGTTCGTATAGTTAAGTTCATAGTTCCGATTGTAGTTTGTTGTGTAACACTGTTTGAGTTCTCAGTGATATTATAACTAAGTGTTAGATTGTTTAAAGAAAGCTTAAACAATTTTAATAATAAATTATGTTTGCGAAAAACTCAAGTGGTTCTTTTAAAAGTTTCTTGGAGGAACTCAACAAACTTTATATTTTTTACAAATTTCTGAAAAGTGAAATTTAACTCGCGCTTATTGCATCAGCGAAGTAAGTTCTCTTGAGTTGAATTATACATACGAATTTGTGTAATGAAATACAAATTTTGAAAGAGATGAGACAAACATATTTGAATGGGTTTTAAAAACAGTAGGTGAACGAAGTATTTCGATGATTTGATACGCTAAAATTAAATTTAATATTATTTTATTACGTTAAAATTACATTAAAATAATTGAAATATAGGTTGGTTTCTTTACATTTTGGAATGAAAAAAGATGATGGGGCTAACCCCAATAGCCCCTTACATAGAACCGCCCGCCGCTGCGTTATTGGCTGTAACTGCGTTCACTGCCTCGTAGCGTAATGGTGGAAGTCGTGCTGAACGCCTAAGCAACGGAGTTTCTGAATAACAGGAACCGTGCGCTTGTCGTAAGTCCTTAAGTTCTCCTAAATTCTGTAACTGAGATGCGCCCAATCTGAGCTTGATTTCGACTTCGCTTCCACTTGAGCAATGCTCGTTCACGAATTGTACTTCTCTACAAATTATCACTTTATATGTATTAATATCCAAAAAGAAGATAAGACAAGCCAAGCGCGACTCATGGAAGGAATTCTGTGAGAACATTGCAAGATGTACAGAGGCTGCCAGAATCAGGAAGGTCCTAAGCGTAGCTCCCGGCTTACCTACGTTTTTGCGAAGGGAAAACGGGGATTGGGTGGAGGATCCGAAAGAGAGCCTGGACATGCTACTGGAAACTCACTTTCCAGAATCAGCTTGCGCGGCACCGCGTAGTGACGTACTTTGGCCCGTTCCGACCTTACAAAGCTACAGGGATTGATGAGATATCACCCATCATGCTCCAAAAATCAGATAAAACCATCATTCCAATTCTGCAGCGTATTTTCACAGCATGCCTCCGCCTCGGGGTAGTACCCGAGCAATGGACAAAAGCTAGGGTGGTCTTCATTCCGAAACCTAGTAGGTTGAATTATCATTACGTGAAGGACTTTAGGCCAATTAGTTTAACATCGTTTCTACTCAAAACACTAGAGAGGCTTGTTGATCTGCACATCAAAAGCTCGATTGATGTCGAGAGACTCTGTGTTGATCAACACACGTCTCTAGCAGGCAGATCAGTAGATACGGCTTACACAAAATTGTCGGTACAATAGAAAAATCCTTACGGCAAAAGGAATTCACGTTGCCAGCCTTCTTAGACATTGAGGGAGCCTTCAATAATGTCACTGTCGTGAGTATCATCGATGCCTTGGTTTGATATGGAATGGATAAAACTCTGGCAACCTGGGCATCTGACTTGCTCAAGAGCAGGTGGATTGAGGCTACCTTTTTGGAGGCCATCGCGGAAAGAATAGTCGGAACTGGAACACCACAAGCAAGGATTATATCTTCCTTTTTCTGGATCCTGACAGTCAACGAAATACTGGAAAATTTACGGGCCAGTGGCTTTCAGGTGGTGGTGTATGCCGATGACATTGTGGTACCTGTGAGGGGTGCGTTCCTACAAACTTTGTCGGACCTTATGTAATCGGCGCTAAACCATATCCAAATCTGGGCCAAAAAAGTCGGTCTTAGGGCAAACCCGACAAAAACCGAACTTGTACTGTTCACAAGGAGCTATTGCCACGCCTACTGCAATACCTGGGGTCTTAAACCTAGGGCGGCTTATTACATATTCACATGTCTAGTGAGGCCAATTTTGGTGTATGGAGCGATCGTGTGGTGGAAGGCAGCGGAGAATAAAACTAATATCAAGGATTAATTTGCAAAGATTAATTTGCATATATATTACGGGCGCTTTAAATACCGCCCCTACGGCTGGATTGGAAATAATTTTGGGACTCATGCCCCTAGAGCAATTCAGTTTTGGAAGCGTAAGCTCAGTGGCGTTACGCACAAAAGTTCCTGCATGTGGAACGATTCAGATCAGTGGGGCCACATCGGTATTCTCACAGAATGCCGCAAAAGATTTGGGCTCGTTGCAGAATACACGGACCACATGAGCAAAATAATACATCTTGGCAGGATATTCCAGGTCAAGATACCCACAAGAACAGACTGGAAGAAAAAGGAATCTACTACCGATGGGGGCGTCTGGATTTACACGGATGGGTGAAAGACGGACACAGGAGTTGGCTCGGGCGTGTTTTCTACGCATCTGAGCCTTAACCTGTGGTGTAGACTGTCGGACCATGCTACTGTCTTTCAGTCTGAATTATATGCTATACGCATGGCAGTTGAGTCCATTAGCGGAATATCAACCAGATCAACGAAAAATTGCGTCGACAATAGAGCAGCCATTCTTGCTCTTGCGTCTTACAGATGTTCTTCAAAAACTGTCAACGCCTGCAGAGTGGCTCTCAATAAAAAGACAAGGCATATTTCTATCTAGATTATGTGGGTGCAAGGGCATAGTGGGGTTATAGGCAATGAAAAAGCTGATGAATTGGCGAGGAAAGGTGCAGGAGCTAGCAATTGCCCCTGCATCACTGTACCACGGTCAATCGTTGACGCCACAAGCAAACTTGATGCCACCATATGGGCCAAACTAAAGTCGGAATGGGGAAACAGGATGGACTGTAGGGTGGCCAGGACATTGTGGCCATCACCTGATCTAAGCAAAAGCAGGAAACTGTTCAAGCTCAGCAGGAACTGCTTGAGAGCCACGGTCAGCTTGCTCACAGGGCACTGCCTTACTGCATCTCATGCGAACAAAATGGGACTGACATCCAGCAATTTATACAAGAGATGCGAGATGGAAGCGGACACCATCGAGCATTCTCTCTGTGATTGTCCGGCCCTTAGTAATAAACGCCTTAAAATTTTTGGTTCTTACTACTTTCAAGGGTTAGCAGAGGTGGCCAGTACCGTTACGCTGAGTTAGCTGATCCAGTTTGGCAAAGCGGTCACTTGGCAGCTCTAAAAAGCCAGCGAAGGGTAGCTAATGGGATCAAACTGGTGGCCTAATGCAAGCTGCTTTCCCGGCAGCCCTCTTTACTTACCTAATTTAACATAATATCAAATAGCCTAAAATCTATAGTACCGTTTTCGTAACCAACGAATATTAGTTTTTCAGCAGTTGGGTCCAGTTTTCCACATTTCTCCTTTGTAATATGTGCATAAACTGGTTCACCAGATTCATGAAGATAACTTGAATCAGGTTTCTTTCTCTTCCACTTTTCATACAAAGTTTCGTTACAATTTTTCATTGGCACACGGTTAGGAATGTGGTTAGCTGGTGATAGTGCCTCTTTCCGATGCTGGTTTTGCAAATTTACATTTTATAGCATGCATCAAACCATTTCGATCAATGTGCGGTTTTTTTTCTCGTTTTTGCCGTTTTGGTGAGGTCTGTTCGGAACAGTTAATTATGTTGTAATACCGTTTTGCTTTAAATAATTTCGGAGTTCGCTATCCATGTACTCTCATCAACGGTCTGATCGTAAACACTTAGGCACTTTATTAAGCTGTGTTTTCATAAGCTGTATGAAATTCTTTACCATTTGAGACACAGCACTTTTCTTTTTCATTAAATATGCAAATGTATGTAATACGAAGAATACTTTCCTAAATAGTCTAAAGAACATTTTTATTTTTCTCCTGAATAAACTTTGGTTCGTGTCCACCACGCTGTCCACCCTTATCAATTAACAAGACATAGGCTTATCCTTTTTTTACAGATTGTGAAAGCTTCTCGACGATTGGATGGTTTCGGTACACGGAAGTAATGAAAATTATTTTCTAAAATAAATAAAAACAAAAATAAACGAAAATTTGGTCTTATATGTATAGCCATTAAAGTCGTCAACTAGCGTAATCAGATGCCAATTCCCTCTTGGTGTAACATGAAATGGACCACAATCATCTGTGTGCCCAAGCTCAAAAATTTATTTTGCATATGCTGATGATTCACGAGGGAACGGATCACGAGTAGATTTAATTCTAAAACAAGCTTCACACTCATCACTGTGTTCACATTCTTTTATGACGTAATCTGTCAAACGAAGCAATTTTCAAACATCGTCTAAATTTTAACGACCTTATATTCTTTGCCACTCATGGGACCATGAGTGTGTGATTTCGCAGATTTTGACACTTTTCGGCACCTTGCGCTCAGAGACGCAGGCATCCGCTTTCACCTCAACCTTACGTTTTTTTCGTGCGCCACCGCTGGCAGATTTGGCATCTGTGCTGGCCGGCTGGGAGATCTTCGGTGTAGCCGGTCCCTCCTTACCTTTCAGCGTCGTCGCTGAATCCCGATTTGCATCAGGAATCATCGATTTCTTGAACAGAGTCCTCTTCTGCCGACGTCTGAGAGCTTTCGCTGGTTCACAAAGTCCAGTCGGCGTAGTTTTGCATCCAGCCACTGGTTCAGAACATTTCTGCTGCAAACATGCGACCTTAGCATCACCAGCCAACCTTTCTTTCGCTACCTCAGGTCGGCTCCGAGGTTTCTCTGCCTGACATCCAGTCTCCGGGGAAACACCTACAGCTGATACTGCATTTGCCTCTCTGTCAGCCTTCGTCGGCAGCTTGCCCCTTTTGTGCAGTTTCCTACGTTGTCTGCGACTGAGAGCCTCCACAGGTTTCCAGAGCTCAGAAGAATGAGCACTCTTACTATCTGTACTGCCTGCGGGCGACTTATTTGCACTAGCCGGAGTTGCCTCCTGTAATGCATCCCTTCTCCTCTTATGTGAGGATTCGGGAAAAAACATATTTTCCCCTGGTACGGCCGTAGTTGGACTTCCAGCTGACGCTGTACTCGCCTTTCCAGAGCCTGTGATCAGGGGGGATGCTATCAGCAAGTCCGAAAACTTGCTGAACATGGAGTCTTCCACGATGGTAACCTGTGAGCTTCCACTACAACCAGGGTCCTCCATTGCAGTCATACATGAGGCTGGGGCCTGCAAAATCCAAGCCCCTGCCATACTGAGCACGTCCAGCACGGGTGGGTTTCCAGACTCAGTCTGTCTGCCACCTGCAGAGATACAATCCATAGGTTTCATCCTCATGTTTACTACAGCCATCAGGCTGCAACTATACGCATTTTACTGAGGATAGAGTTACCTCGTTGCCTCAAACCCTCCTCCTTTCTCCGGGCTTGGGACCGACATATCACAAGTTAGACTTGTGATCGGCGGAGTTGGGTAGTATGCGCGTATCACAATCGAATTTTCTCCCCGTGAATATAAACAAAACACGTCCTTCTTGTTTCTATGACAGCCGTAAACTGAATTTATTCACAAGTTCAATTCGGTTGAATACAATTAATTTAGTACATATACAGTTCATATCGTAAGTTTTTCAAACTGGGTGTTAAACATTGAAAATGTATTTAATCGATTATTAAATTTAATGCAAAATTAAATTTAAGTTGAAATTAATTATTATAAGAATTAAATTTAAGTTGACTATCACAGCAGATTTCCCGGCCAAAGTTGCAAACAAGGCTGACCATATGCTCTTACTGGATTTTTTCAAATGTTTACTCAGCATCCTGTAAAAGTGGTCTAGTGATAATTCTTGATTTTCATTATAATTTCAGTATATCTACATATCAGGCTTTTAAAATATTTCATATTGTGGAAAAACCATAAAATTATTGCCAAAAGAACATTCAGAATACGTTGTGCTCGTTTTCCAATGATAGCGTCTGCGACAGAGGCTTGACTAGTTTTCGAGAAAGATTTTTCACATATGAATGAAAATTTATCGGCCCAGTTTTCGAAGAAAAGATAAGTTAAATATATGCAGAAACTATGAACGAGCCAGCAACAAAAGTTATAGTTGAGATCTAAAATCTACGATTTTCCAAGCAAACTGTTTTTAAACGCAAATTAAATACTTCGTTTCCAGAGTTACCAAAAAAATATCGAAGTTTTAAACGGACCTTCCGCGGTCCCTTCGACAATTAATTACAACAAGATCGTCGTATTAATATTATAATTTATTTAGCAACGGCTTATGGAGAACTAACTCGAGTAAACTCTTACAATCGCTTATATGTGATTTTGCGTGCGAAAAATCAGATAACGATCTATATGAAATTTGCTGACTCGATTTGCATCTCTGCGAGTTCTTATCTTGCAGACTAAACATTTGACATGAAGTTTGCTCGCTTATCTGATTCTTCGACGTGGGTGTTCTTATCTGAGGATATGACTCGCATATAAAATAATAAAAAAAAACTTTCATGATCAAGTCTAGACTCAAAATATTTATCAAAACAATAAATTTTAATAAGCTAAGTTGAAATTTTTTCAGTTTGAATGAAAATAAAAAAAAATTGTTTAAAGAATTGGGTTCAAAATTATAGACAAATGTAAATAAAGAAATTTCAAATAAAATAGTACACTTTTTTCGTACGTAATATTTACAAAAACATGGAGACCTTCATAGCACTGAACACATAAAGATTTGAAAAGTAAAATTGATTAAATTGAATATATTTATTTGTAATCATTTAACTGGTGACAATGCTTCCCTAAAACCTAACATAAATATCTTATTTTTAACTTTATATTTATATATTATTTTTTCTTTAAACCCTAGTGGTGCATGAGGAAAATAAATTATATATGTGGACAAAAAAATCAGATAAATGTAATTTTTTTTAAAAAATAGTAAGAAATTATACAGTCATAAAGTAGGTAGTATGCGTATTTTCCAACAAGGAATTATGTTTTTTTTTGTTCTTGAGCATTTTGAGGTGGCCCAATGGTCCTTTTAATTTCAAATTTCCAAATTTTAAAATAGGAAAAAAAAAATAAAAGAAAGAAATATTCTTCTTTTATATGGCCGAGTCTATTTTATGAAGTAAAAGACAGAAATAATCTTCCTTCTTGAGCCGCTACAAGCAGTTTGTTGCACTTGCGTGGCGAAAAGGGTCGCCGCGTAGCAAGTGCTAGAACGTGCTTTTAAATAGAAAAGAATAAATCAAAACGACTTATATTCTTTCTTCAAACAGACTGGTTGGTCGCCGATCGCGCTAGCGTTCCAAGACAGACTGTACTTTATTCTGTATTCTATTCTCCTATATATATGATACATTTTGCTGAATCGATCGGTGTATGGACTGGTTTTTGAATTCAAAAATATAAAAATTAATTAGTTAGTGTGCGTATTGTCCGCTTAGAGTAGATGTCGCGGTTGTCGATAGGTAGGGGCTATTTTGACATTTGTCAGTGTGACAATTCAATTAGTAAAAAAACCCTCTCCCTTTGGGGAAAAAAAATTTTCTTTTCAGTAGTAAATGAAAATTTTTTTTGTTTTGAATCCATACACCTTTACAGGTTTTACAATTATCCTGATTCATAAGTTCATGTTGTTGCTTAAATATATATTCTTATAATTTTTTTTTGTTTTATTTGATTTTGCTTACTTAAATGTAACTTCGATACATATGTTTATATTTTTTTTGTTTGAATATAATTCTAGTCTTGTAATAACTATATGCATTTTGTTTTGCATATTTTGTTTTTTGATTCTTGTTTTACATTAATACTGTACATGTTCAAATGTGTTTAACACTTTTTCAAATTAGTGGTGTATACAATTTTAATAGGTTATTGTGATATTTTTTACATTTTCCGTTTATTAATATATGAGTATTTACATTATCTCTTTCTATTATTTCATATGGTCCGTGATATGTGTTCTGCAACTTCTTTCTATTAATATTTCTGACTAAAACTAGATCTCCTTCTTTGAATGTTGCTTGGTTTGTGTTACTATCTAATCTATTTTTTCTTTCCTTTTTCACTTTCTCAATTATGTTTTGAGCTAAACTAATGCTATTTCTAAGTCTAATTTTTAGTTCATTAACGAAATTGTCTATATTGTTAATTGGCTCATTTGTTTCTATAATGTCGTCGGGCAATTGGGGTAATCTGCCATATACTAGTTCGTATGGAGAATATTCTGTATCAATATGTGGACTCGTATTGTACGCGAAAGTGTAATACGGTATCCATTTGTCCCATTCATAATCATTAGCAAAATTAAGCAAATATTCGTTTAATACTCTGTGGTTACGTTCCACTGAGCCGAGTGTTTCATGATGATATGGTGCTGAGAAAATTTGTTGAATTTTTAATAAATTGCAAATGTTTCCCATTAGCTCATTGGCGAATTCAGTTCCATTATCTGATTTTAAAATTTTGAAAATACCATGCTTTAATATTAGTTGTTCTACTAGTGTTTTGGCGATAGTTTTAGCATTTTTTGTTTCAATTGGGTGTGCAATAACGTATTTTGACAATTCGCATTGCATTGTGAGAATGTATCGATAACCGTTGGATATTCTTAACGGTCCTACTGAGTCTATAGCAATTGTTTCGAATGTGTTCTTTGGTGTGTCTGTTATTGTTTGTTTCTCTTTTATATGTACTGATCGGTATAGTATACTCTTCATTGTCGACATTAATCGTTATCGTATATGTTTCGTAATCAATTTTTGCCAGTTTTTGTACAAGGAAGTCTCTTCCTAGTATTCCGTCTGTAAGGATGGGAAAATCAGGTTCTACTATTTGGAAAGGGTAATGTATGTGTTTTTCACCAATGTTCAAGTCTAGATTAGCGGTGCCTAATAAATATATTTCCTGGTTGGTTATGCCAGAGAATTTGCATCGTTTATCTTCTTCTATTTTTTCATCCTCTGAAATTGCACTTATTTTGCATATTGATATATCAGCTCCTGTGTCTATCAATAGCTTCAAATTTTTTTTTTATTTCTCACAATATAGCGTAACGTAATTTTTTAATTGCGTGTTTAGTAGGTATATTTTTTCTTCCTGTATCCCGGGGTCAACTTTTATTCTTCGTTGCTGCTGGCCTCCGGGCCTATTGAGTTTCCCTGTACTATATTTATTCTGTTTTGTCTGTTACTTTCATAGTTTCTGTTTGTTCCTCTGTTGTTCCTATTATTTGTGTTAGGGCTCTGATATGTATTTCTATTTACTTCATGATATCTGTTGTGATTATTTTTATGGTTTACTTCCTCATATCTGGGGTTGTAACTATTTCTAAAGTTGTTTCTGTAATTGTTGTTTTGGTTTGTTACATTATTTCTTGTGTTGAAGTTACTTCTGTTATTTCTGTTGTTATTTCTGTTATCATTAATATGGTTTTGGCTATAATTATTATTTCTGTATGTGTTATAATTGTTCGGTTTATTTCTATTATTATAATTCAACTGTTGACTTATATTATTTCTTCGATTTATGAACATAATGTTTTCTGTAACATTATTGCTTGATTCGAATTCAGTTGCTATCTGGATCGCTTCTACGAATGTTTTTGGCTGTGCAGCAAAAATAGTAGGTTTAAGGGTTTCGCTTAACCCATTCTTAAAAATAGTTAGTGCGTATGAGTCATTTGACTTCTGTATTGCACTTTTCTCTGCTTGAGACGGATTCTGACCCAAGCTACTAATTTGAATCTCACTTAATTCGTTAATGAGCTCTGATAGTTTTTCACCAAATTTTTCAACTGTTCCGCGTTGAGTTAATTGTGCTAATTGGGTATGAATGTGCTGTGGACTTTTTTTGCTTTTATATCTATTTCTGAGACTATTTTCTAATTCTTCATAGTTTTTAGTGTCTAATGTTATGAGTTGCGTTTTAACTACTGTTCCTAATTTCACATTCTTAGTAAAGTTTAATAAATTGTTTTTCCCGTCTTCGTTAAGACTTTGATTGAGTAAATTTATTATTGTTAAGAATGCTTCCAGTTCTTTGGGGTTTCCATTAAAAACTGATATTGCTTTTAAAGCTAGCTCAATATTAAAGTTACTCATTTTGTTGTCTATTGACTCTTCTAATTTCTCTAATAATAGCTCCTTTGCTTCTTGGTATTTCTGCTGTAATATTTCTAATAACTCCTGACTACTTTCTGTCTTAAGTGCTTCTTCCTGAATTTTCTCTATCGTTTCTAATTTTTCTTGTATGTATTCTCTCTTATAAGTTCTGTTTGGGGTTTTTTTAGATTGACTACTATTTTTGAAAGGATATTAATGTTCTGTTCCATTTACTTTGGGTTATCGTAGACCATATGAAATCTCCCTAACATTTGTAAATTTAAATTTGAATTTTTCATTCCACTACCAGACAATAGGTGTCGTTTGTGACGCTCAATAGACCAAAGTAGAACTTGTCAAAATACAGAGAATTTTTATCACCTTTTTTTTGCTCTTTTCTTACATTTACTACATTCACTACTCATTGAAAGTTTTTAAATGATAAAGATTTTCTTTTGAGATATTCATTGAACAATGTTTTATTTGAATTCATGCTTAATCTAATGTGTTAGGTTTTTTTTTTATTTGCAATTTTAATTCTTCAATTTTTTCGTAAATTTTTTGTTGTAGCTGCCATGGCGGAGGATTTGCCTCATCGGTAGCAATGCGTTTCAGCGCCGCGATTCGTCTTCGTAAGTTTACTTTTCTGCCGCCTCGTATTTTCTTTTTTGTGTTGATTTTTGGTATAGTCGTTTTTGCCGCTTCCAATTTACGGGCTTCTATGATGGCCGGATGAATTCTCGGTTGTGGTCCGCCCCCCTTTGGTAATTCTGTCTTCGTGAATGTCCTTGATGACGTTGCTTCGTAGATTTGTTGTTGTTCGCCTTTGTTCGGTTGTATCTTCTTTGAAGGAGGCAGGATCGCCATGAGGTGGCCCAATGGTCCTTTTAATTTCAAATTTCCAAATTTTAAACTAGGGAAAAAAAATAAAAGAAAGAAATATTCTTCTTTTATATGGCCGAGTCTATTTTATGAAGTAAAAGACAGAAATAATCTTCCTTCTTGAGCCGCTACAAGCAGTTTGTTGCACTTGCGTGGCGAAAAGGGTCGCCGCGTAGCAAGTGCTAGAACGTGCTTTTAAATAGAAAAGAATAAATCAAAACGACTTATATTCTTTCTTCAAACAGACTGGTTGGTCGCCGATCGCGCTAGCGTTCCAAGACAGACTGTACTTTATTCTGTATTCTATTCTCCTATATATATGATACATTTTGCTGAATCGATCGGTGTATGGACTGGTTTTTGAATTCAAAAATATAAAAATTAATTAGTTAGTGTGCGTATTGTCCGCTTAGAGTAGATGTCGCGATTGTCGATAGGTAGGGGCTATTTTGACATTTGTCAGTGTGACAATTCAATTAGTAATCGTGCACAACAATTTATGATGGACAACGACAGATATAATAGCTTCAAAATAAAAAGGCTTTATCCCATCATCGCTTTTCACTCTAATATAAAAATAAACCCATGTATATTTAAATTATTACACATAAATATAACATTTCAAGTAAGCTATCGAAATACTTTGTTTGCCTTCTGTTTTCAAAATTCATTTGCATCTTTATGCTTCGTTTTTCTTATTCAAATCATTATACGAATTCCTGCAATTCCATTCATGAGAACCTATTTATAACCGCAAATCAGCTGCTACCAGCCCATAAAGTGTGTCACACAGCGTTGACATGCAAGTCATCCTACGCCCGAGCTGGGGGCGGCTAGCTTGACTCGCCATGTGAATGACACCAGGCGGGGCTGTCCCGTAATAAAACTCTGCCGTAGCATAAAAACTAATAAATAGCATGGAAAGAACGGTATTGTGCGATATTTGCCTGATAGAAGAGATTAGCAGAGAGTGAAGGATTTAACATCAGCTGGCACCTTAGAAGAACCAAAACAAAAATATGTGCACTTTATCATACGCAAAAGTGAAAAAAGCACACTTCCAAACGACAGGTGAGAATGTATATATCCGTGTTAGCTGATAGGTGAGAGTGTGTTGGCGTGCGTATAATCTCATCAAGAAACAGTAACCGCAGCGAACATTCGCTGGCAACAAACGAAATTCGCTGTATTGGGTTACATAAAAGTATCGGAGATATTCCTTTTAGTCGCCAAATGGTATCGAAAGTAATATTCCGCGTTAACTACCTTATTGCTCACCATTTTGATACTCAGAAAATGTTTTAAGAAAATCAGTATTGCATAAATCGCCATTCGTTATAAAATACATGTACATATATTGCCTTGTGAAACGTATCTGATCGTATGAAAGGGGTGTGTCTTATCTTGGCGGAGTATTTTGTGTCTTTTTTCAACTTGGACTTGGATATTGTTATCTACTTCATGCGGAAATACCGCAAATTGTATCGCAATTCACGTATTTTCCGAGCTATATATAGTTCTTAGCACAGCGTAAGAAGTTAGTTCCTAACCAGCGTACCCACTCTGTAAATGTATACGGACCAAAAATCCAGTGATCTAACCTGAAATTGTATTGTTGGTCAGCCTCGAATTTTGGAAGAAATCGCATGGAACAGAAAGAGATGCAATATACGATTTGACAACTACATACTCAAGCTAGATTTGTCGCTGCTCTCATACGGCTCACTCCCACAAAATATACCAGCAATTTCTCAGGCTGCTTTGACAAATAATGCATTGCATAAATGGAGGCGCAATTTCAAGGTCAGAGTGTTTTTTGGGAAAATGGAATAAGTTGGTACGCTGGTTGTTACGCTGTGGTTCTTAGGAACTATAGTAAGCTGAACTATAGTATAATTAAGTGACCTTAAATTGACTTAAGTGGATGTTCGAATGCAAAGAAGCTAATTAGCATAGCCATAATGTAATTTTTTTTTCATTTTCTAACTCAGGTCGCTTAAGTGAATTACGAATGGGATCGTACACTACTTAAGTCAAAATTGACATCACCTATAAAAATGGATTGTAGTTTGAATTGCCGAAAAATTCAATTCAGCTTATGTGAACAGGCATCAACTTAATTAAATTTTTAATGTGTACATAAATGATAACAAAACTTGACTTGGATAGTACTTTCACATTCGTTCAGGTGATTCCATGATGGGCAAATTGACCAATCAACAGTAATTGAGTGAACTTTTCATTCATTTTCAATATTCACTTAAGTCAGTTTAAGTCTATTATAGTTCAGCCTTTAATTTTTTTTAGAGAGAAATTGGTCGTAACTAATTCTTTCCATTTATCGATTGTGACCTAGGGTGAAATTCATAAGTGTGTTTGTTCAAACTAAAAACATATGTTTTAAAAGAAGGAGGCAATATTTTTAGGAGATAGGCATAAAAGGAAATTTGATTCGGTTTTCCAATCGATTGAATTTCAAAATGGATAGTGTGGAAAGCTTTTTTTCTAGATCGTTTTCATTGCAGTTTTTTGGTAAATAGCTAGAAATTAAAAGCTTAAGTCCGCATCGATTATTAAATTTCGATCTTCAGATCAGGCTGGTTCAATGAAAAACTTCGCTGGGAGCACAGTTACGTCAGGCTTAAGCCTATCCAATACTGCAAACATACTCACCTTAAAATCATCCCATAACCAGCTCAACACACATCCAATTATCGTTTAAGAAACTAATCTAACATTGCTTTACACAAATAACAAAGCTTTAACCTTTTGCGAACCTAACGTTCGTTCGTTCTAGTTTCCTTCGTCGTCCTCTATACATTGCAATTCCAAATTGCAAATATTCATCACTGCATATCTTATAATCAAAAATTCTCATATATGTAACTTTATTTCTTCACACAATCATCTTAAACATTGTAGCGATCTCTTATTTAGAAACCTAAAATCGTAACGTTATCAGATTTCCGTTCAAATGAATCTCAACATTTTTAGAGTATAAGTTTTAATCGCTAATTGTATTTAGACTTAAGCTAGATTCAGTTTAGTAAATTACGTTAGTATTTAAGTATTATATAGCTTAGTCAACTCCAGGTATTGTACTACCTGGATAATATTTTATAAGTTTAAAACGGATAATAAATGCATGAAATATATATATATATATATATATATATATATATATATATATATATATATATATATATATATATATATATACATATATATATATATATATATATATATATATATATATATATATATATATATATATATATATATATATATATACATATATATACTCTAAAAAGTGGGTCTAAAATTAATTCTATGATAAGAGGAAATATATTTATTTTTCTGTTTAAAATAACGAATCACAATTTTTTTACACATTGGATGTGCATTTTTTTGCTTTTACGCCAAATAAACTGAATAATAAATAGTGTTTTGTAAACCCCAGCAAGAAGAGTGTAAACTTATTACTTCGCTGCTCACATTTACACAAAAGCTGTAAAATTGTATCACTTGCTCGAATTTCACTTATTATTACATATCAACATTGTGACGAAAGACGGTAATTTGGCTAGACTGAACGAGTCTGACATTTCGTGATCGTTGCTTACACATTAAGTTAAGTGCACAGTATAGTCTTTCCTTTTTGTGTTATAAGCTAATTAGAAGAATCTATAAGCTAATTAGAAGTGTGGCTATAAGTGTTATAAATTAATGTAAACATGTGTATATATAAAATTAAAATCAATTATAAACTTAAACATATTGCAACAAATTTTTATATTCAACAAGAAAAACATTTATATTTTGCTTGCAAAATAGATAGTTTTTGATGTTATTTGTTTGATAAATCATTCATTATTATCGTTTTTGTAAACAATTTCAAGGATTTTCACGAATAAATTGTGTCCTAAATACTATCCTAAAAAACTCGTAAAAATCAGCTTTTACTACATAAATTTCATGCGTGTTCGTCCAAAATTTATGTCTTTTTAAGGTAAAATTACACAATATGCTCGTACAAAAAATTACACATTTGAGACGTAAAATATTCTTTGTACGCACTTTTGTAAATTTACATCTATAATAGTAGGAAACCAGTTTCCTACTATTGTAAGGGTAAAATTCAGCCAAAATTTTTTTGAGTATATGCATATATTCCTTTTGTTTGTTAACGATCTTCCTTCCCTCTTTAATTCACCCTGTCTTTTCTACGCTGATGATCTCAAAATTTTCAGAGTGATAGAATCCGCTAGTGACTGTTCCTTATTGCAGAAAGATTTGGATACTTTGGCTACCTGGTGCGCAGCGAATTCTCTCACTTTGAATCTTTCGAAGTGTCATCAAATGTCTCTCACCCACATAACATCCCCTCTTCTCTTCCCCTACTCTGTCCTTGGCTCCCCTCTCAATGTTGTTGCTAGTTTCAAGGACCTTGGCGTGATCTTTGATTCCAAGTTGAAGTTCGATTTACATATTTTACACGTCACTGCCAAGGCTTCTCGTTTTTCCGGCTTTATCATTAGATCCTCTAAACGTTTTGTTAATCTTTCCACTCCTCTATATCTGTTTTTTTCCTTCGTTTGTAGTGTTGTTGAATACTGTTGCCAAATTTGGTGTCCACACTACGCATACTTGATTGCTGCGGTTGAATTCGTGCAACGCAGATTCACCCGCTCATTGTTCTATAAGTTCAATATTCCGTATATATCCGTATTCCGTATACAGTATGCGCCTCTCCATCCTTCAAATTCCTTCTCTTGAGTCACGTAGAGTGTTCCTCGACGTGTGCCTCCTCTTTAAACTTTTCAACGGCTGTATATTGGTGGCCTTCTGTTAGAGATTCGGGCCGTCCTAATAGAAAATTTTACAAATTTAATGTTACATTTGCCCGTACTGACACCTATTTCTTTTCTCCCCTTTTGCGTTTGCCTCGTCAGCATAATAGCCTTAACCTTGGTCCTCTGCCTCGAACATTAGCCATATTTAAAAATATTTAAAAAAATAACGTTCTATCAGGTACATGAAACATGTCATAATTTAATCTTTTGTTGTATCTTTTTTTTCGGTCGATTTTGCTTTTGATTACTTTTCCTTTCTGAATTTCACTTGATTTTAATTTTTCTTTTTCTTTTTTTTTTATACTCGTATAATTTTTCTGATTTTAACTTTCATATTATTGTGCCTTTTTTCTTTATATATATATATATATATATATATATATATATATATATATATATATATATTTGTTTTCTTTTTTTTGTTATGTCTAATCTATAATTGGATTTGTTCTGTTGATTTGACATTAATAAATAAATAAATATATATATATATATATATATATATATATATATATATATGTATATATATATATATACATATATACATATATATATATATATATATATATATATATATATATATATATATATATATATATATATATATATATATATAATCAAAATTCAAAAAGAGCTAGCAGGCTACAATAGAATAGCCGCCAAATATAATATCTTTCATGTCAAATTTCCCTTAGTTTAAGTAATCTATGTACTATTTAATGAATAAAATTATTACTATTATTATTATTATTGTTAATAAGTTTTAAGTAATTTTGAGTTTATTTCGGGTTTAACTTTGAATAAGCCAACACCAGAAAACTTGAATTGAGTTTTCGAATTACGTCACTGGCTATTTCACCTTACTTCACTGCTTTCTTTTTATTGTCATTCATTTGGTGGAGAAGGAGCATGGACTAATAATGGCTTACGCCATTCAATGCATTTATCTGAAAAGATGAAAAGCATGAGATAGCTTCAAGACATCTACAACACGCGTTATGCTTTCAGGAATTTGAATCAATTAACATTATGTCCAGCAACAAGCATGTTCTCATTAGAATGATTGACATTCTTAAATTTTGTGGAGGCCAAAACTTAAGTTTACATATGTAGGCACGATGAAAGAGAAACAACCTGCCACATAGGCATTTCTTTTGATATGCTGTTATGGATATGCATTTGAGAAATATCTGGATATAAATATGGAAGAAGATTTATTTCATTGTGAATCATTTTCCGTTTGTAAATGCAGGAAAAAAACAGTCCCAAGTAATACATAATCATGAAATGTTCTCAAATATTTCATCTGCTACTGATTTTTGTTTGGCTTTTTCAAGGATAATATTATGTTTACTTTGGTTAAGCAAACAAATAAATTAATTGAAACCGTTTTAATCACTTCAGTTTATTTATTTATTTATTTAGTAATATATATTCAAAAGATAAGTATCCAATTACTGAATATTAGACAAAGCGTAATAAGAAACAAAATAAAGGTGAATATAAAGAGAGAAACAATAAGAAATTAAATCAAGTTAAACATGTACAAATTTAAAATTAAAATCTATCTATCTATCTAAAATTAAAAAGATATAAGAAAAACAGCTACAAGTTATTAGTATTTAAAACATGATTTTTCAAAAGAGCTTTGAAAGCATGAAGTGTTGGCGGTATGGGACCAAACTGAAAGTCATTGTGTAACCTTAGTAACCGCAACAGTGGAGAATAAAAGTAAATGTCAGTACGCAAATGGCACACTTAACACAACGGAAGGTGCCATGAACTGCTTTACGGACAGAAACGTGGTTACTGATGTCAGAAGCAACCATCATGTGGGAACACATAATACAACACAAAATCACATAACCACACAACTAGGGATTCCAATCCCGAACCATATTTTCAATCCCGGGATTACGGGATTAAAAAATCTCAAACCCCGGGATCCCGGGATTTGAAATTCAAAATACAACACAACAAAATAAGTCAAGTTTCTAGTAAACAGATTATATAATTTGCCATCATTTCAAAACTACAACAATAAGTAAGCTCAAAACTGTATAAAAAATTGCATTATTACTAATTTATATTATTGATGCAAATAAAAACAATAATTTTTATTATCCAAAACGTTGACAGTATGAAGACAGATATTAAAAATTACATCTATTACAAATTACAACAATAAATCACGACCAATACCACAACAACAAAACACAACTCTTAGAATTGAGATACATAATAAAGTAACATATAAAAAATTCGGCCAAAGTTCATGGGGTTTTACGGAAGTAACATTGAAGCAATAGCAAAGCATCTAAGGTATCGTCTCCAAGCCTGCTTCTAAATTTATTCCCGATTTCGGACGCCGCGGAAACGGTCGAGAAATATTGGTACGCCTGCTCCAAACTATGCAAGTGCCACCACTTTCGAAAAGATTCATTTCTTTTGCGATGGTTTTAATTAGATTAGTTTCTTGCGGCATTTCATGATTGATTATTTTCATACTTTTGCAGCTCTTCTTGTAGCGTTAATTGACGACCACCTTGTTCTCACTGATTCAATATGGGTATTTACTGGGTTCTCTTCATTTCTTTGGCTACCAAGCATAGGGTTCAGCATCTAGATCATTGAAGTATTTTTTTTTTAATATTTGCGTTGCTTGGTTTCAAAAATAGAGATTTTATTTCACTCGGTAAATTTTCGCTGGTACAATGTGGATTCTGGAAATAGCTTAGCATACCAGATAGCTCGGTATACTGACGCTCTTTTATTCGGTCCAATATTGCAATTTTCATAGCATTCAGAAGAATAGGCCGTTTTTCTCCTAACAGCCTAAATACAAATCTTGATGAAGTATTAGCAGTGCATAAATTTGCAAGTCTGCGACTAAAGGCCGTCACACAGTGGTCTATTTCGCGAAAAAGGTGAACTTTATTCAAATTATGGACTTTTAAGTATGAAGTTGAAACTTGGGGGTAATATTGTTCTATATGGCCCCCATCATTTGAGGTGGTAATTGGGTTTCATAAGTTTAAGGGTAAGAGCACAGGTGCTGAAAACAGCCAAAAATTGCATCTATCTTTCAACCTATTTTTTAAATTAAGAATATGAAGATCAAAATACCTTTGAGTAATACAGCGTTATTAAGCTATGAAAGATATTGATGATTTAGCCTCCCCCCCTTTCATCGTGTTCATACTGCAGATAGTATAGGAATTCGGTCTTTAAAACTTCTAGTCCCTTTTAAGTTTAGAGGGTCACAAAAAGTTGTTACGAAATACGTCTAGTTGCATTCATTAAAGTCCAAAGTAACTATCCAAACTTAGTTTGCCTGCGGCTAGCTGCGGCTACGCTCGTAAACTTCTTTCAAAGTTCAGTGCCCTTGCATAAAATGCAACATTTTGCGCGCGTATTGCGCCAGTCCGCGTGCTCTGCAGTATTTTTTTATCATTTGCACTAGCACATAATAGCAAGCATTTGTACCAGGTTGAAGCTCGTGAGATTGAGATAAGCACAACGTTGAATTTCATAAATAAAACAATAGTTTCTAAACCATACACTTACTTGTTATATTATTGGTAAAGTTTCAAGTGGCGTATGTTTATTTGGCTGTTCATACATTTATTTACTCATTCACCTGTACTTTAGTATCATTAAATTTCGCAACTTGCTTCTGAATACAATTCAATGAAATATGTTCATATGATAATTCATGTATGATCATAGAGTAATTCAGGTATGTATATGCTTAGTATCGAAATTATATGCAAAGCAACATTATCAAAAATACATTTTTACCTGTACAAAACAATTTCGTGCTAGGTATTAATTGCTAAAATTGTAAATATGCATGCATGGATGAATGATAATATTTGTAAATTCGATATGTGTTTTGCTATATGCTGTAGATAGGCTTTTTTCACTACTTCAAATAAGTATATAGATTTCCGCATGTTATTTTTGTTTAGTTGATTTATTATTATAAAAAAATTTATTCAAAATAATTACAATTGTTTCGATTAAACTTTGTGAGTAGGGGTGCAAATCAAATTAATAATACTGTCCGACATTATTTTTGTCAAACGAATTTGAATAATCATTTTCACAGCATTTTTGCCTGCTGTCACGAATGTGATCCAAAATTCGGCTATCACGTCACAATATTGATAAAAATTGCGTCAGCAGGAAACAATTCTAAAAATGATATTTTCCTCAACATTGAGACACGATAGGCGGATTTGGACAGCGATTTTGTATTCAGCCAGCAAAAATACTATGAAAATGATAAGTTACACTCGTTTATTAACAAGAAAAATGTTTTTGCTCAAAGTGAAAATTTACAAATTTTGACCTTTTTTGGAAACTTTTTGTTAAAAGTTGGAGCCAACACTGCCTCAGAAATGGATTTCCCATGTTTGAAAACCCAAGAAACAATCAATTTCATACATCTAGTGGTTCTCATGAATAAAGTTCACCTTTTTCGTGAAATAGACCACTGTGCGTCACAGCCAATTTTACAGGGAGTAAAACTTCAATAATTTTCTGAATCGAATCAAACTCTGTTGCTTCTAATTGCTCTGAATATTGCAGGCCTATTAATGTATACTATTTTTCAAAATGGGAAACTATTCGAGCATTGTCAAGAGACTATTTCATCTTGTTTTACAATCCATTTAAAGGAGACAGTTAAATGCCTTGCTCGGATCCGACATAGTTTTAAAGATCGTTATTATTTTTCGTTGGAGCTTTTTTAAAATATAAAACTACCTAACGAACTTTCTTTATGCATGCGCTGATGTCCTTCGTCTGATCTAGCGTGTCTTGCAGGCGTCCGGTTTCAACGTAGTTAGCTGATTCAGGACCATCCAAATCTTCGTGGTCGTCGTTCAGACTATCGGGAAATCACTTTAATCTGGAATGGACCTCATATTATAGCGAACATCGCAAACTGCCAAGTGGATGCTATGCGCCAAACAAATATGTTGCTCTGTACCAACTAGTCTGCCTACTTTTCGCATTTCGTTTGACCCATCAGTTACGATGGTAACAATGTCTTTTCCTAGAGAAACATTAAACTCATATCTAGGTAGTTTCCAGCTGTCATTGATATTCTTACTCACACCAAGCTCCAGTAAGAATTTACTAAGTAGATGTTTATATTTATTTAGCGCCTATTTGCAGTCAAGGTCCATTCATCAAACATCAAACTGAACCGTTCACCTGAGATACTAGCCTGTTATATCTTATTTTTTATTATTTTCTTTATCCTGCTTGCATAGCCAACAACCTTTTTTTGATTGTTGTTAAGGATTTTGGTAAATCTGTGTATGCATTCGCTTGTATTAATTTCCTCAAATCAGTCGATGTAACGAATGCAGTAAATGCGAAACAGTCCATACTTATTTATTTACAAACCCCTTTGTATTCTCTTGTTAACTGTTACATCGGTTTGTTTTGCTATATTCTTTACGCATTTTGATGTGAGCTAATTGTTTTCTCATAAATATGGATTCTATTTGCACTTTTCGAGTCTTGCTGTAACTTGATTGCCGATAATACTTGACTCCCGGCCCCGAAATCCCAGCCAATTTCTGATCCCGAAAATCCCGGGATTAGAAATCATCAATCCCGGGATTTTCGGGACCAGAAATTGGCCGGGATCCCGGGATTGGATTCGCTACACACAACACTACATAATACACCAAAATTCATTTTTATAGTACGCTAAGCAAAATATAAATTAATATATTGAAAAATATATATGAAGAATATATTTTGTAAAGAGCTGTCAAGACGTGTTTTTCTTGATAACATTAGAATTAAATTTGCATTGAAGTATTTACTTCCAAATTAGAATTTACTTCTAAAATCCTATAAAATAATTTAAATAGTAGGCATTCTTCTAGGAAAAGCCTCCATAATTCGAGGGAAGGAAGATTTAGGAATTAAAGACAATCACTCTAAGGACGGTAGGGAAGCTAAAATTTCAACAAAAAAAGTACGAGTAAATCTGCGTTGAACAGACTCCAACGCAGTATTTAAGTACTATAGACATAATGGGACACTATACTTGGCAGCAATATTCAAAGACACTATGCACAAAGTAGAGAAAAAGGTGTACACAAGTGGAAACATTAACAAAGAATTTAGAGGATCTAATAATAAAACCTGATAATTTAGAAGCCCTAGAAGTAATATATGAAATACACTTCTCAAATTTAAGCTTTGGATCAAATATTACACCAAATCTTTGAAATTATCAACAACATTGAACGAAAAGCCAGAAACAGAATAAGGGAACATCAAAGCTAACGTTTTACAGATAAAAGACATTTTGTGACATTTTAAATGTCAAAATGCCAAGTCTGTATGCTATTTAGATCATTTTGAAAAATCTTACAGTCATTTTGTGACTCAAAGATTCGAAACATATTGAAATGTGACCCTATATGTGAAGGAAAGAAGGTTGGCTATTGTGAATTTACCTTTGACAAAGCCTTCTCTTCATGAGCTACCATAGGCTGAATAATGGAGCAGACTCGCTTGTAGACCACTTTCTCAAGGATCTTGCTAAAACAAGGAACAAGAAAAATGGGACGGTAGTTTGAGATGCATGTACGATCGCCAGCTTTATGTATAGAAAATATATTGGCTATATTGAACAAGATAGAAAGAGGGACGCACAGATATGATGAAAGAGATTTACCCAGGATATTTGGAATACCGTCAGAATCACCACCGGTATTGGCTTCGATATCGTTCAACAGAAGTTCGATTTCTGAAGAATTTGGCTGAAACGAATGTAATTCAAGAGATGTAGAGATAAGATTTTGAGAATGAGAAGGGCATTGTTGAGAGAAAAAAGAGGAAAAGTAAGATACAAAAAGTTCACACAATTCAAGCGGAGTGGAAGCTGCTGTATCACCCAAATGCATACCATTTGGAATGCTGGGGGAGCTTTTCAAGGAACGGATGAATGACCAAGAGGATTTCGGTTGGTTGGTTCTAATTGATGCTTCAATACCAGCAATATAGGTGCACATCGGCCGTTTGGCAGCTAATTTCACTTAAGAGCGTAGTCCTTTATAAAAAAAGGAGGCCAGCAGGTGAACTATATCTATTGTATAAATTACAAGCTGCATTTTTTGCTTCGAGTGCAACTGCAACATCATTATTGAACCAAAGAGCATCATTCCATCTTTTAAGACGATTAGTTGATGTGCATTGCGGAATAAGGTTCGAAAGGAAAAAATATAATTTGCGCAAAAGCTTCATCAATATCAAGACCACGAAAGAAAGAGAACCAGTTAATTATATTTAATTCAATCGCCATGCCAGTGAAATCAGCTTTGTGATAGTTAAAAAGTACTAAGAAAGGGATTTTGTTCCTGAAGCAGTTAATATTAGATATTTTAAGGACAAGAGGAGGATAACGTTATTAAAAAGACACTACTAATTGAGATGATAACCAAACAGGCAGCATCGTAATCTAGAGTTGGGAGGCTAAAATTACCACATAGCAGAACGTAAGCGGTGCAAAAACGACTGTTCAGGTAAGAAACAAATTCCGTAAGGAAACGTTCATAAACTGACAGATGAAGGCTGCAGAAGATATATATTGAAGCGACAGCTAAGGTTTTGGCAGGAAGTAGGGAGATACCCATAAAAATACACTCAACAGGAGGACAGAAAGGAAAATCACGACTGAGTGCCTTATTAATACCGGTGAGAACACCTCCAGCATCATATTTACCACTATCCAAACGATCCCGACCCTAACGGAAAACTGGGTAGTCAGGTAAGATTTCAGAATTGATGATATCATCAGTAAGCTAGGTTTCAGTAAGACATATTATATCGTCCGAAGTTAAAGTGGCAGAGAGCCTAAACTCATTAGTTTTGATCCTCAAACCGTGGACATTTTGGTAGGTTTTAATCCTGGGCTCTAGAGCTCCTTGTTCCTCTCGAATGAAAATTTTGGTGATAAATTCTGGTGAACTTATTAAGTAAATACTAAGAAGTCAGAACACCTTTTGTAGAAGCTCGTTGACACCAGCATATATAGTTACGCGAAAAAATGCCACTTTCTGGTGCTGTAAGTTGTCAGGCGTCAGTTCTTTGTAACAAAAATAAGTGGTGGCATGTAACCAAGCTTAACAACTGCAAATTGCTTAATCGTCTCTGCTGAAGTATTGTAGTCGATGCGGAATAGAAATACCTGCAGCGGAGGACTCACCACTTTGACGTGCGGAAGTGCACCATTTGGTCCAGAAGATTCGACATGCGCCCTAGGTCGACTTTGAGGAACTACGTGCGTTGATGTAACGTCAATACGAGCTATGCAACAGTAAAAGCGGTGAGGTAGGAGGTTGATCGTGAGCCTGTTGTAGTCATTAAGAATAAGCTGAAGCCGTTACAGTGAAAATGATTGTCTAGCTACGGCTCGAGATTTGTTATGAGTCGAGACTCCAACAGGAGATTCTGCTGCTTGAGCTCTGTCAGTGATTACACCAGATTCTTTAGACATAATCTTATCAAGCAATGGTTGGAAGCTTTTTAGAGTTACTTTGACCGTCTTTTCTGAAGCAATACGTGAATTAGCCACATGCTCAATATACTGTTTAGCAGTTCGTAGTTTAGTCACATAATGTCACATAAAACAACCAAGCAGTATTGCAAAGCGCATCTCCGATACGTCCTGAGAGACTTTCAAATTTAATACAATGATTCCATTCACAGACAGTATTATCTACAAGTAAAATATATTGAAAATTTTATTGATTTTTTTCCTCAGATAATAATAGTAATGTATATTGTATTACTTTTTAAATTGCGCATACATTACTGAACGTAAGGAATATTTGACATAAAACAAATTATAAATTTAGCGGCTTTCATATTGTGGCCTGCTAGCTTAATTGTACCATACTTAAAAGCTAGCTTAAATTACTAAATTAAATCTAGCTAGCCATAATTAACTAAGCCCAATTAGACTTAAGCTTAACCTTAGTATTGATTATCCCCTCTGATTCTTTAGGAGGCCAAAATAATCGAACATCATGTCCATGAGCCGCCGTTGCTCTGCTATCTCCACTGGACGCAATCGTGGACCGATAACCCGATTCAGCCCGTATTCATGTCTGAGTGTAATTTTGACGCAAATTCCAGAGCCCAGTTCCAAAGTGGCTCAAGTCCTGTTTCCTGATATAGTAGAAAGTACTTGGCCAATTTTTAGTTACCGGCTTGTAAAACCTGCCAGTACCAAAGCGCAGAATTGTCCGTTCGAACATCTCCGCTTCTCCCATGGTAGATTGGGAACAAGAAATCAAGGATTTCGCTCAACAGAAAAACAAGCGCATAGAATATTTATATGAATCAGAGGAAGAAGAGTAATATTTAGTAATATTTTCACGTAGAAGATTTTTTTTTGGTTGAATTTTTTTTTTTGGTTTAATTTTTTTTTACTTTTTTAGATATTTTACATAAATATACGAGGGAACCTTTAGCAAATAGAAATGTATTTTACATTTAAGAAGAAAACACATTTTATAGTTATTTTTCAACATAGTTTCCCTTCTTAGTATTGCATTTTTCGCCATCAAACAGGTAATTGGTTCATGCCGTTTTCGAAAAATGTCTTCGATTGGGTATCCAACCAACTACGCACAAACTGCTCAACATGTTGATCGTTCGCAAAACGCTCTCCTCCAAGTGCTTCTTTGAAAGGCTCAAACATATGGAAATCGCAAAGTGAAAGGTCAGGGCCGTAAAAAGGATGATCAAGTGTAGTTCATTGCATTTCATCCAATTTTCGGGTTGTTAACGCTTCAGTGTGAGGTCTTGCATTATCGTAAAGAAAAGGACGTCTCGGATGGGTTGACGGTGCCTTTTTGACCAATATGCAGTTTGAGCCTGGCAAAAACTTCACAGTAGTAAGGAGCGTTCATTGTGCGGCGATCGTAAAGAAAATCAACGAGTGACTCATAGGCGGGCCGTGGCCTAAAATCTGGCAGGGGCCAGGGACCGAAAGGTTCAAAACATGCGATGATTTTGTCTTCCGTAAGGTACACGTACTGTTCATACAACTTATATAATTTACAAATACATTATATATTTGTTGATTTATTTTTTGTTATTTGCTAATGCATAATGCATTATGAAATAAACTTCTTGTCTGTGAATACGTATGAGCTACTACCACATGCATATAATGTGAATGGTAGATATGAACTACACATGAATTATCTATGACCGCTAAGAAAGAAAGCTTGTATGAATTATATGGGAATAGAATGGAAATAATTAGAAATATAAGAATATTTTTTCGTTTAGAAGCTAAATATATTTCAACTTATACTTGAAGAACAGGATAGCTTAGCTTCAAAATATCTTTGAAGAAATTGGAATATATTAAGCTTAGAAGGAAGAAACTGATCTCTTGCTTCAAACATTTTTTAGCTAGAAAACCTAGAAAAAGCAAAAATAATTTGGCAAGATGAAAAGTGCTGTAACTTACTCTTTTCGAGCCATTTGGTTTGCAGGAATATCTTTGTAGCCCTAACTGCACCCTAACTACTAGTGCTTTTTGCTGTTTTCCGTTTTCACGATCTTCTGAGAAATGTGAGATCCAAACAGTTCTTCTCTGCAAAAGATTTAATTTTTTCCCAAACTAAGTACAAGTCTTATCGCTCACTTAGTAGTGTTTTGACTGTTCCATTCACAAGATCTATCCCATCTCTAAAAGTTATATTTTTAGTTTGGAAATATGTGCTTAACATATTCGTTATAAAAAGAACATAGTGAAAGATGAAAAGATTTACTACAAATTTAGGATTACTGATTGAATAAAAGATCCCCAATGAATAAACTGAGTCGTTGTATTTTCCCTCATTCATTTCTTTTTCTAAAGCCTCTTCCATAGTCCCATAGCTATCGACCACATATTTGCGATTGTGAACTGCCTCTTCAAGATGCATCACTAATCTGTGTTGTGATGGCTTCGAAAAGTTTAGGTAAAAGGATTCGATGGCATTGAAAAAGGATGTACACGTTTCGATTGTGAAAAATGTGTCCATCACAACAAGGATAATTTTATGATATGACACTAACACCATCATAAGACTGTCCAACAACAGGCAATTCGCTAAGTCCGTAGCTGTCTAACAGGATCAAAATTATATCTGCTAAATACGAGGCATTTCGAGCTCTTAAACAGTCTACAAAGCTTGAGAAACTTTCTTCGACAGCTAACTCTTTAGCAAATCTGACAACCACGGAGAGTTGTTCCTTTTGTGGACCCTTGCTTCGTCTGCCATAATGGATATCAGTCCGCACTCTTTTATTTCAGCTGTATTGTCCTCACGAACGATTTCAGCAATTATTTTCATTAATTCATTTTGTGTTTTGCCACTACAGTAGTTTGCAACCTTATTTTTAAAATGTTTTTCAAAAGTTGAATCATGCTTCGCGAATAATTCACAACATTCCAAAAAAAAAATCACGGTAATCACTGGTACCACTTTCATCATGTCCTCTGAAAGCACGTCTTTGGTGACTGAGACACGTCGTAAGGTCGATAGCCTTTTCCATATAATTTCGGTTCATCTTGACAATATTCCAAGACTGTTCAAGCACCATATCATTTACTGTCTTCCAAGCACTAGTAGAATTTTCATATCCGGATCGCAAAGTTTGGTCGAGCTGAAATTTTGGTGTATTTTTGGCGACAATCGAAATTCTATGGAAAATTTCGCATTGTGATAACTTCACACCGAGTCATCAAATCATCACAAAATTTACAAGACTCATCAATGGGCATAAAAAATAAGTTTCTGTTGTTTTTAAATAATGTCTGGGCTACCATAAGTACGTAAAAACAAATCTTTAACACGGCTGTTAGAATAAAATGCAAATGATTGATGAGTTTGATACTATATTTATGCACTCAAATCTAAACTTTAGCACCTGGATCTTGCGTTTACGGTATTTCGCGACCGTATAAAAAGATAAAGGTCTGACAAAAATTTAATGAATATGATAAGAACCATGTGGCAGCTGTGTCACTATGAAAAAACATTCGGTGAAATTGAAGTGCTATGCCTTCTAACTTCCAATGAAGTTATCAAATTATAATAAAATTCACACACATTTAACCTGAGTGTAAACTAAGTAGGTCATAGATAGCATAAAAGTGGCAGGGATGCCATTTCTATTCTCCAAATGACTTCGAAAATTGTATCCTACGTTAATTACCTTATTGCCTGCCATTTTAATACTTAGACCGTCCGCACACGGGTCGACATTCAATCGACTCGACTGCGACTCGAACTCGAACTCCTTGCGATTTCCAATGTAAATGAATGGAGACCCGCACACGGGTCGACTTGTGCTCGACTCGGACTCGGTGCGACTGCGACTCGACAGGCACTCGTCTCGCTCGAAGTGTTTGGAACGGGAAAAGTCGAGCAAGACGCGTGATATTTTTTTTCGAAATTATGAAAGTGTTTTTTTTTATAATGTATGCATTATTAATTATTTTATTTTATGTATTATTATGATTGGTTCTTTGAAAAATATTAGTGTTTCTGATAACGTATCACGCATGTATTTTTTTATATGTTTGCATAATGTAATATTACATATTGTAATGTTATATACATGATATTTTCCTATATATATTTTAATTATGTTGGCCACAAAATAGTTGCACCTATATGCTCATAAAGGTTATTGATTTGTGATCATGGTTCCCTTCTTGTCTATAAATCAGCACAGATAAAGCAGAGCATAATTGATACGGGAAACTCGATCGTTTAGCGGAATAAGCCGCCGAAAGCAGAATCAAAGTGGAATTGTTTTTGCGGGATGATTAAAATTGAAAATTTTATAGAAAATGTTTTTTTTTACAAAATGGTTTCGAGCGTATGCACTGATTCTCATCAGACTCTAGCTTACAGTGCTTACTTGACTGATGTGACCACTTGCAGTTGGAAATCAGTAATTTTTATTTACGTTAGTTGTGACAAATTTTAACATCTCCGCAAAACGCAAAACAATCGAGTTTGTGTGAGCTGGTGTCTGATGAGAATCAGTGTATACTTTCAAAACCACCTTGTCAAAAAAAAAAAGTTCAATAAAATTTTCAATTTTAATCATCCCGCAAAAACAATTCGCCTTTAGCACCTATAAATTTATTCAAGCAACAGCGAAGTGTTTATAATATAGATTCCTAACAAAGAAACAAGCTTGCAATTTTTCAGGATGAATTTCCACTTACTGGAGAAGCTTTTATTGAACACAAGCTGTTGCTGCCAATGGCTAATGATTCGATTGGTATTGACATTCTTAGATGATATAGCAGTGCCATCTGCGAGGATAGGAATTTTGCACTTAGAGTGTGGAAGAGAGGCGTAAAGCTATTGAATTTAGTTGGACCCTGGGACATGCTTGTCAGAACATTAATGGAAGTGCTTCATATCGGATTTAATAAAGGTCGGATCATTATTACTTGTAGTAATCCATAGTGGGTGAATATAAGTTACACGTGACAATGCGAAATATACTAATAACATACAAATATATAATATTATTGAAGATATCTCTAGTAAAATTACTTTCAATAGCCGACCAAGACGCACCAGATTTGCAAATCTGCTCAATGAATTCATTCATCACACTACTTATCATATAATGAGCCCATTAATAGGTGCTGTGGAATATTCAATTCTATAAGCAGACACTACTCTTCGGGGATTACCAAATCAAACTTCAAAAATAACTGGTCCAAAGCCCATTCCACATCCGAACCCGCTTAACTTCCATTGTTATTAGCCTAAATTTAATTCAAATAATGTAGAGTAACTGCTACAAAATTTGTGATGTATTGAAATATTTTTTACGGACAATTTTTATTTTATATTTATAATGATTGATTGTGTTTTAGATTTATATTATGTTTTCTTGTTGTGTATGTTACCTTGTTTCGTTAAATAAATACATAAATAAATAATATATACTATTGTTTGTTTGTCAAAACTTTGCGTAGAAAACGACCCGTTTCGAGTTCGAGTCGCAGTCGCTTCGATTGCATGTCGACCCGTGTGCGGATGCAATTGTCTGCTTCGAGTGTGACGTCTATGACGTTTCAAGTTCGAATCGCAGTCGAGTCGATTGAATGTCGACCCGTGTGCGGAGGCACTTAGAGTATGTTTTGTAAAAACATAATTGCATAAAACGCCAGTTTATAAAAGTGTTCATATCTAAATACATGTATATTGCCTAGTAAGAATGAACAGATAATCTTAATAAAAAAAGGATGATTGGCGAGGCGTTTTTTTAAATTAAATATTGCCGTCCATTTCTCAAAATGAGTCTCATAACATCGTAATTAATACCGCAAATAACACAGTCTCTATGTTATAAGCAGTGCGTATGCTTTGGTATAGGCTTACACTACTGCTCTTCTCAACTCTTGCTGTAACCACAAAAACCTAAGAGGCGAAAACTTAAGTGTCTGCTGTTGGAAATATTTATTTTTCTGGGGGGGGGGGCAACCTAGGGTCTGGGAGGGTCTCGGCCCCTCCTGGCCCCCCCCCTACGGCGCGCCTATGGTGAAACTCCTTGAGAGTGCCAAAAAATCGTTGACATCACCTTACCGGCTGACAAGCAAGCTTTGGCATTCGATGGTTCTGGCTTCCCCTCTTTTCTTCACTCTATATAGGCCGCTTTTGATTCGGGTGTATAAAGGTGAGCATTAATTCTATGGAACGTCATAATGCGTTCCAAAAAAGCCTGCCCTTCAATTTTGAAACGAGCAAGACGCGTTTGAAAAACTTCAACTCTCGCATTTTTGTTCTCTTGGGGCAACGACGTGAAATCGACCTCGTCGAAATTTTGTGGTAATCAAGGTTGCCTCAGATGATAGTGTGTACCCTTTTAACACTGATTTCCGTTTCAATAATGATTGCTACTACATTGAAGCGACGATCTCTTTCAATGAGCTCGTGAGCAGCTGCGACATTGCCAGGCGTTATGCTGGAGCCATGGCATTTTCGGTGACTCACATTTTTTCCCTTTTCACGCCTTTTTTGAACTCCGCACACCAGGTTTTCACTCCTGGTCATGAAAGTGCATTTTTCCCAAACTGTGCATAGACTTCGTCCCGAATTTCGGTTGTTTTAACGCCTCCGCTCTTTAAAAACTTTATTACAATACGTTGCGCAATTGAAGGATGAACCTCTCTTTCGCTCAATGTAAGGACAACTAAACCAACCAACCGCGGTCGGCTTAGCATTGAGTCATCTAGACGGGCTCCCCTTTTACCTTTCCTGGCGCACTGCCTATCTTCGATACGCTTTCTAAGTCCTCAAAAGTAAAAGGCTCGTTTAAAATTGAATGCCCCTTGTATATATACATGTATATACATATATATAAATAAATATGGACACACACATTTATATATATATATATATATATATATATATATATATATATATATATATATATATATATATATATATATATATATATATATATATATATATATATGTATATAGAGAAGATATATTTTTTTATTTACTTATCAATTTATATTTTCTTAATATTTGCTAAGTATTTTTTTACATATTATTTTACTTATTATTGTCGGTGAAAATTATAGTTTCTACTATAAGTAGTTACTTGTCCTTAAAAGCTAGCCAAATTCTCAATGAGCCCTCACTGATTGCAATCATTATTTACGTTCCGAATAATAGCCGATTTCATTCAGGATACTTTTATGTTAATGCTGAGGAACAACCCGGGAAATTAATACACCTACTTACTTATTTATATCCAACAGAATCGCAAGGCAAATGCTTTTGCATATTTTTTTTGGCTCCATAATTTTTCCTTGCTCTGGGCTACCGAAAAAAATTGCGTTCAATGCTCGAATGAGAATTTTTTCGATATCAGCACTTGAATGCAAAAGACTAGAAAAATGTTAATGATGTTGAACGCTCCGGAAGAGAGTTATATGTGATATGATTCTATATTTTAATAAATTGCTCGCGGCAAGCGATGATGATGAATTTTCGGTATGGGATAGATTGAAAATGGATTCCGTTCATGCGAAAAGGGTGCAAGTTTGGAATACGTTTTGTATCGTGGGCGAAAAATACCCGTTGTAATCAGGATAAAAGTAATTGAGTGCGTATTAGCTATGCAAAAGGCAATTTGGCAATTTGATTGTGGTTGGAATACCCTTTTTCTGGTAGAATAGTTTTTGATTGAACTGATAAGTTTTTGGGGTGAGAAATACATGCACGATAAGTTGGGTGTGATGCCAGAATGATGGATAATTCTGGCAATGGAGGATATAGTGAATAATTTTGTGCTCTAACGAACTTCTGTTTGGGAAATGAGGAAATTTCCAAAAGATTTGATGAAAACTAATTATTGAAATATTCAAACAGATTTTATGAAATATTTCCATGTATTTTTCTAGACAAGTCACTTATTTTTTTTAAAAAAAACATAACACTGTATGGTAGTGCAGAAATTGAACGGCATTACATAATTATTTTTTATGAGTCGGTTCACTTGTTGAAAGTGTCTTTTAAATTTCCCTTCAAAATGAACAAGCAAATCAGTTTCTAGTTTCTAAGATGCAAAACGCCTAAACTTTAAGTATCGGAACTTAATTTGCTTCTTATAGCACAAGAAACGCATTTTTACGAATAGCACAAGAAACGCATTTTGCTTTCTTTGCAATTTTGGTGTTTCATAAAAACAGTTCGAATCAAAATTTCATATATTTTAAACCGTCTTTTCACACTTTCATAATCGGATTTGTTTTAAAACAATGCTTCCAACCAAATACGAGAAACAAATTTGATCAAAACCACATAAAAGTAAAATCAAATACACCAACTGTGGGGTATTCTGAGAACAGAATCCTTCGAATGCCTAACGATTCGTTTTACATTCACCTGGTTCTGTTTCATTTTACACCGCCATTGCCTATCTACTGTGTCACTACACAACAACATTTTATCAGATGGGAGGTAAAATTTTTCGATTTATATGGAAATGTAAACATATCCATACAAAATTCAATTGCGAAATGGTCCGAACTGTTAAGATAGCCAATTTCGAAAGCCAGCCGATTCGTTCTATAAAACTATAACACTCTGCACTCACAATTTATGCCGAGGCTATCTGCAAAATGAAACGCACTCTGTTCCCCGTATATTCAAATATAATTGCGGATCAATTTACCTTAATATAATGATCTGTATCAAAATAAATACAATTTACTACACCAGGTAGACATTGCACAGGAAAAATATGTTCTACAGTTTTATTTCAGGACATTATCTATCACTAGGCTCGAATATGAACATAATGAAAATAATTTAAATTTTACATGCACAAAATGGCATAAAATATGATTTGATGGCATAGCGTTCCATGAAAGTGTGAAACAGATGATGCAGAAATTACATCAGCAAATTAAAATCAATGCATGAGTCAATTTCTGTGGTAATAATGCAGTGTCTGATGATGTTGAATGTAATTCATAAAAGTAGTATAATATGATTACGAATAAAATTGAACACAATGAAAATAAACGAATGAATTTTATAGAGACGAACGAATAATGGAGGCTGGAACTGCTGCTTTGTTTATTAGTTCAGTTTGGATTTTTGCCAGGTATTTGCCAATTTAAAAGGATTTTTAGTTCCGTGGAAACTTGATAGAATAGAACTTAATATAACTCCAGCATGACAAGTCCTACAGCATGCAAACATTTACAAAGTGCTGTGGCTTAGCTAAAACTCTGCGCAAACATTTTACTTGTAATATTCGACTGGGAAATTCCCTTCTGCATAGAAGCTTGGAGAAAAAGGTGGATGTCTATGATATATCTAGCTACCAACCAATTGCAACTGTTTCGGTTCTGTCTTAGGTATTTGAATCATTCGTGAGCTTGAAATTAATGAAATATCCGGACTCAAACCATATAATCAACGATCGCTTGTATGGTTTCCGTTTTGGGCGCTCCACTGGGGGTTTACTTGCATTTCTCACTGAGAGATGAAACCGTTCTCTTCATAGCTTTGGTGAGGCAATGGTTGTTTCTCTTGATATTTCTAAGGCCTTTGACAGAGTCTGGTACCCAGCTCTATTATCCAAGCTTCGTGCATTTGGTCTTCACTCTGTCCTCGTCAAGTGGATTAAAAGTTTTTTCGCAGAACATTCCTTCGAAGTTATTCTGGATAGACTTAAATCCTTACGCAAGGTACTGTTCTCTCATCCAATTTCTTTATTTTATTTATAAATGACCTGATTTCCTCGACTTTCAATTCAATGTATAGTTTTGCAGCTGACAGCTCCTTTGCTGTCACAAACTCTATTGACCGAGTGGACGACACTCGCGGGAACGCTACTTTTGTTGTAAAACTTGCATTTTTCATTGCTAAACAGGGACCAGTTAAACATTACTGCTTGGGGCTCAGCGAACAGTGTTGTGTTTATCCTCCACTTGCTAGCCACACTATTTCCGTTGATGAAACTGCTTTCATCAAACTTATTACGGTTTAAATTCTCCTGCACACGAATCTGGACCAGCTGCATTTTTTAAATTACGAAATATGCCATAAGATGGCGAGATTTTCATTAGAGAGGCAAGGAATACTTTACTCAATCAGACATAGCGCACATTTACAAGACTCTCATAATACGAACCATAGAGTATAGCTCCCATATATGGGCTGGGGACAAAGTAGACAACTACCTGTATACAAAGTCCAACGCAAAGCTTTTAAGCTAATTGGCGATGAAACCATTACTTCACGTATTGAATCCCTTGGGCATCGACGTAATGTGGGTTATTTTTATCTTCTTTACCACTAGGAGCATTTTTTTGCTCCTCTATCCAGTACAGAACAGACGCATTTTAAACAACAACAATTCTGTCTCAGTGAATTCACTGGGACATAGGTAGTTCAGGTGCTGAACTACAGAATCTGCTGATGGAAAAAGAAAAGCTCATGAGAAGTTGCCTTTTTTGCTGTGAGGTGGATTTTTCAAGGCTATGTTCAATGTTTTGGTAGTCAGGAAATTAGAAAAAGCCCTCATCATATGTAAAAAGTTATAAGAGGTAATTTTCTGTTAGTTTTTTCATACTTTCTTTGGATTGTGGTATTTTACACTTGTTATTTTCTCCCTTTACTTTCAACTATTTTCCGCTACCACAACAAATACTGCAACATATAGCAATCTTAGCGAAAGCACCAGCTGCTCTGTACTGGATCGTTTTTTGTTTTAATTTTGTTCTGGATCGAAGCCAAAAAAACCCACCTACTAATACTTTATATTTTTCTTGTGTATCACTTTTTCGTTAGATCTCTTGTAGGGCACCTCCTACGCACAACAAACGAGTCTCTCAACGTTCTTATTTTCATACCCTTTCGATGCCAGTCATAGCGTTAAATTTTGCAATTCTTTTTTATTTAGGTATACACGATTGCGAAACAGTCTTCCTCCTACTGTTTTTCCCGCCAACTATAAGACACAGTTGTTAAATCGAAACATGCGCCACTCTTCTATGCAAAGTCAACCCTTCCTGTCTGTCTTTCCTCAACTTTCCTTCCGCCAAAGCTGTGGTCGAGGTCTATCGAAGTCTACTTTGATTTGCAAGTCGTTTTCTTTCTGCACCGAAAAACATTTCAACCGCCCAGATCTTAACATTATAACACTTTATCTGGCATACTTTTGAAGTTTTAGATAGACCAAGGTTGATCTTAAAGTAATGATAATGAATATAAGCCAAGGTGACAGCTTGAAAAAAGTATTCGTTTTTCAATAACGTCTCCTATTAAGCTAATACATTTAGTCCATATTTTTTCCAAACCCAGGATACCCTTAGAAAAAAATTCTTTGTCTTTACTCTCTAAAAACGCCTTAACTGCGGCCATCGCTCCACTATCATCTTCAAATTTCTTCCCCGAAGGTGTTCCTTGAGCCGAGGGAAAAAAGTTAAAGTCAGTAGGAGCTAGATCTGGCAAATAGGGTGGATAATCAAGCAGCTCGAATCCTGTTTCTTGAATTACAGGCATCCCAACTGCACCCTCGTAAGCCGGTGCAATATCTTGATAAAACAGCACTCCGGTTCACAGCTTGCCGCGTCTTTATTCCTCAATAGCCTCCCACAATCTTTTCATTTGGTTTACGGAGTAAAAACTTGATATAGTGGCTCCTTTCTCCAAATATTCCACCCTAATAATTCTTTCAGCTTCCTAAAAACTGATGCCATAGTCTTCTTCGCCGAGCTCGACACTTTGAATTCGTTCGGCGTCAGTGAAGGGGGTCGCTTGCACGTCATCGATTACTGTTTGGTTTCTGGATCAAAATTGTGGATGATTATCTAGACTATGATCACGAAACGTGACAATATTTCGCATGATCTGCTAGGAAATTTTCGATATTCACCCTCGAAATGTCGACTCGCTTCTTCTTCTGGTCGTCGGTTAACATTCTCGGCCCCCAACGCGCAGATACATTATTCATATGGAATTCGTGGGCAACGGTTCTTTGAACACCTCCGTACGAAATTCCTGTGACCTCAGCTACATGCCTGAATCATTTAAAAAAATTACAAGAGAATATTAAATTGAAAATTTCAACAAAGTGTGTTCAAAAATGTGTATTTATACTTCTGGGACTCTAGCGACATTTTGACCAGTGAAAACAACAATAAATCTATACATACGACCAAATCCATACAACGATTATGTCCTTGAATCATTCTTTTATATAAGATGAAGAAACTCATTGAGGAGATTTAGTCCAATTAGGCAAGCCAAACCGGATGACGGCCACATAGACTTAACGTGCATAAAAAAATAGTTTTTATTTGCTTGATTTTTTATTTGTTTTCATTTGTACAATATTGTTTTCTTATCTTGCTAAAATTATGGTCCTAAAAATGTCGAATAGAACTCTCCTCATTTCATTTCAATTCAATTTAATTTTTTAGCTCATATTCATGCAAAAATTTACAGTATATGCCATATAAAATATTTAAAAGATTAAACAGTATCTTTGCTCTAAATTATTTATCTTGCTTATGCAGTTTTTGATGTCTCTAGATCTGGTTTAGTGCAGTATCTTTGCTCTAAATTATTTATCTTGCTTATGCAGTTTTTGATGTCTCTGGATCTGGTTTAGCGCTGCTACAAGCAAAAATTCCCAAGAAAAAACCTTGATTGGATATTTTATTTTATATACTAAAAACTACTTACTACTACTCGTTATTATTATACTAAGAGAAAATAGGCGGGACGTTACTATATGTTTGGAGAATTGGTTTGGAAACTGGACGAGTGCCCACGCGACAGTTTTACTCATCCCATAAAAACAATTCTATTTGATTCTGCCTTTGGAGGCCTATTCCGCAAAACGATCCCGTTTCAAATATTTTCTTCTTTGATAAGCGCTAGAAACGATATACGGTGTCTATGCTAATTTATAGACAAGAAGCAAACCGTGATCACAAATTAATATTCTTTATGAGTAAATAATAACAGTGGATATATGTATGTCGAGGTTGCTAAAATTTATCACAACTAACGTAAATAAAAATTAATGATCTCCCACTGCAAGTGGGCACATCAGTCAGGTACGCACTATGAGCTTATGTCTGATAAAAATCAGTGCATGCTTTCGAAACCACTTAGCTAATTTTTATTTCAATTTTAATCATCCCATAAACACCAGTCCATTAGACAGTCAATGTTTAGTACGCTGTACGCTTCTTTGTAAATTTTCACAGTAGAATAGTAAAACGGTTTGCCCAGAATCAGTTTGAGGGCGATCTTTGTATCCACATTATATCCACGTAAAAGCCCCACTGAGTATTATTGGCTTGTACATAACTGTCTTATTTTCTGTTGACATTTTCAACTTTCGACTTATCAATGGATACAGTGCGCAGATGGCTTTAAATATTTTGACACAAACTTCATCTATGTGGTCTCTAAAAGTGAGTTTCTTATCGAAAATAATGCCCAAATATCGGGCAGTGTCTGCGCAAGCTATCTTTTTGCCAAAAAAATCTAATTCTCGGTTAGGTAAGTGGAAGGGGGCCCGGTAGCTCTGCTCGCTAAAGCGTCAGGCCGAAAAGCGGCGTGCTACGGGTTCGAATCCCGCCAGTGCCATGGCTGTAAGTGTGAATGCGTGTGATTGTCTATGAGGGTGGCAAATGGGCCCAAACTGGTGGCCTTATGCTGGCCGCGTTCCCGGTAGCCCTCTTCACTAACCTAATCTATCCTAGGTAAGTGGAGTCTCTTTCTTTTCCGAATGAAGAATATGGCCGATGTCTTCGATAAGTTTGTAATAATAATAGTATAATAATAATAGTTTATAATAGTATTGGAGAAGTTAAGGAAGTTGTTCTTCATGTGTTTCGATTATAACGCTGGCTTTCGTAGAGCTTTTGTAGATGCACATGTCATCAGCAAAAATTGCCATCTTGCAGTAAGGATTTTGAGGAACATCTGCGGTAAATATAGGGTCGGACTTAAACAAAAGCCCTGTGGGGCTCTTGCCAGCATGGAGAAAGTTTAGGAGTATTTTGCTCCAACTTTTACTTTAAGTCGAAATGCCAAAAAAATGAAATGATTTTCACTACAAAAATATGAAATTGGCAGTTTAAACGTTCATAGATTCTTTACCTGGGGTTATTAGCCCTATTGATCCTTTACAGCTGATTGACTCCTTGACATCGTTATAAACTGAGAACACTTAATGGTTAGCAAAAAATGCTCGCTCAAATACTTTGCTAAGTGCAGAAAGGAAACTAATTGGGCGAAAGCAATCTGGTAGTTGAGGGTTCTTGCTAGGTTTTAAAATAAGTACTACCACTGCATTATTCCAGATTTTTGGGAAATCTGAGCTTCAGACTCGCATTAAAAATGAAATTTGGAAGGATAATAATTTTCCGACTGAAATTTTTCACAACAATGTTTGAAATATTGTTGGGTCCGGGAGTCTCATTGTTTTTGAGCTTGGAAATGTTGCTTTTAACTTCTCGTAGCATGCAAAAGTCACCCGGAGACAAATTCAAGAGAGAAATTGATAAGTATCTAATGAGATTTTAAACAATAATGCTGTTAATATGAGTTCCATTCCAAGGTGTTCCGACGCGGAGTGAACTGCCTGACATTGTTTACCTAGTAAGTAGGATTTATCGGTCATCGAAAATCAATCTGTATTTTGAGTCCATGATCGGGGATAGTTGAGCCTTGCGCTTCATAAATTTGGTTAGCGTCCATACCTTGTTTTTATTACTATAAAGTTGTAATAGTTTTTTGTTTCAGGCATCATTACGCTGATCGTTAATAGAAATAACAGGTGGCACGTAATGCTTCATAGTCGGGGGAAATTTAACATGGTGCTTCGGAAAAATTAGGAGAAAGCTGAATTTTGGTGCGAACTTTGATACTGGAGTGTTGAACAAAATGTCAAAAATCCCCATCGATCTGAATGCTGCGTTACTTTTTATACACCAAAAGTGACCTTTAGTAAATATCTCAGTAACGATCACGTCTGCGGAAAAACAATGTATGACGAATTTGTAGCTTAGAAAATTTTCAACAAAAAAGAAAAACTTTTTCTTGTAACCATAACCGTTTTTGAGATATATTGATCTAAACGTTTGTAACTAACAGTATCCACTTTCTCAACAGCATGTTGATATTATCCGATTTTGATTACGACTTGGAATGTTTGTGAGTTTGTTTTTCTATGTTTTTATGTCGAATTTTACTGGGCTATAATGTCTTTCCTGATGCATTTAGCTCCACTGCCGCCGATATTAATTTCTCTATCATTTGGATAGACTGAGTACATGGTATGAAAGAACTGATCATTACTTCCCAGCCAAGTTTCTGTTTCAACAATTATGTCGAATTTACATTTGACCACAAAGTCAAAAAGCTCTGAGGCATTGTTTTTGACGCTTTGTGCGTCCTAGAGTAGAGATTTGAGATTATAATCTCTTGTCATACAGAAACTTGAGTGCTAAGTGAACATCAATTACTTTGAGTGACAACTGCAGAATTTCATCAGCCGTAAACACATCTGATCTGCTAGCGTCAGCGTGATTTTGAGCGATTGTATTCGATTTGAGAATTGAGCTGTACGATGATCTCGCGCTGGCTGCGCTGTGTCAGCTCATTTCTCAGAAGTGAAGAAAACTCATTACTTGATTCGAAAGGCTAAGTGTTTGATTTGGACCGTTAGCTGTGTTTTTACGAATGTTCGGAGAACATTAGTATTAAAATTGATGTGACCAAACATTCAAGTTTCCATATTTACATATATATATATATATATATATATATATATATATATATATATATATATATATATATATATATATATATATATATATATATATATATATATATATATATATATATATATATATATATATATATATATATATATATATATATATATATATATATATATATATATATATATATATATATATATATATATATATGTGTATACAGTCGGTGACAGCCAAAATGGTATGGCCAACTATCGTATGAAAAAAGTAATATAAAATATAATGTGTATTGGTCATTTTAGCAATAAATAACATAAAAATATAATCCGTTACCATAAAAATTAATAAAAACCCAGATAAGAGCTGATTTTGACCTCACAGCCGAAATGATGTGGAATGGTTTTTGCTAGAAAAAGTACCGCTAGTTCCAATAATCCGTTTGCGAGGGAAGAGTATCGCATTGCAGACATGATGTCTATTAGTCAGACCTTGGTTTTTGAACGAAATCATAATTCTGTAAAGAACAATACTACAGTTAATTTGCGATGGGTCATCACACTTCTATTGAAGAGCAAGAGTTAATAATAAACAATTTCAAGGACGAAAGTACTCAAAACAAATTTGCTGAGATTGTGAAAAGGAGTGTTTTAACAGTTCAGCATATTATTAAATGTTTTTTGCGCGAAAACGGTGTAGGAAATCGAGGCAAAAAAGCCCACAATAAATTTTTTTCTGAGACGTATTGCCGTTGGATAGTGAGACAGTAAAAAATTTAGCAGAGTTTGCTGAGAGGACTGTTGGCAAAAAATAGCAACCCCCAAACTATAAGAAGGACACTCAGGAATGCCAATTTAAATGGTAGAGTCAACCGGAAGAAAACTTTTATCAATTGCAAAAACAGTTTGCGCAGGATTGATTGCGCTCGTGAACATCTGAGAAAAGATACTGCTTGATTTATTTGGATCGGATGGGCAAAAATACGTCTGGAGGCAACCAAATACAGAGCTCCATCCAACACATTTAAGGGCCACTGTGAAACACGAAGGTGGACATATTATGGTATGGGCATGTATGTCGCAAGCAGAGGTCGGAAGTCTGGCTTTTATCGATGGTATCATGGACAAACACCAGTATTTGAATATTTTGAAAGCTCAATTACTACAAAGTGAAGAAGAATTGAATATAAAGGATGTTTTTCGATTTTATCAGGACAATGATCCTAAGCACTCCTCCCAACTCGTTGTTCAAACACCTCTACAGTCTCCGGACTGAAATCTTATACAGAATTCGTGGTCAGAGTTGGAGAAAGGCATTAAGAAACATTCAATTAACAACAGACAGGACCTTAAAAAAGCTTTGCAGGAAGAGAAGCAGCCAGAGTAAACAAAATTTTTAGTGAAATCGATGCCCCGCAGATTGAACGCAGTTCTTAAACAGAAAGGTTATCCCAAGAAAAAAATTTAGGTAATATCTTTTAATGTGATGAGATATTCAGAGTTTGATACCGTTTATTTTGCTAGGAAAAACCATTTCACATCATTTTGGCTGTGAGGGCAAAATCGGCACTTTTCTGGGGTTTTATTACTTTTTTCTTGATGCATTATTATTTTTGTTATTTTTTCATTTAAATGATAAATAAACATTAAATTTGCAATGCCTCATAACTTTTTTTTTTCTTTATTTCATTCAGATTCTGACAGATATATCATCAAAAGAATTCAGTGACTATTTCTCGGGAACGCACCATTCGATTAAACTGAAACTTTCAGGACACATTTGTGTACATGCAGAATAGGTCCAGGTCTCACCAAATTCTAATTATCTTTAACTGTTTGGCGCCGGCGGCCATTTTAGTGATATTTTTTAACATGCCTATTATTCTATCAAAAACTAGTTTTCAAAAAAATTAAGTTTGCGAAATGAATTTCGAACGTGTTTTAAAATATGTTTGATAAGGGTTTATAAATTTTTATCCATGTCTGTACGCTAAGTGCCTAAAATGAGATCAGAAAGATTTGAAATTTTTTGAATTGCGATAGCTTTTGACCGAGCTTTGAGATAACTACAAAACTTACAGAACATATTGACATTACTAAGTTGTATACTTGTCTAGTTTTGTAAAAACATGCTGGCAAGCCTGTAACTAGGGCAAATGAAAACTTTGAAGCCATCGACTCTCCTGATATATTTTTGCTTTTTAGAAAAAGCAACTCATATACAAATCTTATCCTTTATCTACACAGCCAAAGTAAAACTTTGGAAATTCCATTTCGGACAAGACCGGCAGCCCGCCTCAAATTCACCCATATTTTTAGCATCAACAATTTATTTTCACGGGAACTCACGACCCAATTACGAGATACAATTGAAATTTAAATAATGTATTGGTCTTAAGTAGGACCAGGTCTGATAGAAACGATTGTGGAATTCGGCAATCCTGTGCCAGTGGTGCCATCTTGAAAAACCACTAAGATAAATAACTGATTTTGGCCCTATAAATTCGATTTGCACGAAGTTCACACAATAGCTGAATCTTACTTTGATAGAAATTTGGCTGGAAAGTTCGGTTGGAATTGCCAGCTATGGCTATTTTAGTGTCTTAAATTTTGAAAATTTGCTCAGGAAAATAAAGCTCTTTGCCTATAGCTTCCAGTGCGGTCACGGAAGCATAAAGAAATTCAAATGGCAAATTAAGCTTATTGTAGACAATACTCAGCAGAAATCTAGTTGGGAAAAAATGATAGGGTTGCCAACAATGGTTGCTTTTCTATTTTTTTGCATATCTTTAGTAAGCGGTTATTCATAAAATTTTCAATCGATAGTGATCTTGTGATGAAAATAAACAACAAATATTACGATCTAGAAAATTTGAAAACTCTTGCGGGTGGTAACCCGAAATTCCTTGGTATCCCAATAACTTCCAATGCAATCAGCGGATCAATACAAAATTCGCAGAGTAGATTGAATTCAACGTGAGGCAGATGTGGCATATTTTTAGCTTCGGTGTTAGCAAAGGGCTGCCAGCAAAAGAGGTTTTTTTGTTATTTTCGTACCAATAAATCTTTACATAAAGTTTTCACATCGCGAACATTTGATATGAAAATAAGTAAACAATGTTTAAATTTTCTAAGGTCTGGACATTTTTTGGATGGCAGCCCCAAACACCTTTCTATCCTTGTAACTTTCGATGAAGCTATCGAAATTAGATTGGTTTAGGGTATATTATTACCTAAGGTGTTTTTATGTAGCTAGTGGTAGAATACACACTCAAAATCCACACAAATCCTCTACTGTTCTTCTAACATTAGTGTTTCTAGCGGTTCTGAAGCGATAGGGGTTTTTATTATTCGCGAGTGATTAGTGTTTCGGGTTGAAAGTTTGTCTCGGATTGCAATATATTTTGCGCGCTCCGGACAACGAAAGTCACTCGATATGTGTTCTTGTAGGCAGTTTAAACATTTGATGCTGTTTGCATGTTTAGAAGGACACTCAATGTAAATATGTGATTAGCTGCATATTAGACATTTTGGTGGCAAGTGGCAAAAAGATGATCCGTGAGACCCATATTTTGCAGTTTCGGCATTGAGTCGGTGTGCTGCAACTGCGAAGGTAATATTCCCAATGTACTATAGTGTGTTCAATCGGCCATATTTTCCGCAGGGCGGATAGCTTAACTGTGCCTTTGGTAAACAATAGGATGCAAAACGTTTGTCCAGTGTACCTCGATTTCGTCTGGTTGAATTTTTTAACATCGGTACAATTTCGGTTGTGTTGTGTACAGTACAATTTCGTCAGTACAATTTCGGTTGTGTTGTGTTTTGCCAAATTCGTCTGAACTCATGTCGTGTAAGCCACACAGAGATCATACTGGTTTGAATCATACTGGTTGGAATCGATCAGAGATCATACTGGTTTGTTTCTTCCCACATGGCACACGATCATGGAAATAGTCTTCCTTGCGACATTGTCAAGGGTATTGTGGCTGAAGCCATGAAAATGGTTGTGCCTCTTTTTCTAGGGGCTGATTCTAATGCGCATCATGAAGTATGGGGTAGCTCCAACACAAATGGCCGTGGTGAGGAACTTTTTGACTTCATCCTTGCCCACGACCTTTCCATCGCCAACACTGGCAGTGAACCAACTTTCATTACCTCAAATCGTAGGGATGTTCTTGACGTTACCTTGGTCAGTGGGCGGCACTCACATTTGCTCCGTGACTGGAGGGTTCTACAAGAGTGCTCTTACTCCGACCATAGGTACATTTCGTTTAACGTGGCTGGCCACAGCTCTGATGTGCAGGTAGCCTTTATTAACAGAAAAAAGGACGGACTGGAACTTATTTAAAGTTATGGTCCGATCCTCACTGGAAAATGCTCCCAAGAGCATTGACTGCTACCATGAATTAGATCAGGCGGTTGACACCCTCACTAGTTCTCTCAATTCCGCTTCCAGGGCAGCATGTAAACCACCCATAGTCAGGGGGAATCCCAAGCCTCCCTGGTGGAATATGGAGATCCGCACCCTGTGAAGAGAGTGTAGGAGGGAGTTCAACAACTCGAAAAGTTCTAATGACAGGTCGATGTACAAAACGAAGCTCAAGGCTTTTAAGTATGCCGTACGCAAGGCAAAGAGGTCCTCGTGGAGATCTTTCTGTGGAAACGTAGAGAGTCTCAGCGAGGCAAATCGCCTTCACAAGGTCTTAAGCACGACACCAAAGGCTATGGGGTGCATCATGAACCCTGAGGGCATTTGGACTAGTTTGTGCGCAGATACACTAAACGTTCTGATGGACGCGCATTTTCCGGGCAATTATTGCCCTCTAGAAGCGGTGCATCAAACGGAGCAAGCTCACAACTCAACAATGCCGTTCAGAATATCAAATTCTCAACTAAGGTGGGCTATAAACTCCTTTGAGCCGTTTAAATCTCCAGGGCCTGATGGCGTCCTTGCGGCTGACATTCAGCAGTCCATGGAAGTATCGCTACCATGGCTCAGAGAGATCTACAAAGCTTGCCTACGCTTCTCGTATGTTCCCTCCAGCTGGCGGGAAACAAGAGTTGTGTTTATCCCTAAAGCAGGAAATGTTTCGCATGTTAAGCCGAAGGACTATCGTAAAATAAGTCTTAACTCTGTATTGCTTAAAATATTGGAAAGGATCATTGATTACCATATTAAAAAATCAATAGATCCTGTGCTGATCTCGCAGTCTCAGCACACCTATACCAGAGGCAAATCTGTTGAGACTGCTCTTCACGTCCTCATTGAGCAAGTTGAGAAATCTTTTGCTCTAAAGGAATATACGCTTGCTGCCTTTTTGGACATTGAGGGAGCCTTCAACAACGTACAGTGTAACGCAATTGTTGAGGCACTCTCGGTGCTACACGTCGATGAGCGGCTGATCGCTTTTATTGTGCAGCTTCTTAAAAGTAGAGTGGTAATCTCTTCCCTGGGGAATGTCAGCGTAAGACGAGGAGTCAGTACGGGCACACCTCAGGGTGGGGTCCTCTCTCTCCTGCTGTGGAACATCACGGTGAATACTCTCTTAATGAAACTGGACCGTGCCGGCTGCAAAGTGATTGCTTATGCGGACGACATAGCTGTGGCAGTTTCGGGACAGTATTTATCTACTCTATCGGAGAAGTTAAATCACTCTCTTGACATTCTTTCTCGTTGGAGTTGTGAGTGCGGCTTGAATGCGAATCCTAGTAAAACGGAGCTATTACTGTTTACAAGAAAGTACAAAATTCCCTTATTTGAGTTTCCCAAACTAAATGGGGTCTCCATTGGATTGAGCCAGAAGGTCAAGTACTTAGGGCTTATCCTTGACTTGAAGTTGCTGTGGAACTACAATATAGCAGAAAGAGCGCGGAAGGCTTCCAATGCACTCTACTGCTGTAACAGAGCCATAGGAGTGAATTGGGGACTACAGCCTCGTACTGTTGCTTGGCTTTATCTACTGTGGTTGAGCCAATTCTATTGTTTGGGGTAGCGTTCTGGTGGCAGGCTGCTCTTAAGGCAACCTTCAAACGGCAGCTTGAAAAAGTGCGGAGGATGGCTGCACTGCTGGTAACTGGAGCGCTCCGATGCACTCCTACTAAGGCATTATTCGTGCTGCTTCATTGGCTACCAACCAATCTACGTATCTTACAGCAAGCCAATCTTGCTGCTGTGGGACTTAATTGCATCTCGGCATGGAATAGAACAGAAGTCGGCCATGCGAGAATTTTGGCCGAGGGAGTTCCCGCTCCAGCGGGTGTTGACTACATCGCACCGCAATGCCTACTAGATCTGGAGTTCACAGCTCGCATTCCTGGTAGGGATGAATGGCGTGATGGCGTCACCCTCGAAAGTGGGCTTGTCCATGTGTACATCGACGGCTCTAAGCTTAACAGCAGAGTCGGGTGTGGTGTATACTCGGACGAGCTGAATCTTAAGCTGTCCCTCCGTCTGCCAGACCACTGTAGTGTCTTTCAGGCAGAGGTTGTTTCTATTTTTCAGGCTATCGACTGGCTTCTGTGTAATCGAATATTCGGCGTCAATATTGGTATTTTCACAGATAGCCAAGCGGCTATTAGGTCCCTTGCTGGTCCTTGTACAGTGCCCATCATTGTTGCTGAATGCCGTGCATCTCTTAGGGAGATATCGAGATATTCGGTTGTTCAATTGATCTGGGTACCTGGACATAGGGGTTTTCAGGGCAACTGTGAGGCCGATGAGCTAGCAAGGCTTGGAACCTTGTTACCGGAGGTCTCTTGCTCCACAATAGGAATACCGATGGCATCGGTGAAATTGGCCATCAGGCAAAAATATCTTGAGGACGCTAGGAAGTCCTGGGCAGAGGAATCATCCTGTGCGATAGCAAGGCAGTCCTGGTTATCCATGGATGTGCATCGCACCAGGCAGCTTTTAGGCTTAACTTGAGGCGCTTTGCGTTGCACTGTCGGTGTGTTAACTGGCCACTGCCTCATAGGGCGGCACGCGCAACGACTGGGCGTAGAGTTTAACGATTTTTGTCGGAGTTGTGACTCTGAGGATGAGGAGGAATCCATCCTCCATCTCATGTGCCAGTGCCCGGCTTTGGCAAGGAGAAGGTTGGTGGCACTTGGTGCACCCTTTCTCTAAAATCTGATGGAACTGTCCCCGGTCAATTTAAAGGTTTCCTGATTTTAGTGAGTAGGAGAGAGTCACTAATTTAGTATGGTATCACAACGGGCCTCTCTTGTGCCTATGTGTGCCGGTCGTCAGGTCTCTGGGGATCGGCAGCCATTTCAACCTAACCTAACCTAAGCCACACAGAAGTATTTTTAGAGGGTGCATATCAGCTCGCCGGTAAGTATATAAATCAACTTTCTTCTCTATAAGATGTTTGATCAAAATATCCTAGGCAGCGATATACGAAAGAATAGCTTTCTTGCCCAATGATGTGAATTTGACATCGTATTGATCCATTGAAAGTTCGTTTGCGATCGCGTCAATCGTTTGTTTTTGTAGGTTGGAGAACATTATCGGAGGTAGTTTTATCTGTTTTGAAGTGATTTTGTTGCTATTTGGTGTTTCTGAATCATCGTTTTCTTCATTTAGCTCAGCCAAAATCTGAAATTGATAACTGCTTTGTGCGGACATATCTACATCTCTGCCGCATAGTATTTTCACTTTATTTCTAAGATATTCGAAAGATGTGTTCTCTCTTGACCTTTTCTATGAAACATTTGACACTTTTGCTCAGTACGATGGATGATTAGAATGAAACAATTAAATGAAAATAATCACTATAAAAAGAAAAAGTCTACCGCATCAGAACCGCTAGTAAACTAATTTTTGAAGAAATTGTCCTTGAGTGACAAAAACATGTGGAAAGACGTAATACACTTTTTTGTAGAATCATATTAACCATTCCTTATCACAAGCAACAAAACTCAACTATAACACAAATGATGAAAATGTTCAGTGCTGGCAACACTTTCCCAACAAAGCAGCAATAAGTTTACCTTAACAAGATCATACTTAAATCAACTAATCCTTTGAATTTCGTTCTCATCGGAGGATTTCATCGAAAGTTTCAGCGGTTAAACGTTGTTTGAGGCTGCCATCCGAAAAATGTTCAAAACTCGGAAAATTTCAAAATAGGTTTCTTATTTTTATCGCAAATGCTTTGCATATGAGTACGTTATTTGAAGCATCTGTTGGTGCCATATTTACGAAAATGGCTAATACTGGTTACCCTGTGTCAGCAGCAAAGCAAAATATATACCAAATCTGCTTCACGTTAAGTTAAACCCAACCAGTAAATTTCGTTTCGATTGAATCACTGCGCTGGAAGGTATAGGGATGAAAAGAATTTTCGGGTAACCACCCTAAAAACTTTTTAAATTTTTAAAGCGTGAATATTTGTTGTTAATTTTTATTGCAGGATCATTCCCATTTACAAATTTAATGACATAATCGCTCAGTAAAGAAATTCTACAAAATTTGAAAAATGGTCATAGCTGGCAGCCCTTTCTTGATTTTTGTATGAAATTTCTACGACATTTATTTCATATTAAAGTCCATTTACTGCATGAACTTCGTTTTGATTTCTATACTGGACCGGAAGTCATAGGGATAAAAGCTTTATTTTGCTGAGCAAATTTGCAAATTTAGTGAGACAAAAATCACCATAGCTGGCAGCTCTATTCTAATTTTTCAACTAAATTTTTACCAAATGTTATCTAAAGTAAGATCCAAGTACTGTGTCAATTTCGCTAAAATCTGATAGCTGAATCGGAAGTTATATGCCAAACAGCTGTTTTTTTCTCAGTGATTTTTCAAGATGATACCACTGTCACAGGGTTGCCCTCATTTCAAAATCACTTCTGTCAGAACTGGTCCTAGCTAATACCAACAAGTTCTGTAAGTTTCGTTATGATCGGAAAATCCGGTCGTCAGTTCTTGTGAACAGAACTTTCAAGTGCTGAAAATAGAGATAATTTGGTGATGGGTTGCCGTTCTTGTGCAAATCGGAATTTAAAAAAATTTAATTTGACATGATGGACAAAGGTTAAAATTTATCAATGATTTGATTTTTTTTGTCAAAAATCAAAAACTTTTGAGGAGGGTTAATGATTTGAAGGATTTTTTCAGGAGCCTACCGTAGCTACAGGGCTACCTGCACTATCTTAAAAATCCATGTGTGCTAAATCTTAGCCAACGTTAATGCGCTTTGCGAATTTCACGATGATCCAATGTTTTTGTTAGAAGTAATGACAAATCAAAATTTGAAAAAAATCCTTGCCTACTTTCAGGCACGCTGCCCCACACACGGCTCAAAGTTTTCAATGCTTTATCATAGACAAGCTAAAAACATAATTAATTTTCATTCCCAATACTTTTTTTAACAAAAATTTAAACTGCTTGGAAATATAGGAGTACCTCAAAATTCACTAAAACGCTCGACGCCGCCAAAAGGTTTAAGATATCTAAATTCATGAAATCATGGACCTACCTACTAGATACATCAACGTTCTCCAAAAATTTCAGCTCAATCGGATCGGCCACTCCAGAGATTATCGCCCTTAATAATTTTGCTGATATATATATATATATATATATATATATATATATATATATATATATATATATATATATATATATATATATATATATATATATATATATATATATATGTATATATATATTTATATATATATATATATATATATATATATATATATATATATATATATATATATATATATATATATATATATATGCATATATATATATATATATATATATATATATATATATATATATATATATATATATATATATATATATATATATATATATATATATATATATATAAAGAAATATGAATTTTCGGCGAAACGAGTTTAATACTAATTTGCCGGCCGTCAATAAATATGGCATCAGATTTGAGTTTTTGTAAACTATTTTCACGATATAAGAAAAAATGGTGCTTAAAACTGTGAAGTTTGCAAAAACAATTGATGATGACAGCTTCATAATATCTAAATCTGAAGCTTATATTCCCATTTCAATGTATGAAGCGTTAAAATAGTTGGTGAAATAGTGAAGAATTTACATTTTGCCATCTGCTACAATATTTTACTAGTGATGAAATTACTTCAAAGATCAGTCTAATTTTTCTTTCGATTTTACTTCTAGTATAATTTAAAAAAAATTGAAATCAGTGCTTGCATGCATTACCTGCAAAGAAGATAGTTCTGCATTTGTTGGCCATAACTCTTATTCCAAAATACTCATTCAGATCCTCAGTTATTCGAGAATATCGTTATTTATTGGGATTTCACTGCTAAGCACTCCCATTCTTTGGAAACACCATAAATAGCTCTTTCGACTGCAGCTTGCAGAGATGGTCGGAAACTAAATGCCTATAACTAATTGCTTTTACCCTAGCAGGACCTATCTTCAGGAGGTGTGGTAGTGTAATTTATTTCTTGCTTGTTTCATTTAAACTTTTAAACATATTGCTTCAATTCGGCTCAAAAGGCTGCTTATTGTCCATGACTTAATCTTACCAAATGTCGCTATAAGTGTTTCGGAGAAAAAAAGTCTCCATCTTCCAACTTTAAAGCTTTAAATTTCTATCCTTTTCAACGAAATCGAGTTTATTAAACTCCAATAAGTAGTCAATGAGAAAACAAATGCTTTTCTTTGTCTAAAATTGATCAGGTCCACAACAGCATCAGTGATGTACAGCGATCTTCCATTGCCAATGACAACTACATTAACTTTTCTGATGATGCTTTTGGCTGTCATACTAGGCACAGGTCCTTAAAAATTCGCCGTGGATTCTGCTCGTCGAATGTCTTCAAATGGCTATGATGTTTTCTTGTGGTGCGTGCAGCGAGCAACAATATAGGAACCCAATCGCCCACTCTATTGCATAGCTACTTTCCATTAGACTTTGTTGTTTCGTATATCTTGTCCTTTGGTCCTATATTTTTAATATGTTTACCTTGATTATACCCAATATAGATTGCCCTTGAAAGTTCAAAAGTAATTTATAAACAGGCAATATCCTGGCATGGGATGACGACCACAATTCAATGTTAGTAATTAAAATGCTTCGATTGATGAACCCTTCAGGTATTAAAAACTGAGCTTTGGTGAACTCTGCAGCTACTAACCTAAAAGAGGGATCAAAACTAACCACACGACAACCATTTTCGAGGAGAACAAGGTTGATTGTGACATTGGATTTTCCAGCACTCCGCGATTAACTGATCGGAAAGGGTGTATGACTCTCGTCTTTCTTTTAGCCCAATCGTAGTCTTAGCCATCAGCATGGCCTCAATAACATAAAATTTACTTCCTCAATAACAATAAAATTTGCTTCCGCACCAAAGGTAATAAGTGAAGGCACTTACCCTCACCACTAGCATAAGTTCAGCCTTTTTTTTTTTGAATATCTATTTTCAATTTTTTTTAAACATTAATATTTCTTTATAATATTAGAATAACTTGTATGGCTTAGAATATATGTATGTCCCAAAATTCTTCTTACTCTTTGGGAAAAATTTTACTGCAGACAATCGGAGGGTAGACTTTGCTTGCGATGGAAAAATGGCGTGAATCAAGATAAAAATAGCTTAGAGGTACCTAATCGAATGACATCGACTTCCGATCATATCCGCTGGAAGTACTTGTCGACCCCGGTTGTAGTGCCAATGATGCTGACATTTTTGTTTTTACTAATGTTCGAAGAAACTTTCAGGATACATTGGTGTATATGCAGAATAGGTCCAGGTATCACTAAATGTCAATTATAATTTTGGCGCCGGCGGCCATTTTAGTGATAATTTTAATACACCTATTATTCCGTACACAAATAATTCTTGCAAAAATAAAAAGAACAAATTAAATTTCGAACGTGTTTTACATGTGAATCGGATAATGTTTTGGAATTTTTTAACCCCATGTGTGCGCTGATAGCCTAAAAAGAGAATGAGAAAATTTGAAAATTTTTAAGTTGCGATAACTTTTGACAGAGCTATTCAATCATTACCAAATTTTTAGGCCATATTTGGTATTATTTAGTTGTAGATTTGTGTAGCTTTTACTGAGCATGCTGGCAACGCTGTAGCTAAAGCAGGCACTCAAAGTGAAAACCTTCAAATCATCGTCTCTCTTGAAAAAATGCCGCTTCTTCAAAAAAACGCCACACATATATAAATCTTGTGCTTTGTTTACATAGACAAAAAATAAAATTTGATATGGTATAACGGGCACGCCTGGTAACCCTTGCCCAATTCACCTATAATTTTAGCGTCAAAAACTTCTGTTCACGTAAACTCACGATCCGATAAACAGAATTGATTGAAATTTTCAGAGTGTATTGGTTTTAAATAGAACCAAGGCTGATAGAAGTGATTTTGAAATGCGGGCGATTCTGTGCCAGTGGTGCCACCTTGAAAAATCAATCAAAAAGATAACTGCTTTTAGCCCTATAAATTCTGATTCAATCGCTCGATTTTAACGAAATTCATACAGTAGCTGGAACTTACTTTAAACCACATTTGATAAAAATTTGGTTGAAAAATTCGGTTGGAGTTGCCAGCTATGATAATTTTGGTGTCTTAAATTTGAAAAAATAAAAATTTGGAAGTGAAAACATTCAAACCATCGAATATCCTAAAAAATGTCCGTTTCTTACAATAAAACCAATCTGTATACAAATCTTATACTTTATCTACACGTTCAAAGTAAAACTTTGGAAATTTCATGTCGGACAAGAACGGTAACCCTTTCCCAGTTAACCTATATTTTTAGCATCAAAAACTTCTGTTCACGGGAACTTACGAACCAATAATCAGATACAATTGAAATTTACAGAATGCATTCGACTTAAGTAGGACCAAGTCTGATAGAAGCGATTTTGAATTGTGGGCAACTCTGTGCCAGTGGTGCCATCTTGAAAAATTACACAGAAAAAAAACTGCTTTTTGCCCTATGAAATGTGAATAAATTACCAGATTTTCATGAAATTGACACTGTAGCTGAACCTTACTCTAAGCCGTGTTTGGTAGAAATTTGGTTGAAAACATCGGTTGGTGCTGCCAGCTATAGTAAGTTTTGTGTCTTTGGTTTTGAAAATTCGCTCAGGAAAATAAAACTTTTTGCCATATAACTTCCAGTGCAGTCATGAAATCAATACGGATTTCATACAACTAATGGAACCTATTATAAACATTATTCAGGCCAAATTTGGTTGAAAAGCCACGATAGGGTTGCCAGCTATTGTTGGTTTTGTGTATAATTGCAATATCTTTATTAAACGGTTTTATCGTAGAATTTTCAAATGGTAATGATATTCTATTGGCAATAAACAGCAAATATTAAGTTTTCGATTATTAGAAAAACCTCTTTGCAGGTAACCCTCAATTTCTTTACACTCCTATAACTTCGAATGTAATATAACAACGTGAAGCAGATGTGATCTACTCTTGGCTTTGATACTGGCTACTTTTGTATCAATAAATGCTTACAGTTAGTATTCCTACCGGAAACATTTACAATGAAAATAAATAACCAATGTTTCAATTCCCAAAGCTCTGCAAATTTTTCGGATCGCAGCCCCAAATACCAACTTCAGTTACACTGCTGCAAGCACTGAGCATTTTCTTCATTGATGTTATATGAGATGCTGCTTTCAAAATTTTGTGAAATAAGCAACTGATAGCGAATATAATTTTTTTATAATTTTTGCTCTCATAAACGTTGAAATTCATGCCAGTGGTGATATCTGAAACATTCTACCATATGAGTTATAATGCATTCTTGAGACCAAAGTAAAACGTGGCGTTTGAACCAGTTTGGCCGTAATAAGCAGCTCATGTGGTGGAATATGCACTCAAAACCTGCACGATTCTTCTACTGTTCTTTGAACATTAGTGTTTCTAGCGGTTCAGGTGCGCTAGAGTTTTTTTTTCCTATGTGTAAAATATGAATATTTGTCACTGTCCTGGCTTTGAATAATTATTTGAACCACCATGTTGAGATCTATGCTAAAATTTATAATAGCTGTTGAGTCTAAGCGATATACGAACGAACAATATTTTGTTGAACTATTTACCGCAGTATTTAAGACCACTGTTCAGATTTTTTGATTAATGATAGTTAATTAATGGCAACCAAGGTATCTACAACTTAAACATTAAAGCTTCAGTTGAATTCAAACCTATCCATGAATCTTTTGTTTAGGTATCAATGCAATGGAATATTACTTAAACCATAAACAATTCATCTTGGCTCTAATCACTAAAACTCATTAATTATGCTACTAATCGATCGTTATCGAAGAAATTCAATAACATACACAATCATTTCTAATCGGTCACATCTTGACATATATTTGATTTTAATTACATCTTCGAATTTCCCTATTCACCTGACCTGACAAGCTAAATCGTTTGATATCGATGAATGCAGGCAGGCAGGCAAGCAGACAACTTATGAAATTCCCACAAATCGTCATACATTACCGAATAATAGATAAGTATCAAGCACAGAATGTTAAACTAACAACCGCTGTGGTCCACGTCCTCCACCATCAGTATCACTGAGTTTCTCGGAGTGCTCTCATACGTACTACAAGCACTGACAATATTGATTATTTCTTGTCAGAACAGGACGACATTTCAGGAGGTGGAAAGTAACCGACAACGACATTTTGTACAAATAAATCATTCTTCGAACTTTGGGTTTTTGTGGTAAACGAGCAGTAATGATGTTATTTTCGCTTAAGGATGAATTTCACTTTTTGCACATGTCCGGACATGATATTAGGCAGCATTATTTCATGTAGAATATGTAGGTTTTTACTGAAGTTTTTCTTTTGATTCTTTCAATATGGGATAGTTCACTAGCTAAATTATTTGATGGCTCCATGATGTCAAGTGGTTGCAATGAAGTGGGCAGATAGCCGAAATGATATTTTTGATCCTAAAATCCAGAGAAAAACCAGAAAAACCAACATTGAGATGTTTCCTAAGTTTTTTGTTTATCATCGAAAACACTTCCAGCACGTTTTACAGAAAAGTGAAAATCTAATATTTTTTATGTACACATAATTTTGGGTCCTTCTGATGATGAGGTTTTATTGCAATTTTATATTATAACGTCCTAAAGAATTCATTTCAACAGTTGAATTAAAATAGCATAAAAGAGGAAAGATTTTAAAGGTCAAGCAGCGAAAATTCGTTGAGGCTGTCAAGTTTACCAGCCATCAGATTGTCTTAAGCGTGGACATATTTTTCCGCCTACATCTATTCTTTATTCGTCTGCTATCAAATTGATTTTATTGGCTTTCAATAAAAAATCTATGCACAAATTGTCTACACACTGCACAAGGACAATGTCAGCAAGTTTTTTTTCGTGTCCTTTGAATCTTGATTGGTATTTCACTGACTTAAAATGGATTTAAGTCTACGGAAGCAAATGTTTTATTGTTCTGTTTTACTCATTGAAGATTACATTATACTTTCATCGAGACAATCATATTAATTTTTCTGCTCAAAAGAACATTGCTTAACTTTGTTTCTGTTTTTCGACCATTACAAGATTCAGTAGTTGCGTGTGATTTCCACAAAAACCCATTCAAACGCACTGGTCATAGTAAATGCCTGGAAACATTAATGCAGAGACAAAAGATACGTACTGTTTTTTGGTCTCGTTTGACAAGAGAAAAACGACAATGTATTCAATGCCACTTCAATTAATGCATATACGAGTATACATATAAAATGCCTAATTGAAATTTGGATGGGTCGCCGGACAATTTAAGGCCTGACCAAAACTGACTGACATTCTGACCACGGAATTCCTTAGAATTAATGGAGACGCTCTGTCGTTAGAGGATATGTTTGTGGATGAGGAGAAAAAGCAGCAAAAGGTCTTATTTGTGATGACAACGAAAAAAGGGTTGACATGAAAATGTGAAATGAGATTTGGTCAAGCGAATGAAGGATGTAATTAGTAGTGTCATTTGTTATTTCGACGGTTTTAGAGGCTGAGTTAGTTAGTTTGAGTTTTTTTTTAATTAATTAAGCTGATGGATGCTCATTGTTAGTAGCAAAGATTTTTTATTTCAAAGCGGTACAGATGGCAAAATGTTTTCGGTCAAGTAGAAAGTTTTTCGTTCGCAGTACATTCGATTTACTTTTTTGGCAACTAAATAATCCTTAAGATTCACTACAGTCAAGCAATTGATTTGTTTAGATAAGTAACAATCGTGAAACAAGTTAAATGAGCTTACATTCAACAACAAATTGAAATAATTTTTGCGCCCAACGTGGGTTAAGATTTTAAGCTCAGTTGTTAAAATACTTCCACTAGCCCACTGCATTCTTTCAATACATACTTAACAAAATATATTTAGGAGTAGTATCAAAAAAGTGCCAATGAATAGACAGCCAGGCAAATTCATTTGGATATGAATCAACATAGTTCCCTTTTAGCTCAATACATTTCGTCGACCGTTTTTACAAATTATTTTTCCGTCAATAATAAGTTTCCTCAAGGCCTTCAAAATAATGAAAACTTCTTCATTCGACTCAAATCTCTTACCACCCAGTCATTTCTTGAGGTTTGTAAACAGGAAATAGTTGCAAAGAAGAATATACTGGATGAATAATCTGAAGAATATACTGGATGAAGTAGTACCCTAACCTATTGTCTACATTTTTCATTACCAAATGCGGTCGTTTCTGCTTAAAATCAATGTTGAATTCGTCAAAAAGCTCTGAAAAATATTGGCAGGGATTGTTTCACCCTTTTCGTATATAAGCTATGAGAGCTCTAGCCCAAGCACCTATGTATTTTGAAAGGTGAATGGTATGGCATCAAAGGGGAACCCCTTCCCTCCCCACAACTTGAAACCATTCCTCCCCCTAGATTCAGAAATAACTCACCGCTGCATTATACAACGTTACACAATACCCGCACTTACTTTCCTTGGATCTTTTTCAGGTAGAAGTAACACTTTCTAAAGTTAAAGTTAGGAAATTGTTATTTATACTCGACCGAGTTCATCGTATAATCTATTAGAAATATAAAAACGGTTAAATTTATTCAAATAAAATTATAACATATTTTCCTATTCTCTTCAATGGCGAACAAGCTAAAGACTAAAACCGACTACCAGGTGATCAGAAGCCACAACAATCAATCAGAGCTCAATAGTGAAATGACGACCTCTGCAAATCCAAACGAATGAGACTTTTTTTGTGCAAAACTCTTGTGCAGATAGTAAAAAAATCTAGCGCACCTGAACCGCTAGAAATACTAATGTTTGAAGAACAGTAGAGGATTTTTTCAGATTTAAAGTGTGTGTCCTACCACTAGCAGCTTTTCCTACTTAAAACTAATAAACTCCTAGTAATAATAGACTCTAAGCTAATTAAATTTCGATGACTTCATCCAAAGTTACAGGGATAGAAAGGTGTTTGAGGTTGCCATTCGAAAAATATGCAGACTTTAGAAAATTTAAACATTGTTTACTTATTTTCATCGCAAATGTTCGCGATGCTAATACTTAATGCAAGCATAAACTGGTACGAAAATAACAAAAACGCCTTGTGCTGGCAGCTCTTTACTAGCACCGAAGCCAAAAATACGTCACATATGCCTAACGTTGAAGTCAACCTGCTCTTCGAATTTCGTATTGATACGATCACTGAATTGGAAGTTATGGGGATACAAAAAAATTTAGGTTAACCATTCGCAAAAGTTTTCAAATTTTCAAGATCTTAATATTCGGTGTTTATTTCACTACAAGATCACTACGATTTGAAAATTCTATGATAAAATCGCTTACTAAAGATATGCCAAAAAATACAAAAACGATCATAGCTTACAACCCTATCATTGTTTTCCCAGCTAGATTTTTCCTGAATATTGCCTACAAGAAGTTTAATTCGCCATTTTAATTTCGTTATGATTCTATGACTGTACTACTGTTCTTCGAACATTAGTATTAGCCCATATGGTTGGGCAATGTCTCAACCCCTACCTTACGGTGGCTTCAAGTCGGTAGATAACGTAAACAACGTTAAGGTTGGAGAGGTGTTGAATGATTCACCACCTGGCTACATTTTAGAAGTAGATTTGGAATATCCGCAAAAGATTCATGATCTTCATAAAGATCCACATTATTGCCCAAAGCATTGCAGCGCCCCCAATTCAAAACAGAAAAAACGAATGGCACTCTCCACAATAAGCGCAAATACATATATAATTCATTATCGTAATTTAAAACAAATTCTGCTCCATGTATTAAAATTAATACAAGTTCACCGAATTCTCCAATTTAATCAGTCTTTATCTTATATTCTTTTATCTTTTATCTTCGAGCATTGACGAAAAACAATTTCGAGAAAAATCTTTTCAAATTGTTGAATAATGCCGTTTTTGGGAAAACGACGGAGAACGTCCGGAAAAACAGTGTCGTTAAACTGGCTACCAAGTGATAGGGGCGATATGGAGCCGAAGTTCTCATTTCGCAGCCTGAATTTTAGGCTCCAACTATTTTTAATGAAAACTTAGTAGCTATTGAACTTAACAAGCCTGAGATTTAATTGAATAAGCCTATATATGTAGGTATGTGTATTTTGGATTTTGCTAAAACTGTTTTTCCATTTGGCTAATGATTTTCATTACAGCTACATGATTCCTCAATTTAGTTCCAATTGCACTGTTTGTTATGTCGATACAGATTTCCTGATTTATGAAATAGCCTGCCCCAACATATACAAAATAATTAAACGAGATTGCTATACACATTTCGATACCAGTGACTATCCTTCCAATAATATTTGGAGCATCCCCCTCGTTAATAAAAAAGTGCCGGGTTTAATGAAGGATGGAAAAAATGTATGCACTCAGAGTAGATGATAAAGATAAATCAAAAAAATTCCAAAGGTGTAAAAAAAATATTATAAAAAATAGAATAACCTTTGATGATTATATAGAATGTCTAAACAATAATATTGAAAAAGTAGTTTCACATAATTTGATTCAAAGGGAAAAACATGACGTATGTACCATCACTCAGTCAAAACTTACTCCAAGTTCACATGATGATAAACGTCATCTATTAAAAAGCAGCTATACCACGTTATTGTGGGGTCATTATAGCATAATGGATGTAGATTAATCCCTAAAATAAATACGTAAACATAATGTATATTAGTTTATATGAATTTTTAAAATAGATTAATATGTCCAATAAAGGAATGTTTATAAACGTCATGGTACACTCGTCACGAAACTCTTTTTTCAATATTATTGTTTAGACATTCTACATAATCATCAAAGTTTATTCTATTTTTTATAATATTTTTTTTTATATCTTTGCAATGGTTTCAAACTTAGATTTGTCAGTACTTCTGACAAAAACATTGGATCATCGTGAAATTTGCAGAGCGTAGTGATTTTTACCAAAATTTAACACACATGGATTTCCAAGATAGTGCAGGTAACCCTGTAGCTGCGGCAGACTCCTGAAAAAAAATGCTTCAAATCATTGACCCTCCTGAAAAATTTTTGATTTTTGACAAAAAATGCAAATCATTTATAAATTTCAACCTTCGTGCATCATGTCAAATTGAAATTTTCAAAATTCAGATTTGCACAAGAACGGCAACGCATCACTAAATTATCTCTATTTTCAGCACTCGAAACTTCTGTTCACGAGAACTGACGACCGGATTTTCCGATCATAATGAAATTTACAAAACATCCTATTTTTACTTAGGACCAGGTCTGATAGAAGTGATTTTGTAATGCAGGCAACCCTGTTGTAGTGGTACCATCTTGAAAAATCTGGTTTTGGCCTATAACTTCCGATTCAGCCATCACATTTAAACAAAATTCACACAATATTTGGATTTTTATTTAGGTAATATTCGGTGAAAATTTGACTGAAAAATTAGAATAGAGTTGCCAGCTATGGTGATTTTGGTCTCTTAAATCTTGCAAATTTGCTCAGCAAAATAAAGCTTTTTCCCTATAACTTCCGGTACAGTCATGAAATCAAAATGAAATTCATGCAATAAATAGAACCAAATGTCGTAGGAATTTTGTACAAAAATCTTGAAAGGGTTCTATTGTCATGTTGACGTAAGTGCTGAATATAAAATCCATTAATACGGAAATAACTTTTAATGAGTCTTGCAAAACGAGAAACGTTTGTAGGAATAGGGACTCCTTGGACGAAAAATGACACTTCTTTTTGTTTGAAAATGAGTGGTAATATTGAGAATCGTAGTGACTGGAGCTGGAGCATTTGATATATATATATATATATATATATATATATATATATATATATATATATATATATATATATATATATATATAAATATATATATATATATATATATATATATATATATATATATATATATATATATATAAATATATATATTTTGATATATATATATATATATATATATATATATATATATATATATATATATATATATATATATATATATATATATATAGAGCTCTGCCGAGCTCTATACTTTGAATTCGTTCGGCGTTATTGAAGATGGTTGCTTCTAAGTCATCGATTCCAGTTTGATTTCTGAATTAAAATTTTAGATCCAGGTCTTGTCCATGGTCACGAAACGTGACAAAAAATTCTCCTGATCTGCCTGGAACTTTGCGAGATTCACCCTCGAAACTTTGACTCGCTTGTCCTTTTGCTCGTCGGCTAAGGTTCTTAGCCCCCAACACCCAGAAACCTTCTTCAGATGAAATTCGTTGGCAATGATTCTTTGAGCATTGCCATACAAAATCCGTGTGACTTCAGCTACTTGCCTGGTGGACCACCTTACCTGAATTCTAAAGCTACTGAAATTCGGACTTGATGGATCTTTGCTTAGGACTTTTATCGAAAAATATTTCTGCTACCTCTGGTGTACCACAAGGTAGTCATCTTGGCCCATTTCTTTTTAATATATTTATTTTTGACCTATCTGACGTCCTAGCAAATATACCTCATCTACTTTATGCCGACGATCTCAAAGTATATCATATCATTAAATCTAAATCCAATACACTCTTTCTTCAATCCAAGCTTGATTCATTTGATCATTGGTGCAATGAAAACAAGCTCTCTCTTAACATTGCTAAGTGCCAAGTTATAAGTTTTTCCCAAAAATGCACCGTCTCACATAACACGTACTTCCTCGGGAATAATTTGTGAGCTCGAGTTGAAAACGTTGTTGGCCTTGGTGTTATCTTGGCTGAGCGGCTCTGCTTCACTTTGCCTTATGATAAAATATTTTCCCGTGCAAACAAACAGCTAGGCATCATCAAAAGACGTGCCAAGGAATTTCGTAATTTGTGGGTCACAAGATCCTTATACATCTCACCTGTACACCCCATTCTCGAATATGCTTTCATTTGCTCGAATCCGGCAGTAGCAGACTCGAGTCCATATAAAAGCAATTCTTACTTTTCGCAGTAAGAGAACTATACAGCCCTTACGATTTTAATACCCTTCCTCCTTATGAGTTTCGACTGGGTAATCTGAATTTATTAACACTTGCATCTAGAAGAAATATGATTTCGGCCTGTTTCACATTCGTCGTCATTAGAGGCGTCATCAAAGTTGAATTCCTGATTAGAAAAATGGTGTTGAATAACCCTGTAAGAAACACCAGGTCCTCTCGTTTACGTAAGGAATATCCACACTCCACTACTTACGCGGCTAATGAGCCGACAAATAGATGCTGCAGAATAGTCAATAGCATAAGTAATCTGTATTCTCCAACAGTCTAAAAATGGTCCTTCGAATCCTCCCTTTTCCAAGCCATCAGCAACACTTAATGCTAAGCTATATGTCAATGTTTTATTTATTTGTTATTTATTAATTTATTATTGATTTATTTTGTTAATTATTTTATTTAATTTTTCATTTTATTTTTATGTACTCACTGTAATTTCTGATTTTGCTTTTTTTGCTGTTTATGTAACTTCTACCTTACTTGATTAATAAATAAATTAAATAAAATTATATTCACATAAAATTTCATGTAGCTTCGAAAAAATCCGAACGCTCCCCAGAGCTGCAAACCTCAGTCTTTTACCAACAATGAGTCAGTCGTTTGAAAAATTATTCGCATACGTCTGTTGCAAAAATATAATCAACATATAATAATGCCGTTTGGAATTAGTCTTATCGAGCAAGGGTTTGGAGTATATATTGGCTTAGTAGTCTTACAAATACAGAAATCTTTCGATCCAATTTGGCATGATGGCTTTATATGAAAACTGATAAAAAGTTCTTTTCCTGTAAATTTAACGAATTTAGTTCATATTATGTTGCCACAGCAACCTTCTCAGTGAGAACTCATTCCACCTTTAAATAAAACGTTCCAGCGATAATGCCGCCACTTTTGTTTTCAAGGACAACACTTTATAAAACATATACCTCGGATTTGGAGAAATGTCCAAACTGTTAGATTGCTATGCAAGCAGATGACACTTCCTTCTTAACATTTCATTTGTCAAATTAATCCCATCGGAATTGTTGATGGGCTTCAAAGCATTTGCACCAAATGGAATATCAAAATGAATTTAAAAAAAAACCCTGAGCAATCTTTCTCATCAAGAAATGAGCTCGAATGTATTTTCCAAACCCACATATTAATGTTTGAAGGGAGCTATCTATTCGTCGTGATCAATAAAATATCTAGACATTCACTTGGATTTCAAACTTACTTTCAAAGCAAATACCGATACTGCCATCTCCAAAACAGAAAATAGCTTAAAATACAACTATCCATTCATCAATAGAAACCCCAAACTATCTTCTGTCAGCAAAGATTTATATGCCTTAAATAGAACAGACAAACCCATCAATATGTACATATAAAGACCTTATACCTTATGAATACATAACTTAGTTTTAGGGCTCATAAGTTCAACCTCTAGAATTACATTTTTTTGAACATATAAAACCTTACAACCTTTTCAAGAAAGCTGTATTTTTATTATCTTTAGATGAGAATGTTATAATTATTACAGTTCTTTCAACCTGGCCCTATACACCGGTGGTGTTACAGGTGCCAAATGCTAATTAATTCTTACGAACCTGCGAGTTTTATGATATGCTTGTAAAATTACAGCCTTTTGTGTCGATGCTACCTGCCCTGTTGGAAGATTCAGGCGCTCAAGGTAGATGGTAGATGCTTAATTGCTAAGCTTTTGATTGATAATACGATCGGTATAATCGTGACTGAGCGAAGTTTCCAGATTCGCTAGAGTTCAACTGCATAATTTCGGCATTTTCAACACTTCTTTTGTTCGACTAATTTCTATACTGTAGCTTACTCCCCTTTTTCACCAAAGAGGACGATATCAAGTCGATTGTAGTCTTCAGTCACAACGATGACAATAGCGCTATACCATTGTCAGATTACTTCACTAGATTCTAGCGCTGCTGCAGGTGTGTGCTTGTAATAAGCGATCTTGTTTTTGAAAAGACGATATTTTTATGCTTGTCGCAGATAAATAATTCTAGCGGCCTGATTATTCTGGTACAAGTAATCGGTTCTTTGTATTACCTGGACATCTTCTACATTGGTATTCGATGGTTTCACCAATAGACTTACAGTTTCTACTTTTACCTGTAAAATCCATTTTCAGCACATGCCTTTCATAATTTTAAGTCAAATCTATTTCGTCCTGAATGGGAATGATAAACCTTCTGTTGCTATTTTGCAGAAACTTGAACGAGGGTACTTTGCAGATAAAGTCTGATGAAATTTGCACCGGATACCTGCCACTAAGACTCTTCCAACTTTCTATGGAATCATTATACGAAGCCACTTCCGTGGATGGCGTTTAAGATAAGGGCTGCTAGGGATTGATCGCTAGCAACAATTAGTTGCATTTTACGATGAGTGTAACATATACATGCATAGCTCTTTCTTGCTGTTCGCACAGTTTTTTTTACGCTTAATCGCTGCCGACTGCTGAGCTATAATGTAGCTAGATAAATTTTCTAAGTTATCTTCGAGCAAGCCTATCCAGCTCGTCTAGATCTTCTGCGCTCCATTTTAGTGTGTTAAACTTAAAGACAAACAAGGAATTTCTCAGGTGTAAGTTGCCTTTTCCAGATTTTTCGTATTTAGTTTGGCACTGAGAAGTTTTGTTAGTCTTTTTTAGTCCGCTCGTGATTTATTTTTTCAAGCCTGTGTTTTATGTCTTTGTTTTGCAGGATCTACAGATATTTATAGGTGTTTTCTATAGACAAACTGCTAATATTTTCGATTGAACTCTATATATTTTATTAAAATCATATTTTTATTAAAATTTGTTCGGGAGCAAATTCATTTTAGTCGTCACTACCATTTTGAACGATGAATATTAAAGTTGCTAGCTATTGCTTCATTTTGGTGAACAATTTCAGGTCATCTTTGTAGAGTAGATTATTCAATTGTGCATTTGCTCTTGTAGTTTTATAAAATTTGCTACAATGGTTTGAGCACCTAACAGAACTACAGGAGACTAAGCGGGATCAGGTTACACAAGGAGCTATTATTATTATTAGTATTATTTTCGATAATATTTTTATTATTATTATTTTTGTTGAGAGGTATATACAGAAAATAATAATAAAATATATAGATGAAAAACGAAGTAGTGCACAGAAGCGCCGACGAAAAAAAATTCATCAACATACATCACTCCCGATATTTTTTTCAGCATACTCGCTTATAATAACTATTTTCATGAATTAAAAAATTTAAACTGGCCTAAAAATAGGAAATCCGATATAAAAATTTCAATTTGGCGCAGGAAACTAACAAGTTGTGCAAAGAAACTATAAACGTAGCTTCAATAAAATCATGAATCCGTCCTAAAAAAAACGTTGTTGGTCAATTGATTTCGAACCTAATGTGTAAATAATAATGAAATATACAATTTCATTGTATTAATTAATATCTAGGATTAAGCGTTACTTAAAAACTATGCACACACGAAAATTATAGCCCGGTCACACTGGCGCTAAATCAGGCGATTTCGATCAGCTGATAGCTTTAGAGCTAATATCGACCACAAATCTACCTAATTAACCATATATTTGCCTCGGCCTCTGACAGTCGAAAGCTACCTGATTTAATCAAGTACAAATCAGGTACTATTGCTAATTTGGTACCGGCTGAATTGCTCTCAGAGCGTGATGAGTTCCATCCGTGAGAACGAGAGTAGATTTGAATGAAATGTCATTCGAATTTTGTTCTAAAACAGTGAAAATTGAACACAAAAAGAAAAAGTGAGTTGCACAAAATGAAAAAATATGTTGTTGCATGTTTCTGCAAAATGTTCAACAATTTTCATACAAAAAATGTTCATACAAATTGTACACATAAATTCGAATGACGTTTCTTTCTCTAAATCTCCTCATTCTAAATCACTTTGGCTCCGGTGAATGATTCGCCGGATTAACTTGACAGCTCCTAAATCTACCTGATTTAGAGTATAGTGTGAACATCATATTAAGCTACTTAAAATACTTCACATTCATCGCAATTTAAATCTAGCAATCACAAAAATGGACGCATGTAAATAAATTAAGGGCTCAGTACAAAATTGACACTCAATGACACACCAGTAAAGTATTAGAGCCACAAAATTCATCAAATCATAATCACCCTACTATAATACAATCTTCTTCTAAGTTCTTCAACCAATAGTTGAATGATCCTTTTGAATATTTTTCCTCATTTCAGCTAGAGCACAAATATTTTCATTTTCAAACAGCTAATTGAATTAACGCAACACACAAAAAAGACAAATCTTTGCATGTCCCAACCATATTTCCTCTCTTTGTGTGCTTGTTTCTCTGCTTTGTATCTGACGGTGACCCAACACCATGCCAGGATTGCTTTGCACTTTCTGTGTTATTTTATTAAATTAAATATGGTAATGCATTTATGGACCCGATGTTTTGAGGCTTTCAACTGCAGTAGTACGCCATTGGGCAAGAGTGGGCAAGGCTCAGCTCTCAGGAACAGAGGCTACAAATTTGCCTTGTGCAATGCACCATCATCTATAGACCCATACATATACCCCGTATATGTATGGGTCTATGTTGTATTTATGGTACTCTATTTTTCAATGTAGCTTTGTTCCGGTCACCATTTCATAAAGTTCCATAAAATACAAAATATACGAGATGGTCTCATCGGCGCCAGAGACTGGTATCACGTACATATTGTATCCGAGATTAATAGCGTTTGTATACAAAATTCATTATCTTTCGTAAATGAAGAGAATGTCATTGGATTTGCTGAGACTGGGATTTCAGTGTTGAATCCGGCTAGTCTTCATTCGGAAAAGCGTACAGCTTGGCCAGGAACATCTTCTAAAATTCTAGATTTCGCATAGCAGAAGAATAATAAATGCAGGGCAAATTTAGCCGGAAAGCGTGTGAAACATAGACATATTTTGCAACTCGCTGAATTTGGAATGCGAAGTTCATTGGACCTGACAATTTAAATATTTAATGAAATTGCGCAGCGATATAGTCGGTCAGAATTTGAATCGGAGCAAAAAAAATATGCTTGAATTAATAAGTATAAGGGTGGATGGTTGTGGACCCCAGTTAGAAAGTTTGGAGTGGTTTCAATGTCAAAATCGAAAGATAAAAATCTGGTTTCAGATAAAGGACAATATTCTTTCAAGGACATGATTAAAATGTTTCTCTGTTTTGCCTAAAAATTTATTTTACATAAGCTCACACTGGTCGAAGTTTTTGAACCCAATTGGCAATATAAAATATTATTTCATGTAATATGCTATAGGAGCTTTAATTTTTGTAAAAATCTAAATACGAGCTCAAATTAATTCAGAATTTTTCTACTGGTTTTAATATTTTACATTGGACAGAAAATACAAAGCTGAAAATATATAATATCAATGAAACTTACCATATTTTATTTGTCAATCTTTTGCAAACATATTTTGAAAGCGGAATTTGAAATTTCCATGAAACAAACAATAGACTGTGTGAGGATTTTCAGCATGAAAACATAATACTTATCTCTTGAACTACAACCTGATTTTAGTAAGCTGGCTTTTAGTGCTGGTCGGTTCAATAATCCACTACAAATTATTGCAGGGATACGAATGATGAAATTAGCTTGAATACTATTGATCCAATATGTCTGTTTTCAGTGCTGTGTGCAAGCAGTAAATATTTATTTAGAGAGGAATAGTTTTTGCACAGATGCGTTTATCAATTGATTCGTATTCAAAATATTTGCATTTTGTGGAGGGGATTTCCCTAGAAATTTTCAATTTAAAAGACGAATTAAGTACTAAACAAAAGTAAGTTGGCTTGAAAACGTTTATCAATAAACTTCTCAAAGCATAATATTTAGATGCCAAAAGCCAGTCGAAAACGATACTCATTTAATGTCACTCAGAACAACATTTACAACTGGAGTCGATTGTTGATAATGAGTTCAGTTGCTTCCAATGCACGCTCAAGCAACACACCTCACAGTTATTTATTCATCATTTTCTTAATCAACAGATGCATATCCAATTAAAGACTAGACAAGGAATAAATACAAAAATTAAGAAAAATATTAATAATGTAAAAAAATTCAAAAAAAAGGAGAGAGAAACAAAAAAAGATCATAAATCGATTTAGCGAAATCATTCAAAAAGTAATAAATGGAAAAGCATCGCAATTTAAGTTTTAAGATAAAATTGGATGAAGAAGTAATCTATAATGTTTTATGATAGAACACTTGCTCTTAAGTTGATTTTAAAATTACTGACCGAAGGCAGCTGAAGGCCAATATTTAAACAATTATGCGGTTTAGGTAAGTGTACAAGGGAAGAATAACAATAGGCATAAGTTTGCGCAAAATTATTGGGTTGAAGGTATATAAAGATCTGTTAAAACATTCCAAATGAGTAATCTAGATCTAAATAGTACTCAGACCCGGACGTGACATGCAAACAACATTTATCAAAATAGATTAGAAAACTAATACTAACCATTTCAGAAGTTAGCCCAATGGATAATACTGAGGCACTACACACGCCTCATCTGGGGAAGAATGCTGCGGCACAGCAGCGACCTCTCTAACACGGGAGCCTGAAATGAAGAAAAAGCACCAAAGAAGCATATTTTATAAACATAAATATATATATATATATATATATATATATATATATATATATAAATATATATATATATAAACATAAATATATATATATATATATATATGTATATATATATATATATATATATATCTATTTATATATATATATATATATATATATATATATATATATATATATATACATATATATATCTATTTATATATATATATATATATATATATATATATATATATATATATTTATGTAGATATATGTATATATATATATATATATATATATATATATATATATATATATATATATATATATATATATAAATATATATATATATATATATATATATATATATATATATATATATATATATAATGCTCTTCGAACATTTATAATGACAAAATGTAGATAAAATCTTTATGGTTAGTAGGGCAGAGTAAGACTACCTTTTGATGAGCATCCAAGTCTGGGATCCACATATGCGTTCTAGTGAGTTTTGGTCTTTTACAACATCAGGTTTGAGGTTCGAGTAAAATTTCGGTATTTGTAAAGGCTGCGTATTTCTTCCTCCATATTGTGGAATAAAGGAAATAGTTGGTGCGCAAAAACTCGTTTTTAAAATAAAATAATTATTATCTCACCAATAGTGCTTACAAATCTTAATTATTTCAAAAATAAAAGAGCTATACATTAACAACACAAAAAAATCGACCTTATGAAAACCGATAGTCTCACCCAGAATTGGCTACCCTATGGATGCTACACACTAATCATCTCGAGCATCTTTCGTACCTCATATTGCAAATTAAGAGGAAGCGCAGTCAAATAAATAAGGATTATTCCTTCAGCCCAACCTGAAACAACGCAATAACCGAATGTTCCTAACACGGCCATAAGAGCTCAACATTATATATTAAGGACGATGACGTCCTTTTGTAAGCGGCGAAGAGTTAACACAACCAGATGCCACTCAACACCATGACATCAGCACATAACATCAGTACCAGACGTCATCCTACACCATCATCCTCAGCTTGACCCATACCTGCCGTGGGAAAAGATAAACGGTTGGTGATCACGCGGCTATCGCACGTTCCGCCGGATCAGCATAATATTCAGGTGCCAACCGCGGATTCGATGATGATGGAAGCAATTAGTCTTGCCTCGTATCTAGATCTAAGTGGATTAATTGTAAAATAAATACTTTTTAAAACCCCAAATAGTGGCTTCTTGATCTTAACTTATACCTTTCTATTTGCCATATTTAATCAGCTTGGTTAGTTAGCCATCTGATACAGGGGTTTTGCTAAATTTCAGCCAGCTTATGCCTTTTTGTACCTCTTGCTTGCTGGTGGCAGTATAAGGCTTTTTCTTGTATTGAGATATCTTCAGCATTGGTGATCAGGTTAACTTTTTAGTCATCACAGTACGTGGAGCATTTTGGGTACTGCGTCATATATCTAAAATCCGACAAACACCCAAGCTTTCAAAAAAGCTACCACCTCGAAATTTCATGGTGGTTGGTGTAATGCGCTCCTCTAAATATTACAAACTCTCGGACTCCTAGGCTATGCCAACGAAACTATCGCGTTTTTCAGCGTTATTCCAAACTTTTATACATTCTTAGAGAATATTACGCAAAACGGACAATTAGACTTAACGCTTCGAAATCACAAGCCGGCACATTTAAAAAAATTATCTTTGAGTGACAAATAAATGTGGAAAGACGCTGTACACTTTTTATTAGAATCATATCCTTATCCAAAACAACAAAACTCAACTATAACACAATTGATGAAAATGTTCAGTGCTGGCAACACTTTCCGAACGAAGCAGCAATAAGTTAACCATAGCAAGCTCATACTTAAATCAACGTATCCTTTGAATTTTGTTCTCATCGCAGGACTTCATGGAATGTTTCAACGATTAAACGTTGTGTGCGGCTGCCATCCGAAAAATTTTCAAAACTCGGAAAATTAAAAATTGGTTTCTTATTTTTATTGCAAATGCTTTGCATACGAGTATATAATTTCAAGCATCTGTTTGGTGCAATATTTACGAAAATGGCTAATGCTGGTTACCCTGTGTTAGCAGCAAAACAAAATATATACCAAATCTGCTTCACGTTAAGTTAAACCCAACCAGTAAATTTCGTTTCGACTGAATCACTGCGCGCTGGAAGTTGTACGGATGAAAAGAATTTTAGAGCTACCACCCTCAAAACTTTTGAAATTTTTAAAGCGTTAATATTTGTTGTTAATTTTCATTGCAGGATGATTCCCATTTGCAAATCTAATGATGTAATCACTTAGTAAAGAAATTCCAAAAAATTACAAAAATGGTCATAGCTGGCAGCCCTTTTATGATTTTTGTACGAAATTCCTACGACATTTGGTTCACATTAATGTCCATTTAATGCATGAATTTCGTTTTGATTTCTACACTGGATCAGAATTTATAGGGAAAAAAGCTTTATTTTGCTGAGCAAGTTAGCAAGATTTATGAGACAAATGCTGATGACCAAATGTTATGACAAAATGTTATGAGACAAATGTTATGAGACAAATGTTATGAGACAAATTTTATGAGACAAATGAGACATGACCAAATGTTATTTAAAGTAAGATCCAAGTATTGTGTGAATTTCGTTTAAATGTGGTGGCTGAATCGGAAGTTACTATATATGTACATCTACGGCCTCCGAAAATTTCATTTCAATCGAATCGGCCACTCCAGAGATTTTCTCTATTAACCATTTTGCTGATATATATATATATATATATATATATATATATATATATATATATATATATATATATATATATATATATATATATATATATATATATATATATATATATATATATATATATATATATATATATATATATATATATATATATATATATATATATATATATATATATATATAAAGAAATATGAATTTTTGGAGAAACGATTTTAATACTAATTTTCTTCGAAAATTAGTAAAAATAGAAGCTGTCAGCCACCGGTTTTTAATATAGGAAATTAGTAAAAATAGAAGTTGGCAGCCACCGGTTTTTAATATAGGTTTTCGTAAAAGCAAAAGAACTCTATTAACCATTTATTAGATTATAATATAGTTGATAAGAATTGTTTGTTAATTCTAAGCTCTTAAACACAATGAAACTGTAGATCACCATAAAATAAAAATGAATTATATTTCTCTCTTAATTTCAGGCTCCATTAACATTGGCAAATGATTCTCCGTTATGCTTTCCGACAACGATGTGACAACGACCGATTATCTATTTCGCGCAAAGTATCCCAATAGTACCTTGAGACAATCACCATAAAAACCTCCTCTAAATTTTATACGTTTTCATAGCAGCGAAATACTTTACCATACTCATGGTTCTCGTCCTTCTTAGGAAGAAAACCTTGCCATCACCATCGAATAACCACCAAATCGACGCATCATTGCTATTCCAACCGTTTCCATTACTACCCCGGAAGACGACAAAAGCGTCAGACAACTTCCAATTCAACTCATTTCAATTGTGGTTTTATTAATATGGTTTCCACAAACGTTTACGCCAACAAACAGTCCTTAGGGCAATTCCACTGCCATGTATCGTCTCCACAAAAACTTCCGCCTATCAAAGCATATAAAAAATAATTAACTTGGAATACGGCATCGAAGCCGCATCAACTCTTTGCTCGCACCCCTTTTCATCCATATAATTCGCAGACGGAGAAATGGAAATGCTATTCTTGGATTTTGCACTACAACCCTCAGGCTAATTTCATTATAGTTTCAGTCATCAACGTCCTTTTCGTCTCTTAGCAATTACAATTACAATTCGAGTAGAGTTTCTGAGAAGCTTAAAGCCCGTCGCTTCTTTTTATATCTTTTATGTAATTTGTATTTTTTCGCACCGTTTCTTTTGTGTATCCACTTCTATAACTCGATTTCCAACCCCTATGCAATTATCTCAAATAATAAGGTATAATATAAAAAGGACATGAGAAAGATTAGCCTACATAATAGCTACAAGCAAACAGTAAAAGTACAAACGTGGTAAATGAAATTCTAATTAGTAACGACCCGAACTGTTATCCAGTTACGTGATGATGTTTGGTAGCATTTTTACGTTTCATGTGTCAGAGTTGTAATAGTGTGTATAATGCGGTTAAAAGACACGAATGATGCCGCTTCGATGGTACTTTGTGGTTTGTTGAGGACATGAAATTCTGTAAGACACAAACTCAGATTGCTATAGCACCATCATTGCTATAATTTTTATCAAACTATTATTCAAACTTAATTTTCTATCAAAATAATTTAATATGATCCATGAAAGACCGATCGCTGGCGGCACCAAATATTTGAAAAGTTTGCTTTCTTAAACATCAAAAAACCTGCTTTAAACCCAAAAACTATTTTTTCACCCTATATGGCAACACAATATATAATCGAAAAAGACCTAGCCTGGATGGTTACTATTTTACTCGTATCCTGTATCTGTAGCAGCACATTTATTCACTTAGCCTGCATTCATATGCATGAGCTCATGCTTTAAAAGCTAATATCCTAAATGAATTAATTTGAAAGGATTTTCGTTATTTCATGCGAAATGTTTACTTGAGAGGTTGAATGTCAGGCGTGTTTCTTTTGGGCAAAATATATCTTAAGCTTAAATGCCATTGTCATTGTTTTGACTGTCAAAAAAGATTTGGTTGCAACTAATATGGTACAAGCATATTTGTGGAATCAATTCTACAACCAGAATTTGATTCTTGTAACCTAGTCAAACTATCGTCAAAGCTGCCATAATTTGTCTAAAAAAGGAATGCAGATCCATACTTAGGATCGTTGAAACTGCTACAGCTACACATTTCATCCGAGCTCCTCTTTCAAGCTCAGATTTTGTCAGATAGCAGCAGTCGACAAATGTTTTCTCTAACTGTATGTACATGGATGAATTCGGTAAAATATGTTAAAATAATAACACCAAATGCTTGTAATGTGTAAATTTATAAAATTTTAAATTATTTGAATACATGATAAGATACTAAATGAAACGGCAACGTGGATTTAAGTTTTTCGGATAACCTGGTCTACATGGTTCTGTCAACTGATTGATATTAACGCAACAAACGAAAGGCTGAAACCACTTAAAATCACAGTGGTTGATAGGCTGCTTTCACACTATACGGTTTCCACTGAAGCCAAAAAAACCGTACGGAGAATTTTTTTCAGTGGTGTGAAGAAGAACATAGCCTCTTTCAATTTTTCACGGTTACCGAACGGTGACCAGGTACTCATTGGTGCACGTGACTGAGTACAGACTTTCACATTAGATGGTTTCAAACCGTACGGTCAGTCAATCTCAAGCCAATCTTTTTTTACTAATATTCGAAGAACAATAGTATTAAAATCACTTATTTCTATATACACATATATATATATATATATATATATATATATATATATATATATATATATATATATATATGTATATATATATGTATATATATATATATATATATATATATATATATATATATATATATATTTGTATATATATATATATATATATATATATATATATATATATATATATGTATATATATATATATATATATATATATATATATATATATGTATATATATTTATATATATATATATATATATATATATATATATATATATATATATATATATATATATATATATATATATATATATATATGATCAAAGAATTTCAGTGAACAAATCTCAGGAACGGGCCTAACGATTGAGCTGAAATTTTTAGGGTACACTGAAGTATATGCAGAATAGTGCCAGGTCTCACAAAAAGTTGAAAAACCCTAACCCTTTGACGCCGGCCTATTATTCCGTCCACAGATTACTTTTGCAAAAATAAAGTTAGCGAAATGTATTTCGAACTTGTTTTTAATGTGAATCGGATAATTTTTTGGAGTTTGTTTAACCACACGTGTGCGCTAGATTCCTAAGTTAAGATCGGGAAAATTTGAAAATTTTTAAATTGCGATAACTTTTGACAGAGCTAACAAATCACTATGAAATTTTCAGGATACATTTGTACCATTTATTGTAAATTTGTGTTGCTTATAATGAGCATATTGACAACTCTGTAGCTAGGGCAGGCACTGAAAATCATTGACTCTCCTAAAAACTTATTGCTTTCGTGCTTTGTCTACATAGCCAAAGTAAAACATTTGAAATTTTACAACGGGCAAGAACGGTAACCCTTTCCCAATTTACCTATATTTTTAGCATCAAAAATTTCTGTTCACGGGAATTCACGGCCCGATAATCAAATACAGTTCAAATTTACAGCATGTATTGGTATTAACTGGGACCAGGTCTGATAGTAGTGATTTTGAAATGCGGGCGATCTTGTGCCAGTGGTGCCATCTTGAAAAATCACAAAGAAAAATAACTGCTTTTGGCCCCATAAACTCTGACTCAGTCAATCGATTTTGACGATATACACAGAGTAGGTGGCTTTTACTATAAGGCACATTTGGTTGAAAAATTCGGTCTTAACTGCTAGCTATGGTAATTTTGGTGTCTTAAAATTTGAAAACCTGCTCAGGAAAATAATACTCTTTGCCGTATAGCTTCCAGTACAGTCATGGAATAATAACGAAATTAAAATGGCAAATTAAACTTCTTGTAGGCAATATTCAGTAGATTTTGATTTTGATACAAAAATAATGATAGGGTTGCCAGCTATGGTTGTTCATGTATTTTTTTGGCATATCTTCAGTAAGCGATTTTATCATAGAATTTCGAAATCGTAGTGATTTTCTAGTGAAAATAAACACCAAATATTAAGATCTAGAAAATGTGAAAACTTTGTTTGTTTGTAACCCTAAATTTCTTTGTATCCCTATAACTTCCAATGCAGTGATCGGATCAATACGAAATTCTCCGAGCAGGTTGACTTAAACGTGAGACAAATATGACATATTTTGGGCTTCAGTGCTAGGAAAAGGCTGCCAGCACGAGGCGGTTTTGTTACTTTTGTACCAATAAATGCTTGCATTAAGTATTTGCATCGCAAACATTTGCAATGTAAATAAGTAAGTAGAAAAAGTAGCTAATGGTAGAATACACACTCAAAATCTGTATAAATCCTCTACTGTTTTTCGAACATAAGTGTTTCTAGCGGCTCTGTTGTGCTAGGGTTTTATTACTAATTTTCGAAGAAAATTAGTATTAAACTCGTTTCGCCGAAAATTCATATTTCTTTATATATATACATATCTATATATATATATATATATATATATATATATATATATGTATATATATATATATATATATATATATATATATATATATATATATATATATATACATATATATATATATATAAATATATATTTATATATATATATATATATATATATATATATATATATATATATATATATATATATATATATATATATATATATATATATATATATATATCTCAGCAAAATGATTAATGGAGATAATCTCTGAAGTGACCTATTCGATTGAGCTGAAATTTACGGAGGACGTAGATGTATATAGCAGGTAGGTCCATAATTTGCCAAAATTCGGATATCGTAAACCTTTTGGCGGCAGCGAGCGTTTTAATGAATTTTGAGGTACTCCTATATTTCCAAGCAGTGTAAATTTTCGTTAAAATAAATGTTTGAGAATGAAAACTTATTGTGTTCTAAGCTTGTCTATGATAAAGAAATGGAAATTTTGAGCCGTGTGTGGGTGCAGAGTGCCTTAAAGTGTGCAAGGATTTTTATTTCAAATATTGATTTGTCATTACTTGTAAGAAAAACAATGGATCATCGTGAAAATTACAGAGCGTATTGATGTTTGATGTTGACTAAAATTTAACACACGTGGATTTTCAAGATAAAGCGGGTAACGCTGTAGCTGCGGCAGGCTGCTGAAAAAAAATCCTTCAAATCATTGACCCTCCCGAAAAATTTTTAATTTTTGACCAAAAATTCAAACCTTTGATAAATTTTATCCTTTTTGAAATTTTTAAAATTCCGATTTGCACAAGAACGGCAACCCATCACCAAACTGCCTCTATTTTCAGCACTCGAAAGCTCTGTACACGAGAACTGGCGACCGGATTATCTGATCATTATGAAATTTTCAGGACATATTGGTATTAACTAGGATCAGGTCTGATAGAAGTGATTTTAAAATGCGGGTAACCCTATGGCAGTTGTATCATCTTGAAAAATCACTTTTGGCCTATAACTTCCGATTCAGCCATCACATTTAAACGAAATTCACACAATATTTGGGTCTTATTTAAGACAACATTTGATGAAAATTTGGCTGAAAAATTGGAATAGAGTTGCCAGCTATGGTGATTTTTGTTTCCTAAATTTTGCAAACTTGATCAGCAAAATAAAGCTTTTTTCCCTATAACTTCTGGTAAAGTCATGAAATCAAAACGAAGTTCATGCATTGAATGGACCTTCATGTGAACCAAATGATGTAGAAATTTCGTACAAAAATCGTGAAAAAACTGCCAGCTATGACCATTTTTTGCAATATCCTGGAATTTCTTTACTAAGTGATTATATCATTAGATTTGCAAATGGGAATCATCCTGCAATGAAAATTAGCAACAAATAGTAACGTTTTAAAAATCTGAAAAGTTTTGAGGGTGGTTACCCTAAAATTCTTTTCACCCGTATAACTTCCAGCGCAGTGATTCAATCGAAACGAAATTTACTGGTTGGGTTTAACTTAGCGTGAAGTAGAATCGGTATATTTTTTGCTTTGCTGCTTACACCGGGTAACCAGCATTAGCTATTTTCGTAAATATTGCACCAACAGTTGCTTTAAATTACATACTCATATGCAAAGCATTTGCAATAAAAATAAGAAACCAATTTTTAAATTTTCCGAGTTTTGAAAATTTTTCGGAAGGCAGCCTCAAACAACGTTTAATCGTTGAAACTTAACATGAAATCCTGCGATGAGAACAAAATTCAAAGGATGCCTTGGTTAAAGTTTGAGCTTGTTAAGGTAAACCTATTGCTGCTTCGTTGGGAAAGTGTTGCCAATACTGAACATTTGCATCATTTTTTGTGTTATAGTTGAGTTTTGTTGCCTTGGATAAGGAATTGTTGATATGATTCAACGTCTTTCTACATTTTTTTGTCACTCAAAGACAATTTCTTCGAAAATTAGTTTTCTAGCGGTTCTGATGCACTAAAATTTTTTTCTATGTGATGCCAAGGCTCAGGGGAATCTCTATTATGCTATAGCACAGCCTTGGCGGAAGGAAATTTAAAGAAAGTGAGAAAGGAAAGGTTGAGTTTTCAGGAGATAGCGATGCACGATTTGCTTGAACAATTGTGGCTCATAGTTGACGGGGAAAACAGTAGATGGTAGACTGTTCCATAATCGTATTGACCTAGATAAGAAAGAATCGTGAAATTTGACGGCATGACTGGCACTCATCGAAAGGGTATGAGAGTGAGCGCGTTGGAGGCTCGGGTGTTGCGCATAGGAGAGTTGCTCTACAAGGGAGCAGACTTAATATTTCATTAGAGTAAAGATCATAATAATAGCGATAAAAAAGGGAAAGGTAGCCCACATTACGTCGGTGCTCAAGGGATTCAATACGTGAGGTAATATTTTTATCGCCAATAAGATTGTGATATTTCCACGAAAGTCGGCCACTTTTTCAAAAGAGTATGCGAAGTCAAGGGTGCTGGCATCGGCAAAACTAGGAATCGGATTGAAAGTGGAGGAAAGGAGGTCATTTACAAACAAAAGAAAGAGGGTTGGTCAAAGAGCAGAACCTTGCGAAATCCGGCATTGTTGTGTGGACACATGATTTGAGTCTATCCAGAACAACTTAAAAGGAACAATCTACGAGGAAACTTTCAAGCCACTTGACGAGGGCGGGGTGAAGACTAAATGCACGAAGCTTGGCTAATAGGGTAGGGTGCACAATTGAAAAACAAAACGTGCAACACGCAATGGAAATTCACAACTCCGCGCGATCAAAACAAGTTACGGCGATGCCTGCAATATTGAACTTGAGCGAATCAAGCGTAACTATCCTTTTGATCGCGGATAGCCATCAGTTAGGAGTTGTTAGGATGGAACGGGCTCACCAAGTTGTGTTGGTAATAGGGCATAAAATCCTTTTACCATGGCACCAGATAAACTTGCTTAAACTCCCGAAGCTCTACTTAACTCGAATCAATCAGCCCCGGAGCACGACTGTCCCCGTTGTTGTGTAAACTGCAACTCATCAAATTCATCACATAAAGCAATAAACATTCGATAATAATTAAAAAATTTATTTTCATCTTTCCGTAGATTTTCGAATAAGGTATGAAATATTCGCATTTTTTCTCTCCTTTTGTTGAGAGGATACACCCATACATGGCATTTGCATTGTCGTCTTTGTTGCTGACGATTATACAGCACTAAGCATAATCTATTTATTATTTATTTGTTTATTCAAATCTCATTTAACAGGACCCATATTGTAAAATAAGATACAAAAAATAAGAAAAATTATTAATATAAAGCAAAAAAAAAGGAATAAAAATAATAAAAAAATTGAAGAAAAAGCAAAGAGATAAATGCACAATAAAAAAAACTAAGAGGCTACGTTAACATATTAATAACATGTTTTTTAAAAGATTCAAAAGACATGGACAAAGAACCAAACTGATGCTCATCATGGTTTCTAGATATACTAGGCATAAATGAGTTAAAATACACAAGAGTACGCGCAAAAGGAGTCAGGAAACGATTGAGTTCTAACCGGGCAATCAGACACATGTAAGAAATGTCACACGCGAATGTTGGAAGATAGTAAGCCATGATAAAGCTTATAAAGAAGACAGTCATCCAGGAGTATTCTGCGGGTACTCAGCAAATGGAGATTTAAGAAGAGCAGACGGTCTCTTTATTGCAAAAGTACTCTTTATTGCAAAAGTACTATAATATTATACATAACAATACGAAAGTAACTTCAAGGAAAAATAATGCAATGACATTTAAAGGAACGAACATAAAGATATGATCTCTTCAGGCAACGATAACTTCAACACCAAATTATTGGAGGATGGTTAGCGATATTTTACTGACAATCCCATGAATCTCTACTTTGTCAAATTAATTATTAGATGTTAAGAAATCAGTGTGCACATAGTTCTGTACGAATAATAAGTATCAAATCTTCGTGTTCTTAGGGTTCGTAAAAATTTAATCGTCCAGCAAGAATAACGAGGTTTTATAAATATAAATAAATAAATACGTACGCACATCTCAAGAAATAAGCAGAGAAACCCATTAAGCAGAGAACCTTGTGACAAACTATTTAACATAAAATACGTCTTCAAGATTAACAAACATGTAGCCATGAAGCTAGTTGCCACAAGCGTATTATAAGCAATTAACACATTTTTTATTCATTCTTATATACAAATCAGTTCTATGGTGTGTAGCTGCCCCGAAACCATCAATTATTTCATCGTAAAAATTATCACTTTTCATTTTCTTTTACAATTGCTAAAAACTAGTTTGCTTTTAAGTATAGAAAAGCTAAGTCAACCCCAGGTCATGTACAACCTGGGTAATATTTTATAAGTCTAAGCCAATAAAATTCAATCAATGATAAATAAAAATATAAACAATTACCATCCAAAAAAAGCCAGCAGCCCAAATAAGTATAGCTGCTAGATATAAAAATTTGTGTGTTATGTATGTAAAATTTAAAATTAATAAAAAAAAAACTCTAGCGCACCTGAACCGCTAGAAACACTAATGTTTGAAGAACAGTAGAAGAATCGTGCAGATTTTGAGTGCATATTCTACCACGCTAGCTGCTTATTACAGCCAAACTAATTCAAACGCCAGGTTTTACTTTGGTCTTATAACTCATATGGCGGAAAGGTTTCAGATATTACCAGTGGCATGAATTTCAAAGTTTATGAGAGCAACACTTGTTAATTATATTCACTCTCAGTTGCTTATTTCACAAAAATTTTCAAAGCAGCATCTCATAAAACTGAAGTTGGTGTTTGGGGCTACGATCCGAAAAATTTGCAAAACTTTGGGAATTGAAACATTGGTTATTTATTTTCATTGTAAATGTTCCCGGTATGAATTATAACTGTAAGCATTTATTGATGCATAAGAAGCACAACTGACTCGTGCTGGCAACCTTTTGCCAGTAGCAAAGCCAATAATATATTACATCTGCTCCCCCTGGTCTATTACATTCGAAGTTATAGGAGTATAAAGAATTTTAGGGTTAGCTGCAGCAAGTTTTTTCAAATAATCGAAAACTTAATCTTTCCTGTTTATAGTCACTACAATATCATTACCATTTGAAAATTCTACGATAAAACCGCTTAGTAAAGATATTGCAATTAAACACAAAACCAACAATAGCTGGCAACCCTATCGTGGCTTTTCAACAATATTTGGCCAGAATAATGTATATAATGGGTTCCATTATTAGTATGAAATTCGTATTGATTTCATGACTGCATTGGAAGTTATAGGGCAAAAAGTTTTATTTTCCTGAGTGAATTTTCAAAACCAAAGACACAAAAATTACCATAGCTGGCAGCACCAACCGAATTTTTCAACCAAATTTATATCAAACAGAGTTTAAAGTAAGGTTCAGCTAATGTGTCAATTTCATGAAAATCGGGTTACTTATTCACATTTCATAGGGCAAAAAGCAGTTTTTTTGCTATGCAATTTTTCAAGATGGCACCACTGGCACAGAGTTGCCCACAATTCAAAATCGCTTCTATCAGACCTGGTTCTACTTAAGTCCAATGCATTCTGTAAATTTCAGTTGTACCTGATTAATGGTTCGTGAGTTCCTGTGAACAGCAGTTTTTGATGCTAAATATATAGGTTAACTGGGAAAGGGTTACCGTTCTTGTCCGACATGAAATTTCCAATGTTTTACATTGAAAGTGTAGATTAAGCATACAATTTGTTTACAGATTGGTTTTATTGTAAGAAACGGACATTTTTGAGGATATTCGATGGTTTGAATGTTTTCACTTCCAAATTTTCATTTTTTCAAATTTAAGACACCAAAATTATCATAGCTGGCAGTTCCAACCAAATTTTTCAACCAAATTTCTACCAAACATGGTTTGAAGTAAGGTCCAGCTATTGTGTGAATTTTGTCAAAATCGAACGATTCAATCAGCATTTATAGGGCTAAAAGCAATTATCTTTTTTTAGTGATTTTTCAAGATGGCACCACTGGCACAGAATCACCCACATATCAAAATCACTTCTATCAGACCTGGTCCTATTAAAGACCAATACATTCTGTAAATTTCAATTAATTCTGCTCATTGGATCGTGAGTTTCCGTGAACAGAAGTTTTTGATGCTAAAAATATTGGTAAATTGGGCAAGGGTTACCAGGCGTGCCCGTAATACCATATCTTTTTTTTTTTTGGTTATGTAAACAAAGCACAAGATTTACATATGAATGGCTTTTTTTTTAAGAAACGGCATTTTTTCAAGAGAGACGATGATTTGGAGGTTTTCACTTTCAGTGCCTGTCCGAGCTACAGAGTTGCCAGCACGCTCATTAAAACGTACACAAATCTTCAACTAAATAATATCAATATGTTCCGAAAATTTCGTAATGATTGAATAGCTCTGTCAAAAGTTATCGCAATTTAAAAATTTTCAAATTTTCCCGTTCTTTTTTTAGGCACCCAGCGCACACATAGTGTTAAAAAATTCCAAAGCATTATCCGATTCACATGTAAAACACGTTCGAAATTTATTTCGTTTACTTTATTTATGCGAAAATTATTTGTGTACGAAATAATAGGTATATTAAAATTATCACTAAAATGGCCGCCGGCGCCAAAGGGTTAACAATAATTGACATTTAGTGAGACGTGGACCTATTCTGCATATGCACCAACGTATCCTGAAAGTTTCAGCTCAATCGGATGGCGCGTTCCCGAGATTATCTCACTGAAATTTTTTGATGATATATATATATATATATATATATATATATATATATATATATATATATATATATATATATATATATGGAAATATGAATTTTTGGCCGAATCGATTTTAATACTAATGTTCTTCGAACAAATTAAGAGTGGTTGATCAATTCTAAAAAGCTAAGAGATGAAATATATTTGAATCCGTAGCTCAGTTTGATTGATTATCAGATCAAATTTTTATTCATACGGCTTTCGGATTAATTTTGCCATTTTTGGCAGTGAAATGAATAAACTTTTTAAAAAATTTACATCTTGATATGAAGTTAAAGGATGATTTATTAAATCTCTTTTTCGACTCGCACAGTCTCTTCCACTTTTCAACTCCACCTCCATTACAAATTTTATAAAATATAGGTATATAAATTTAAATCTTTATCTACTCTAGCAAGACAATGTAACTGACTAAAAACAACTACAAAAAGCACACTCTTTTAAACAAAACACAGAATCAATTAAAGCCTTTATATAGCAGTATAGGGCACCACTGATAAAAGGTTTTTTGGAAGTGGATTCTGAGATTCAACACAAAATCTAAAAAAAAAAACTCTAGCGCACCTGAGCCGCTAGGAACACTAATGTTCGAAGAACAGTAGAAGAATCGTACAGGTTAATAAATCTCAGAATGCTCTTCCAAAAAAACGTTTTATAAATTTCGTTAATTATTCAGAAGCCCATAACTCGGCAGCTAAACCTCATAGAAACAAAAATTTGTGCATCCACATTCATATCTTCTAGAAGTACCATTATGCACAATATGAATCTGAAATGCCCCATTTCCTAAATTCTATTCAATTGTCCTGTAGCACGGCAAATAAATCCACGGCTTATCCCTAAAAGCTTTAAAAGATTCAAAATTCCTGTTTTAAAAGATTCAAAAACATATCAAAAGCAACAACCGCAATTATGATTTCAATTGTTACCCTTCTCTATGTTCACAGCTAAAAAGATAAAGCACAGCTAAACGCTATCGTAACATGCACGTTCAGAAAAAAAACTTTTTGTGATACAGTAAACTTTATGACGAATAAGACGAAATAATGAATTAAATTTCAAGCTAAATACCAATATAAGCATTAATTGATATTCGTTAAAAAAATTGCCATTTTCCACTATCGTTGGATTCCAAAATATTAACTATAAAACTAGTTTTTTATGTATTTTATATGGAAACTGTGAGCTTTTTTTGTTTTCAAAATTAACAAGCCTATGGTACAGGTTTCGAGTTTTGGTTTTTCATGGATTTTTTTCTTCCTTTACATTACATTTCATCACAAAAACTCAAAATGTAGTCTTATGTTACCTATGTCTCTCATCTATTTCTGTTGAAATCATTTACTGTGACTTGCAATTAGTCAAACTCAGGTGCAGCTGGCCAAGCTAGATTAACTTCAATAATTTACAACATAATTTCGATGAATTGAATCCATTTATTTCTGGTCAAAAAATATCTGGCAGCATTAAAATGAAATATTTGTCATCTTTCGCTCCATTTTGAGTTCACGCTAGTTCACGTAACCACGTCTTCTGCATATAATTTACATCTAAAAAAAATATATATATATATATGCATATTTTACTTTCACAATAATATACATAGACAGGGGCAGTGTTGCCAACTTTTTTTCAACCGTTGTAGCCAGAATTTAGGAAAATCATAGCTAGAAATAGCTAAAAAGTTCCCATTGTAGCTAAAAAGTGTAGCTAGCTCCAACAATAAAAAACTCAATGCTCTGGAAAACAGTTTTATTAAGCTAATGCTTATAACTCATATGGAAAAATATTGGATGTACATAATTTAAATATCGTTAAAGAGCTTAGTGAGTTCAACAGAATTACTTTCTATTTTTTTATTCATGATAGAAGCATCCTTTAAAATGGGTTGAAGAAATAGGAGATATAAAGGGTTTTGTAATTGTTATGCTCTTTGTAAATCATTTTTTCTAAATAACATTCTTCTGATGTTTGGACTATATTGAAGTGGGTTTTTAACCCTAACTATTGGCTAATGATCCTTGATACTGATCCCTTTATTGACAACCACCTCGTTTATGCACTCCGTATCATCTTCAAAGGAATTTAGAGAACCAATTATAAATTTCACAAGTAAAAACTCTAACGTTTGGGGAAGAAACGACCTTGCAGCTGCAGAAACTGAAAGCTGAACGGAATGAAAAACACATATTATTAATATGAAACAAATATTTTGGCGACTTAATTTTTGAAATACACCGTTATTGACTCCGACCATAACACTTGCGTTGTCTGTCATATTTGTAATATTTAGGTTGTAGTTTTCTAAGCACGCGTTTATGGCTGTAGTAACACTTTCAGCAGTTCCACTTTCTAGCTCAATCAAAGCCAAGTAAATTGTAATAATTTTTTGCTGAATATCACTAATATGTCCTTGGGCTCGTCAATTCAAATACTAGAAATAGACTTATCAATATCTGCTTTTAAATCCGATTTGAAGTAAGGAAACATTACGTTTTTCACTATGGCACTGCTTTTGATCGATGAATCCTGCACTTGCTCCAACTTTTGGACTCAACTGCCAATTTCTTACACATCTCACTCAAACGGTCAATTAATCTTAATGTGCAAGGGTTCACAACGAAAATTTACTTTGTAGATTTGATTTGTTGCCGATGTTTTTTTTCAGGTGCTGCTCCCAACGGAGAAAATATAGTCTTTTTGAAAAAGTATTATAGTCGCTGTTGTGAAAAACTCTATAAAATGAAAAAGAAAACATAGCTATCACAATTCTAGCGAGCACCTTGTCTACGTTTTATTGTTACTTTATGTCTACGCCTGAATTTTTCGGCTCTTGTCTTCAAATTTAGGCAGATCATATGTATTCTATATTAAACATAATTCGTTTGTCTTCGCACCGAACAAAAGAAATAAAACTGTTCGTAGAAGATTATTATTGTTCTATGTCCAGAAAGATATAGTAGATAGTAGTAGTACTATTGTACTACCCAAAGAATTAACAATTACCTTAAAATCTGAGGAAATTATTTTCAAGCACTGAGTGTTTTAAATATTAATAAACTCGTGAAAATTAATGCAATCAAAGCAAAAATTTAAATTATTTATAATCTATTCATTAGTAGCTAAATTTGTAGCCAATAGCTGAATGAAAAATTTTGTAGCTAAACAGGTTCTTTTTGTAGCTAAATCTAGCTACAATGTAGCTAAGTTGGCATCACTGGACAGGGGAGTTCGAGTCGAGCACTCGAACGGACCAGACGAGCGAGCGATAATCAGCGTTCGAGATTTCGAGTTTTCGTGTGGAGGCCGAGCAATTGCGATCGTTAGCTGACTGATGTGTGTGGAGGTTTTATTTTTCACTGTTTTAAGTGATTTTAATACTTATATTTGGTGAATTTCACAGCTTCGCGTGCTTTCGACTGAGCGTATCGAATTTTATTGAGGCGCCGAGACATTGTCCTCTGAGGAGGATGTTGAGGAAAACACTTCTGCAGTGGCGGAAGAACGACGATTACTGATGAAAAAGGACATGGATGCCTTTACGAGAAAAGTTAAAAAGAAGCTGTCGAAACTTTGCGTAAAATACCGAGAGGATGTTAAGGAGAGTTTCATTGGAGAAATTCTCGCAGCTTATAAAATGTCCTTCAACATTAATCGCGATGACGCAGATGCCAAATCGAGCTCCGAAAACGGCGATGGATCCGATAATTCAGCAGTGGAACAAATGTATGTCGCCAACTCCGATGAGACCCCCGACGACGACGATGTTTTTAGTTCTAAGGCTAGTGTTAGTGATTCTTATGTAAAAAACGTGTTGTGGAGACGCCATCAATTTATGCGTCCAATATTTTCAATTTTGATGTAGGCTCATCTAAAAAACGGAGCTTGGCATTGATTAAGTTAGAAAGGTTTCAGATACTACCACTGGCATGAATTTCAAAGTTTCTGAGAGCAAAACACTTGTTAATTATATTCCTTATCAGTTGCTTATTTCACAAAACTTTGAAAGCAGCATCTCATGTAAAGGAAGCACTAACGACTCGTGCTGGCAATAGTTTGCCAGTATCATAGCCAAAAATATATCACATCTGCTTCACGTTGAAAATAACATACCCTGCAAATTTCGTCTCGAACTGATGATTGCATTCGAAGTACAGGAGTATGAAGAAATTAAGAGTTATTAACCGCAAAATTTTTCAAATTATCGAAAACTTAATATTTGCTGTTTGCTGTTGAAAATTTTACGATTAAATCGCTTAATAAAGTTATTGCCAAGAAACACAAAACCAACAATAGCTGGCTACCATATCGTGGCTTTTCAACCAAATTCAGCTTGAATCATGCCTATAAAAGACTCCATTAATTGTATGTAATTCGTGTTGATTTCGTGACTGCACTGGAAGTTATACGGCAAAAAGCTTTATTTTCCTGCGCGAATTTTCAAAACCAAAGATACAAAAATTACCAAAACTGGCAGCAACAATCGAATTTTTCAACCAAATTTCTACCAGACACGGTTCAAAGTAAGGTTTAGCTACTGTGTCAATTTCATGAAAAGCTGGTAGCTGAATCAGAATTCATAGAGCAAAAAGCAGTGTTTTTTCTCAGTAATTTTTCAAGACGGCACCACTGGCACTGAGTTCCCAACAGTTCAAAATCACTTCTATTAAACCTGGTTCTACTTAAGTCCAATGTATTCTGTAAATTTCAACTGCATCTGATCATAGATTCGTGAGTTCCCATGAACAGAAGTTTTTGATGCTAAAATATAGGTAAATTAGGAAAGGGCTACCGTTCTTGTCCAACATGAAATTTCTAAAGTTTTACTTTGGCTGTATAGATAAAGCATAACATTTGTATACAAATTGGTTTTTATTGTAAGAAACGGACATTTTTTAGGAGATTCGATGGTTTGAATGTTTTCATTTTCAGTGCCTGCCGTAGCTACAGAATGGCTAGCAAATTCATCAAAAACTATGCAAGCACGCAACTTAACAACGTTAATATGTCCTTTAAGTTTCATTAGGATCTATTAATCTAGTAAAAAGTTATCGCAATTCAAAAATTTTCAAATCTTCCCAATCTCATTTGAGACGCCTAGTGCCCACATAGGGTTAAAAATGTCAAAAACATTATCATATTCACATTTAAAACACGATCAGAATTCATTGCATAAACTATATTTTTGCAAAAGCTATTTTTTGACAAAATAATAGATATATTTCAAATATCACCAAAATGGCCGCCGGTGCTCAATGGTCAAAAATCATTAGCTTTTTGTGAAACGTGGTACTATTCTGCATATACATCAATGTATCCTGAAAATTTCAGTTCAATCGGATGACGCGTTCCTGAGATTTTTTCACCAAAATTTTTTTATTATATATATATATATATATATATATATATATATATATATATATATATATGTATATATATATATATATATATATATATATATATATATATATATATATATATTATATACGATAAAATACTATTTCTGATGTTAAATTATCTCGCTTGAGACTTAGCGAACCGTGTCGTGGTTAGTGATCTAAAACCCAACGATGTCTTCCACACTACTTTCGTGGATGGTGTAGGTGTTTCTGAATCACTCTTCTTAAACCTGTTAGGTTTCAACATATCCTGCAAACTTAGCTGGACAGTCCACATTTTCCAAATTGCCAAAAAATGCCATACAACGCCTAAGCTTCTTTGAGAGAGGTAAGAAATACTTTGCTCCATCAGATATAGCGCACATCTACAAAAGACCAAGCATAACACCAATACTTGAGACTTGACTTGAGTATAATTATCATACATGGGCTGGGGCAGGCTCAACTGCTTTAATGGAACTAAGTAAAGTCCAACGTAAAGTTTTCAAGCTTATTGGCGATAAAATAATGACTTTACGTATTGAATCCTTTAATGTGGATTGCCTATACCTTCTTCATCGCTTTTACTATGGATATCACTCTAACGAAATATCACGTCTTATCCCCTGTAGAGCACCTCCTACGCGCAACACCCGAGCCTTTGAACGCTCTCAGTCTTATACCGCTTTGGTCAGTGCCAGTCATACCGTTAAATTTCATGATTCTGAATCTTTCTTATCTAGGTATAATACGGTTGGTAATACCATCTACTGTTTTAGTCACAGTTGCTTAGGCGAAATGTGCACCGCTATCTTCTGTAAACTCGATCCTTCTTCTATCGCCTTCCTTAACATTCCTTGCGCTAAAGCTGTGCTGTATGATATGTGTACATACTCTGAGCGATGGCATCGGTATAGAAGAAAAATATGGACTAGAATTTCCTGTACAATTTATATGGAGGCCAAATAAACAATTACACTGGCATATTAAGGCTTACGTCATCATTTCAAATACCAATTTAATACAATAACTTTTCAAACAAACAAAGAAGTATTTGCTCAGTTAAGTTCTTCCGCATTCTGCCAACAAACTTTTCGATGCATAAGAGCCTTTTAACCATTTATTTTGAAGTTTAAGTAGTATCCCGATTTCACAACATTTCTTAAGTAATATGCTTTTGTGCCAATTCAAACTACCATTCATTCATCCAATCATTTGTATTGTTGTCAGGTAGTCATCGTATACAATCCGAAAAAAAAACCAGATTTATGCAAATAAGGGTCGTCGACGTTGATTTTCTTTTTATCGTTGCGGATGGTTCGCAATGTCTCACCGTAACCACTCTGTGAAACGTGCATCGACTAACTGTTTAGTTGTGAATACAGCGACAGAATGTTGTAATGATGAAGAGTTGAAAGTACCACATTCATCGCCTACTATGCTTCTAAAATATCCTGCTAGGAATTTGAAGTGGAAAATCAGGAAGGATAATGCAAGAAAAATAGACAAAAATGAGACAATGTCAGCTATTGTTGTGTAAGAATGTGACTGGAATTGGAAACTTCAATTTGGGCCTGAGTTTTGAATAGATTTCTATGTGAATTCATTTTTTGGACTGCATTTCAAAGGATTAAATTTGTGAAAGGAACAAGGCTCCGAGAGTAAATAAGCTGGAATATTTTCATTTAACTGCATGGAATCATTTTTCCCCCAATTTTTAACCAAAACTTTGAACAAAGATCCAACTTTAAAGATTTGGTCTCCAAATACCTCCAGCTGAATTACACTCAATATTCATTTTTCATGGAATTGAGTTCGTGTATGAATGTACAGATGCATGTAAATTTAAACATACTGCAACATCTTTTCTTCCAAAATACTTCTTTACATACCCATCTCAAAAGTGTTTCTTTATTTATCATTGAGACAAAGAGCAAGGTACATCATTTTCTTCATAGGAAACTCAATAAATCTTCCCTTATTTTCATGTATTCGTTTGGTTGCATTTGTTTTCGTAGTTTGTCTTTTATCATCTACCATATTTGCAGAAAATTTAAGTTTAAATGGTACACACATTTTACCTAATGAGAAGTATTTTTTTTTTTTAGTGCCTCACAACTGGGAGCTCGTCGCATCTGTACAAAGATACGATCATTGGAATCGCATCTGCGGTTCTGTGGTTCTATGTATACGAATGTATATTTTGATGTTAAACTTCGCATTACTTCTACATATCTAGAATCTTTCAGAGCTTGATCATGATACTCTGTAGCGCAGAAGCCATCGTACTGCTAACATCTTATGAAATACATTGAAACAAACGTACAAACGAGTAGATAAATTCCATCAACTTCCAAGGAAAACTATTCATTTATGTACTATATTGTATCTATGCAAGAGAAAATTGTCTGTTTATTTGAGTTGGCATTTATATGTTTAAACATGTCTGTATGCGATAGAATACGTAGGAACTGTTGGAGCTTTTGCATTTGAAGCATTTTATGAAGGTTCAGTACAATAGTGGAGATACGTTTGTTTGACCGCTAGAAGAAAACGAAATTTGAAGGTTTCAAGAGCTGCATTTTGAGCTAAAAAGTACATATAATTCAAAATATTTTAATTTAGTCGCAAAACAGTATACTTGTTACCCGATATTCAGGCAAATGTAAGAATTGGTATCAATATCAATTGACAATCATTGTTTTCTAGTTGATACTGGACGAATTAGAATTAGCTTGGTTAACGCTAAGGTAAAGAAGCGGCCTGAAGCTATGCGCTGTTTCAAGTTGATGGGATAAAACCATATAAAAAAGACTGCAAAGAACCAGCCTGAAGCGCTAACTGCTGGAAGTCCTGACAAGCCAGAAACGTTGCAAAGGTATCTTTGGCGGAGCCATTTGGCTTACTGGGCAACGAAAAAGGGAAACAGGAGAAGCCAAGCATATTCTGGGGTCAAACTCAATGCGCAGAAGAAGTTGCTACGTAGATGAGGATTCTCCAGGGAATCTTCAAAGATGTCGCACTACGGACGACTTATTCACGCAGCTTATGTATGAATCTAGAACTCAAATCACAATGATTAGCGAACCATATCGAATGAAAAATCCCGAGACATGGTATGCAGACTCTTTTGATCGGCGAGGCTCGGGCGATGGATATGCTTGGATTGAAAGCCGTGGCATCAGCTTTGTCGGCTGCTATTTTTTTATTTTGTAGAAAGATAGAATCATTTGAAGACGCTCTTCGAAATCTTCGTGGCAAACTGGTGACTTCAATGCGAGACCTTTTGAATGGGGGGATGCTGAACCAAAACACAAGGCGGAAATCAATAATGGAAATTATGTCCAGGCTGAATATAGTTGTGGGCTCAACACCAACCTACCGCAGTCCAGTCTTTGGTGATTCCATTCCCGATATAACTCTTGTTTGGGAGACGTTGTCTATGATAGCAAAGGACTGGAGAGTGATGGAGGAGTACACAAGAAGTGACCATAACTATATTACCTTCTTGTTGTTGGAGGGAACCCCAGCTCCTCAGATTTTTAGACGGAAGATATTCGGGTGGAATATTTCAAAGTTGAACAGGAGGAGTAAGCTATTGGAGCCACTTGACAACAGTTTTGCTGAATATATCAGGGCAGAACAAGCAAGAATAACAATTGACACCGTGGAAAGAACCACAAAAGGGCACAAAAATAATGGAATAGCTTTAGAGCGGAGGAAAAAGAAAATGTGGCAAACTCTATGCAAAGGAATGGACCAAAATTGATAGATCCAAGGCTACAAAATAGTATCAGGTAGGCTCAGCCACATGGGTCCCAGCCCACCTATGGAAGCGGATGTCCTGAGGAATATTATAGAATCGCTGATACAAGGGCACGACGTGAGAGCAGCAAACGACCACACAGTCTGCCAGGAAGATATCCCTTTGTTTGCTGAAGAAGAACTACAAAGCGCGAGTGTCAGAATGAAGAACCGAAAAGTCCCAGACCCGGACAATATTCCAGTAGAAGTTCTTAAAGTAGTGGTGGTGAGACACCCGTCAGCATTACTACGTATGTATAATGAATGCTTACTAGCGGGTGTTTTTCCGTCACCATGGAAAGTGGCGCAACTTGCTCTAATTGCAGAGGGAAAGGGTGATCCTAGCACATCATCAGCGTACAGATCTCTCTGCATGCTTGATACTGCGGGGAAACTTCTGGAAGGGTTGCTGAAACCTTGGCTAAAGGTGGGTATATGGAGAGCTGGTGACCTTTCAAAAAATCAACATAGATTCCGCAGTGGCCACTCAGCAATAAACGCCATCTACGAAGTTATCAGCGCAGTAGTTTGCGCAAAAGCCGCTTATCATTGGGCTCGTGCTTTTGGTAACACTGGACGTCCATAACGCTTTAAACTCGTTCGCCATAACGCTTTAAACACTACTTGTTCGCAATGATACGAGACTACTTTAAGGATCGCTATTTGATATATGAAACGAATCAGGGACTTGTTTGCAAAATTATTACAGCTGAAGCAGCACAAGGATCTATTCTTGGGTCAGACCTATGAAACATTGCTTACGATGGTCTCTTGTGCCACGCAATGTCGGAGGACGTGCTCTTGGTGGGTTATACAGATGATATAGCCGCTGTCATCACGTCTAGGAATCCTCACCTCGTCCAACTCATACTCAAACTAGTAATGAGAAGCGTTGAAGGTTGGAAAGCCATGGTTTTTTAATTTAACTAAGCTAATTCGCGCCTTAAAACCTTGGCTTAATCGCGACCACGGTGAAATAAACTTCTACCCGTGCCAGTTCATATCGGGCCACAGCTACTTCAGGTAATACCTTCACAGAATGGGGACAGTCAAGACGGAGCTCTGTTAGTAGTGTGCTAAGGAAATTGATGACGCTTCGCATACCTTTTTCATTGCGCCCGCTTTAGAAGGGAGCGACACATGGTTTTCTCTGCAATTGGCCCTGTGACGCCGGAGTCAATCATGGAGATGATGCTACTGTCAGATGACATCTGTTCAGCTGTGTCAGCATATGTGGAGCTGGTATTGCATTTGGAAAAAAAGTAAGGATGCCTCATAGACTCCTGAAAGAACGACTCCTGAGATTCCTGATAGAACGGAAGTTAGCCGATAGGTGCAAGTAGCATGGCCGAGTTGAAGCTATGTGAAAGCGGTTCGGACTTCCGTTGCCAGCGATTGCTCATTTTAGTGACTACAAACCTCACATAATCTTGTATCGTTCCTCAAAAAAAACTTTTTTAGTTAAATACTGAAAATCATGAATATAAATAAATACGGACCTATGAATTGCGAAACTATAGGAATCTATGTAGCAAAACCATATCAATCTATATAGCAAACATATAACAAAACAAAAGATGATTTTACAAAATATCACGGAAGGTGTATGCAAATTTCGTTAAGATAACTGACGAAAATACAGCTCGTAACCTCAAACAACTCTACGAGCTTTTAAATTTGAAGCGTAAAATAAAGTGTAGGTTTTGAATGTACTTGAATAATTTCTAGCTTTCTCCTCAAGAGATCAAAAAGTTTGTAAGAAGCTGTTAACAACGTACTTATCATGCCTTCCTTTCTCTGACATTGCTTTGACAGTTTTTGTTAGCCATATAACAAGACCAAAAGCAGGTCTACATGAACAAATTACAAGGTTCCTGGACTTCATTTTGAAACACTCTGCTTCACCTTGCACTATGACAAATCTCCCTTCCATGCGAGCGAACAGCTAAACTTTAAAAAGAATTTCAAAACTTGTAGTACAAGGACGTTATGCATTTCACTTGAGCCACCACCAACCTTTCAAATGAACAGTGGCAGACTCGAGTCCGTACAAAAATGATTTTTACTCCTTGGTTTATGAGACATACGGTCCTGGACTTCAGAAACTTACCGCCGCTCATGAATTTCCCCTAGGTCATTGATACTTGCTTCCACTTGAGCCCAGAAGATTGTTGATATCGGTCTACTTGGCATTTTATGTTAATAGACGCATTATCTGAGTAGCATTGATAAATAATAATATGGTGACAAATATTTCTAAGAGAATCACCAGGTCATCTTTCCAAATTCCACCACGCAGCTAATGACCAGGAGTATTCAACAGCAGCAGCAATCTTAATTCCCCAACAAACTCCAAATCTTCCTTCAAATCCTCTCTTGTACAAGACATTTTTACCCCTTTATTTTAAGCATTTGCAATGTGCTATTTATTATTAATTTGTAATGGCTATAAACAATAATCATTTTAAGTACTATGTAATATAATATTTATTATTTATTTGTTGTATATTATAAGTATTTTATACCTTGTTTGGCACAGGAATAAATTAAATATAATTACAAACAAGAAATTTTCGGGTCACTTAAATTAAAATTAGAAAAATTTGTTGAAAGAAATTATTTCAGGATGATGACAGTTAAATTTCTGTAGTGGATGATTTTTAAGAAAATCCAATCCAGGACCAATTGTCATTCCCATTATTTTCAACTGTTTTGTGCTACCACAGCGAATTCAGCAGCCTATAGCAAGCTTTGCAAAAGCTCCAGATGTTCTACACTAGATCGTATTTTTGCGTAATTGTTCTATTCTGTTCTGTACCGGAGCAAACAAACGCACCTAATATTTAAGCTGTTAGTAATCCTAGTTTGCTACTTCACTGTGGTTGGCCTCAGAAATAACGATATTTCATGTATTTGAACCTAGTGCGACACATTCTGGATAGGTGGCGTTCCCCATATATTTTTAGTTATACAAACTATCTGCTGTGAGGATGGATTCTTGGCTGCCTTTCTAATCATTATTCGGATTCATTTCAGCTTTATGGATGCTCTGCGAGTATAATATTTTAATGTTCCCATTGACTATACTAACTTTTTTATTTAGATATGTTTCTTAAACGACTCTTATTAATTTAACAGAAAGCAGTTTTATCAGCCTATAATGTGAGAGGGTGTCTTCATTTGGTTGCTTGCCCCAGTAAATACAAACTTATAGTATGTGTACATGCAAGATTCAGAGATCCAAAGATCGAAATTTGAGTCACGTATATGACCACACCGGATCGAAGCATCGAAAGATGGGAAGATTAAAATAAGATTGAAATGATAAATAACACAGCCCAAGCGCTTATTTCTATTCCTAATGGCATGGAGTGCAGAGACAATGTCGAATGTGAAAAAGTTACGAGTAATAAAGCACTTAACTTAGCATTAGGCGAGCTGTGATGGTTGTTGATATAAACTTGTAGGAAAAAATGTATACATTTTTAAGAAGGACTCAAGTTTGCACACATGTAGCTAATAAGTCAGCTTGTTTTGGCTCAATACAAAGTCAAATACTGGTCACCGAGATTTCCGAAACATAATCGAAAAATTCTTCATAAAGATTTTCGACAAGGTTTCGTCGGCCATTAGCGTCAGTTTTATTTCACAGCGTTCTTTATTCTAAAAATCACCAAACAGCCAGTGGCATAGTATGGTCAAAATATGACTCTCAAAGGATTCTCTCATTGTCCAGGTAAAAGAAAAATGCATACTCCCAGCTCTAATTAAAGAAGACGGTAGCTTCAACGATTTTTCTAACTTTTTTGAAAAAATTATTAGAATACGAACCCAAATTTAAAAATTTATTAATTTATTTGAATTAAATTAAGACAAGATGCAATATCTGTGTCAAGATCAACCAACTCAAAAACAAGCTATAGGAACACAATGGAATCGAAAATGAATTATTCTGAAGGGCGTCTACCAGAACCTGTGGTAGTAGTGGTACCAGAACCAGAACCAGAGGTATCCACAAACGGAGACAAAGGGAGGTGATTGAACCCCATATTGCTAAGCCACTCTCGACAATGTGCTGTTACACTTGACCTTAAACTACACTTTTGCAGTGTCTACACAGGAATTCACTGAAAATTACAAAAAAAAACCTGTGCCGAATTTGGGTGATTTGCCCATTTATTTCAAAACCCTGTGCACGGTTGATCATTAAATCAAATATTATCCGCGAAATGATTGATGTGAATTATAATTGATTAGATTTGTTATATATTTTTAGACTAGTAGTATATGCGCTTTTAACTGTCAATCCCAAGGAAACCATTCCTCATACGCATTAACAAGATTGTTCTAAATAGGCCGCGTAGGTCTTTTTAAATCCAGGTGCTGTGATTGAAAATACAATACTCCCCACAGGCTTAGAGGAAGACTCAGCCTTAATAATATGATAAAAATAATATGTATGTAATAAAAATAAATGTATAGCCCTAGCAACTTTATTCCCGGTTTACTTTCGTTTCAGGTGAAATCAATCTGAACAGTGACACATCGTTCTTCTAGGCAAAGAAAAAAATATATAAACCATGAAATTTACCATAGCAAATAATTATCATCCTCTCGTTCAGCAAAATATAATAATTCTTCAACTTTTACCGAAGTAATAAAATTACCGCAAGCATTCCGCGCGTCTCACACCATCACCGTATAATCTTTTCACATCAAATTCCATTGGAATAAATTACTTCCTATGACTTTCATGTCCTATTATCTCTGCTACCTGTTACATTAACCACAAGAAACTTCATTGCGTTTTCATCCAAGTGATTATCTTTTCGCGGCATGAAAAAAAATCTACCTATAAAAGATAACACAACAAACAGTGAAACTTCAACCCTGCTCAAGTGTCGTTAATGTTTGACGTTAAAGTCGCGAAAGAGATGAACCGGCATGATGCGGCAAGCTGTACAAGAAGCCAAGAATGAAGAGGGACATAAATAGCTGGCGTAGACTCTGTTATAATTTCAGGAATTCCATGAAAGAAGTAAACCATACTTCAACAGATTGTTCATCGTGGAAACTTATTACTTATCGTTACGTTCGACCGCTTCGAGCATTGCTCGTGTTAAGATATATTACTACTTTAGCATCGATAAAGTGAGAAAAAAAACTCTTCTCGAGACCGTTTAGACCGTTTTCAACGAAGTCAGTGAGCCAGGGTATCGGTATGGGGAAAAATCGGGTTGCGATGAGCTCAATTTATTTGAAACAAAGTGATCTAGATTTAAACTTTCTGAGTATTTATAGATACTTACATAGTTAAGTTGAGATTTGTTCAAATTAAAGGTCTGTTCGCGTACTTCGATTCATTGCAATTAATTGCAATGAAGCCGTTTTTGTGCTCCGTTTTACTGAAAACTGAAAATTTCCCCTCTCTCAGTAAATTTCAGTACGGTCCGAGCTACTGAAAAATACTGAAAAGTGTCAAACGGTGTGGCGCGAGTAAATATTTTCAAATGTATGCGGTAAGCAACTTATTTCTGGCGTAATGCTGCAATGAAGGACGAATATTTTTATGGCGATAATTTATCACTGCTTAGGATGACTTTATAATCACTATTATTCTCCCAGAAACCGACAACTGACCAGCGTTGCCAGATATTTACGGGACAAAACCGCCAAAAATAGGGAGCTAGATAGCCAAAGTTGCCAAAAATCTGCGAACAGAAGAAGAATTCAAAGGTTTTATATTAATAACAGTAATGCTTTATATTAATAACAGTAACAAAAAATAAACGTCATTTTTACAGTTCTTGGCAGAATTTAAAAAAGTATATTATATATATTTAACTAACAATAACATAAAACAAAACGCATTACTTTGGGTACATTGCTATATTTTTTATGGTATTCAAAGATTTTACAGTTTATTTAATATAAAAAATATTCAGCTCAACTGTTTTTTTCATGTGGAAACAAACATATTCAACATTTTCCCTGTTAAAATTAGTATTATAAGCGCAATTTTTATTTCAAAACTCTTACAATTAAAACGTTCTATAGTATCGAACATTTTTGCTGTTTTAAATGACTTCTGTCCTACAATTAGAACATTTATGGTATGTACTTTACGGATACAGATTTGAACTATAAATCAAAAATCTTCGCTATTGAAATGAATAAAAAATCGTGGCTATGAAAATTTAAAAGTGGCGTATACATTTTTCCAAATGTCTGGCCATACTGTGTGAATGCTGGAGAATGTCCGTGAATGCTCGGAATTGGCCAGGAATGCCCAGGTTTGCCTGGAAATATCCGGGGGCCGGGAATACCCGGGTTTACCCGGGAATGCCAGGAAAACCGGTTCCTCACAGAAGTGGCATACCATCAAATATGTGTATAACAGTTACGTGCAAAAGTTTGAATATTAGAGTAAAGTAAAGTGTGGCGCTAAAGTTTAATCTTTTGAGTAAGCTGTACAAATTTTGCGCAATAACTTGCAATGAACCATTGAAGTAGCCAAAAATGTAGCCAATTGCAAAGGGATAAATTTCAACGCTAAATAACTGATTAAAGTAGCCAAAATGGCGATAAATTGCCAAATCTGGCAACGCTGCAACTGACACTTTTGTTTGTCAATTTTCAGGAAACGCTATGAAAGCGTTATCGTGCTTTTCATGAATTTCCTCCACCACATGATTCAGGAAAATTCAGTGAAATTCAGTGACTGAAAGTACGCGAACAGACCTTAAATTAAATAATTCTGTTAATGACTGAATTGACGCTTGATGTAATTGGGTCGAAAAGGACCAATTACATTAAAATATTGTTATAGAGGCAAGTTTTCTAAAAGTTGATTAGGAATTTCAGTTTCGAAGCGACTCACATTTCTTCGAAAACTGTCTGTCAAATAATATTGTGTAAAATTTTAGAGTTTTTCAGCAAAGTCTGTCAATTTATTGAATGAAGCAAAGGATGCGCTGTCGTTTGGTCGGTAAGACGCAACATGTTATTAATTTTTTCTTCGTAAAACGGAGCGAAATATTTTCTCTTAAAAGATGAACGAAAAATTCAAAGATATATATCAATATAAATTTCAAGAGACAAGTTAGATTTCCTATTTAAAGTTCAGAAACTTACTCAAAATGAGTAATTTCCGCTCAATTGCATCAAACCGACTCATTTGAAAATCAAATACATATAAATTTCAAAATGAATTGTCTCCTTCAACAATGTAAACTTCTTTCTTGTTATTTTTCATAAAACTACTAACTTTCTTTCCAAATCCTATTCATTAACAGCATTTCACTAACATTGGTCATTCCGAGGATCTCGTTTTAAACTTCCGCATCCATTTCATTCGTTTAATCCATTGATTGTCTGCACAAGAATGCAAAACTTTTTGCAACTCTTACTTGTTAGCACTTTCGTTCCTTATATCTTTTGTTATCGTGGACGGAAAACAGAATACATACTGATAAGAAATATTCATGCGAAAAGAATACGCGAAAATAACCCTAATCGAAAAACTTGCCTCTCATTGTCATCGCACGTTGAATACCTGAAGGGCATCGAAACTGTGATAAGCACACAGATAATTTCTATCGCAATATTTCCTCCATCAGTGGACTATGGAACAGTTAAGTATCTCTTTGTTGGACGGAGAACAAGTGTGCTTCAGCAGAAAGTTTGATCTCTGACATTTTAAGGATTTATTGCTCGTTCACTTTTGGTCTTGAGATATTTTCGACTTTTTAAAAGTGATGGAGGCAATATTACTTCTGTGCCCGGCAGCCATATGATTGTCACTGTTGCTGCTTTTGGGGCATATCATTTAGTGCTTGCTTTTATCGAGAAAGTTTCGAAAAGGAGAATTTTCGAAGAGAAAGTTTTCAGTGTAGATATTTTAGAGCGATAGTAGGAGTCTTTTAAAGTTTCATTGGGTGCAGAATGAAAGGTTTAGGTATGATGTTTAAAAAAACACAAGAAGATACTTATTTGTCGACGTTAAATGGTTGATGTCGGCATGGCGACAGATGGATGCATTTAAAGCCTTATTACGACGTTAGAGTATAGCTACATGAAGACGTTTAAATAAGTTTTTGTTGAATTCACATAATCTATTTTTTCTTTCTTCAAAAATTAAACATTTTAGTCCCTTTTTTTGGTAATGTAATTGAATTTAAAGGCTCCCGCATACGATGACGCATGTACGACATCTTATCAACAAGATATTCAATACTGGCATGATTGTTTCAAAGGCCATTGCCTCAATTATCGTTCGAAAGGATTGCTTTAAATCACCGAAATTTGTTGATTTCGTTTTATAAAATTCCTGTTTGCAATAACCGCATGAGAAAAAATCAAGCGCATGAAATGCAGGAAATTTTGGAGACCAACGGAATGTGAGGTTTCTGGAAATCCCTTTATTGAGAATTTTGTTTTCTAACATTGCCGTTTAGATCGAAATGGGCCTCGTCAAACACAAAAATTCTTTTTCACGATTTAAATGATCTTCTGGCAAAATTGAAAGAAAATCGGCTGGTCCGCTACCTTGATTAACCTATTATTCAAATTTTTTAGGAAAAAAGTGCAAGTCTTGATGCAGAACTTTCTGTACTGACTGTACCATTTGAGCAGATAAGCTCATTGTCAAAAATTTTGGGTTGACTTGTATGGCAGCAGCAATAGTTTGCTGCATCTATACTGAAGAGTGTAGATAATAAAGCTTTTTTTGTGATTTTATCCCACTCAGCAAAATAGCTTCATTATAGTCCATGTTCGGGGACTACCGCCGAACGTGTGCCTAAATGATCATGCTCATGTTTCGTTTTTAATGTGAATAGGGATTTGACTAACGTTGAATATATTTGCAATTACATAACGTTCTATCACTTTGTAAGATGCACTAGACAAACACGTCTCCTCAATGAGCACCAGGATCACACCGTTTATGGTAACAGAGAACCGATAAATAAATGCTGTAAAATATTTAACAAACTTTCCAGCTAATATCTCTAAACCAAGGTTCAAGAATGTTTTAATTATAGTTAACCATCAATATGTTTCTGCTTAAAGAAATTAAGAGTTTAAAACTTATATATTCTTTTGAATATTCTCAATACAAAGCTTCTCGTTTGTTTTCATAAAAAATGGTATTTCATTCACAAACTTGACAATTGTTTATTTTTTTTTACAATAACGAAATACCATATTACCATGACTCGACTTCAGTATACAAAAACAAAGCTCTCCCTCTTTACAACCAGTGATAATTAATTGACAATTCCGAAAAATATTTTTTACATATATATATATATATATATATATATATATATATATATATATATATATATATATATATATATATATATATATATATAATCAGCGACTATTTCTCAAAAACGCGCCATTCGATTGAGCTGAAACTTTCAGGATACATTGGCGTAAATGCAGAATAGACCCGGGTCTCACCAAATGTTAATTATCTTTAACCCTTTGGCACCGGCGGCCATTTTAGTGATATTTTGAATATACCTATTATTCCGTCCACAAATAATTTTTACGAAAATTAAGCTAGCAAAATGAAATTTGACCGTATTTTATATGCAAATCGGATAACGCTTTGGAAGTTATTAACGCCATGTGTGCGCTAGGTGTCTAAAAAGAGATCGGGAAAAATTGAAAATTTTTAAATTGTGATAACTTTTGACAAAGCTATCAAATCATTATGAAACTTTCAAGAAATATTGGTATTATTAAGATGTGAATTTGTATTGTTTTTGTTGAGTGTGTTGGCAACCCTGTAGCTAGGGGAGACGCTGAAAGTGAAAACCTTCAAATCATCCACTCTCCTGAAAAATTATCGCTTTTTGGGAAAAAATCTTATGCTGTGTCTTCATAGCCAAAGTAAAACGTTTCAAATTCTACAACGGGCAAGAATGTTAGGCCTTCCCCAATTCGCCTACATTTTTAGCATCAAAAACTTCTGTTCACGGGAACTCACGGCCCGATAATCAAATACAGTTGAAATTTAAAGAATGTATTGGTCTTAAGTAAGACCAAGTCTGATAGAAGTGATGTTGAAATCCGGGCAATTCTGTTCCAGTGGTGCCATCTTGAAATATTGCTTAGATATATAACTGCTTTTAGCACTATAAATTCTGATTCAGTCATTCGATTTTGACGAAATTCACACCGGAGCTTAGTTTTACTCTAAACCACGTTTGTAGAAAATTGGTTAACAAATTCGGTTTCGTCTGCCAGTTTTGGTAATTTTGGTGTCTTAGCTTCCAGTACAGTCAACGAATCATAACGAAATTCAAGTGGCAAATTAAAATTATTGTAGGCAATATCGAGTAGAAATTTGTTTGGAAAAAAATGATAGGATTGCTAGCTATGGTTGTTCTTGTATTTTTTGGCAAATCTTTAGTAAGCGATTTTATCACAGCATTTTTAAATCATAGAGAACTTATAGTTAAAATAAACACCAAATAATAAGATCTAGAACATTTTACAACTTCTGCGAATGATCGCCCTAAATTTCTGTTTATCCCTGTAGCTCCCAATGCAGTGATCGGATCAAAACGAAATTCGCAGAGCAGGTTGATTTCAACGTGAGGCAGATGTGCTAGCAAAGTGCTGCCAGCACGAGGCGTTTTTGTTATTTTCGTACAAATAAATGCTTGCATTAAGTATTCACATCGCGAACATTTGCAAAGAAAATAAGTAAACAGTGTTTAAATTTTCTAAAATCTGCACATTTTTCGGATGAAAACCCCCAAATACCTTTTTATCGCTGTAATTTTCGATGAAGTCACCGAAATTAATATAAGCTTAGATTCTGTTATTACTTAGGGTGTATTAGTTTTTAGTGGAAAAGTAGCTTGTGGTAGAATACACACTCAAAGTCACATTAGTGTTTCTACCGGTTCTGATGCGCTAGGGGTTTTTTATTTAACTTTGCCTACCAGTTTTTTCAAATTTTGATGTGTGATGAATAGTGGAATGTAAGTGAGATAAGTGTATGGGTTTGTGTATCCACAATACGCCTCTGCCAGCGTTTTACGCGTTATCGTAGAAAAGTGGCACCTTTGTGGTTTGCCCAGCTAGAGAGACGTACGGAGCGAAAGTGACTTTGCTCGCTGGTCTCTTTTTGGGAGCTGAAGGTAGTAATGGTGCAGTTGAATTTTCCGCTGTTTGTTGGTTCGTGGGAGGTAAGTTGACAGGTTCCGTAGAGGAAGACATGTAACAAGGTTTGAACCTGATAATGGAAACATTGACGAATTTGTTTCTAATTTCCAGAGTGTAATAACTATTATGCCTGGCTAGGACTTTGAAAGGACCGTTGTACGATCGAATAGGTGGCGGACAAACAGAATCGACTCTAACAAAGACGTGTGAGCAAGAGTCGAGTTGCTGGAAGATGAATATCTTGGGTGTTGTGTGATGTTACGCATCAGCCGGCCGAAATTTTGCCATTGTAGTCGAAAGTTTTGAGGCAAAGTCGGTTTGGCTAATCTTCCTAGGATTATCTTGAAGAAAATCACTATGAAGGCGCAGGTTTTCTTCGTATAGGAGTTGTGCTGGTGATGCTGTGAACTCTCTCGGATTAGAGATCGTAGTCCAAGAAGAATTATGGGTAGTGCTCTAGTCCAAGACGCATCATTGTGAGCCATGATAGCCGATTTGAGTGTACGATGCCATATTTCTTAGAAACTATCGGCCTGAGGATGGTACGCTGTGGTACGTTTGCGTTCGAAGTCCAAAGATCGACCAAGCTCAGCATGGAGCAATGACTTGAATTGTCTGCCCTGGTCGGTGACAGGTTATGGGGGAACTCATAATCTACCAATCCAAGTGCTTGGTAAAGCAGTAGCATAGTCATTGGCAGTAATGCTGGCTAAAGGAATTACTTCAGGCCAACGCGTGAAATAGTCGATAATGGTGAGATAATAAGTTTATCCCTGCGAGTGTGTTAGGGGATCAACTATGTCGATGTAAATGACTTTAGAACGTTCAAAAACCGTAAGAAAAGTCAATACAGGTTTGTTCACAGGTATGGTTATTTTTCATTTTTGACAAGATAGATATTCTCGGGCCCAAGTGGCAATGTCCTTGTTTATTGCAGGCCAGAACGATTTGGTTGCAATGTGCTTTCACGAAGGACAAATACTACGATGAGCGAAATTGTGCTCTGAATTGAACACCTTTTTCTTGAACGTGTGAGGAATATAAGATCGGATGGTTGGGCCAGACACTTCACAAAAATGTCGACGTTGGTGCCAAAGACTGGTTGTTTCTCTAAAACAAATTTAGAGTCCTTTAGAATCTTCTGAAACTCTGCGTCCGATGCTTGGAACAAGGCGACTGCGGATAAGTCGAGAGTACTGGGAAGAATGCTTTCTTTTAGACGAGAGAGTGTGTCAGCAACAACGTTGTTGCAACCAGAGACATGCCATTTGTCAGAAATGAACTCACTTATGTAACTTAGATGTCTAAGTTGACGAGGTGTGGCCTTTTCTGGCTTTTGTTTGAAAGCAAAAGTCAGTGGTTTGTGATCAGTATATAGTGTTAAACTCTGGGCCTCCAAAAAGTATCGGAAGTAACGAATGCCCTGATAAGCCGCTAAAAATTCATGGTCGTATACACTGTGCCCTATTCTGAGAGTCATCTTACGTGAAATCTCTCGTCACTTGGAATGTCACGTCACTTACGAATCGGTATTCTGAGAGTCACGTGAAATGACTCTAGGTGAGGTGACTATGAATTTGTGTTTGAATGGCAACGTCTGAGCGTTTGAAATTTACCATGTCATTGACATTTATCATCGCTTGAAATTTAACACGTCCATAGCACACTGGCATCAACCGGTTCTTGTTCGATCACCAAAGTTAAGCTGTGTTAGGCGTGGTCAGTACTTAGATGGGGGACGGCTTGGGTACACCGCATATCGTTGGCGCGCACAAACTTTTCATACCTTTGTATCACAAGCTCGGCTTACTTTGGAAGGAGTGCAATAAAAAAAAAAAAATTAAGTTCAAATGGAAAGTAAGGAAAATCGAACGCAAACAGGAAGTTTCCAGGGGTAACCAAATGATTAGTGAAATAAAAAAGAGGACGGTGTTTACAAGTGTACCAGGTATAGTTAAACTTCCTATACAAGATTATAAATAAAGCGATTAGGAAGAAGTATTGGTGAATATTAGAAGTGATTTTTATGAGTTCGCTTTGCTGTTTCAGGCTTTGTGGAGGACTCTCCATCAGTCCAATAAGGCATTCAAATTGTCGCTTGCTTTTCCAATAAGAAAATAGATCAAAAATTGATATTCTTCACATTTTATCCGTCAGGAATTAGCTGTGTATCTGTTTTTCTCCATCGTTAAAATGTTCGCTCGAAAGAATGACGAGACAATGGAGATATGTCAAAATTTAGCTTCATGGTTTACTTTTTAAGGCTGGCACTTTGCTGGTCAATTTTCGATCGATTTTCTTATTGGAAACACATTTGAACAGTTCAATTTTCAAATTCAAACATCAAATGTCACTTTTTAGCTAAAAAAAAATGAGCTGCTGGCGTGAAATGATTGTAGACATGTGTCAATGCCATCTGCATTCTCAAAACGACAGCAACAAAAACAACCAATCAAACATAAAACACCCCTAAAATTAACACGCAACTACAAAATCACAAACATATGAGCTAAAAATTTATCAGAAAAGGGCTAACGGCTATGGCGAACACGTAGTTGAGTTTAAACGCATTATTCAAATAAAAATATTTAAATTATCTTCAAAATAAGATTTGTTTACTATTTTTTTCATGATTCACGATGCAAACTTCTTGAAAATCCTTCTTCTTTTTACTCAAAATATCAATTTACAATCATTTCTGACCACAGTCACTTGATATTATCAAGTGACTGAAAATCTTACTTTACGTGACGCTCGTCACTTCACGTGACTCTCGGAATAGCCGACAGATCGAAAATGTCACTTGAAGTCATCTCACGTGACTCTCGGAATACGAAATCATGAGAGTTATCTCATTCGTCACGTGAGGTGACTCTCAGAATAGGGCCCACTATACTTTCTTTGAGCGTCGCTTCATTTGGCCGAGTAAAAACCAAAGGATTGCCAAGAGCCTTGACATTTTTGCTGCAGAGCAGCCCCGATGGCAGTATCAGATGTGTCTACAAATAGACCAAGCTCGGCGTTTGAGTCCGGGAAGGACAATAGAGTGGCTTCTATTAAACCAGTCTTTAAATGGTCGAAAGCCTTGCTAGCTTCAATTGTCGATTGTCTTAGCACCATGTTTTTTGGAGCCACGAAGATAGACGTTGAATGGTTGCTGCATCTGAGCTCTGTGAGGAAAAAAGCGACGATAGAAGTTGACCATCCCCAAAAATCTTCTCAGGTCTTTAACCGTCTTGGGCAGTTGGGTAGAGATTGGAATATGGAGGAAAACCCTGAAGAAAAGGGTTCTAAATCGAAGCTAAAAAGAAAAAAATAATAAAGACAGTAGATTAAATTTAACATAAGCTGCGCTAAAGCACGTGGCTCTTGAAACAACGCTTGATGAGTTTATGATCACCAAACAATATGTAGAGAACGCAGTTTCTCGAGAAATCAGATATCCCGCAAAACGAAACGGGATAGAATTGGTAGAAACTTTGATTAAAGAGAAGCAAAGAGTGAATCTGGTCAAATAATGCCAGATATAAACTCAAACAGATACATTCCAGGTTCGAAAATTATATATCCAGAAGCAACAGAAAGCAAAAATGAAGATGGGAAAAGATGAGGCTGTGACAAGAGAGGACAATATAAAGAATATATAAAAATTTTTTAGAGTGGAACACAGTAGAATTCAAATTAACTTCAAGGAGGCAGAAGGTGCAAACACGTTACTGGATGGTAAGGTGTTAAGCTAATATTGGTGTAATGCATACATCCCAAATATTTTTTTTAGATATGGAGTAATAAGAAATGTTCCCTTTAATTTGAAAATTGAGAAAATCACTCAATTGTGAATATCGTGTAATAAGTATGAAAATGAGATAAAAAATCTAGCAATAAAAACTGTTATTTCTGTCCCTCATTGATATGAGGAACAGAAATAACAGCAAATTTCGTTCCATCATTGACCGTGAATTATTGAAGATCCTAGACTATATATAGTCCAATACTAAAGAATGGATGTTAACATAGTGAAATGTTTATTATGTAACTCTAATGAACACTAAGTTACTAATAGAGTACGTCTTTACTGGGAAAAAAGAATAAATAACATTAGAGATTTTGGCAAAAAAGAATTTATACTACACTGAAGCAAGCGATTATGCTCATAAAGTGAATAAATTTGGAGACTCTGATGAGGAAGAACTTGGCTATTTCCTTTCCTTACTTGAAAATAATGATAGTCTTACTAGGAATATTAATTATGAGATCAATTCCACCTATGGTAAAAAAAAAAGTTCTCAGAGGTGGCAAGAGCAAACACTAACCGCGTGATTAGATCTGTTAAGAGAAGTGCGATTCCTAACACAAAATAAAAATAATGAAGCTGTAATACCGAAGTCAATATCTGGACCAGTTTATAATAATTCCAGTTATTATTTAACGAGTAAATATGAAATTTTTCTTAAAAATATCTAACAAAATAATTAATTTGAGAGCGTTCTCTCAAACAGAGAACTAATATCAAATATTATTTTTGATTTTCTATTAGTCTCTTAGAAAAACACATATAGTCAACCTTCCAAACCAAAATGAAAATATTACAGTTAAACATACAAGGTCTTTCCAAAAATAAAAATAATCTAGAATTTTACTTAAAAAAAGAAAATTTTGATCAAGTATTAATATCAGAGACAGCGATCTCTGACGAGTATAAAAATCTTATTTCAATAAACGGGTGCAATATTTTGCCCAAATAAAAAAAAAACATATATCATGAAGTAGCATTGGATACCACGCTCGAAGTAGTTGGGATCAAAATCATTGATCTTAAAAGTAATTTTCGTATTTTATTCTTCTATTGTCCCTAAATGTTCTAGGTTTTTATGAGAAAATGAGCAGATCATGTTTCATCATTGGAGGAGATTTCAATGCAAGGAATATGTGTTGGGGGGATCATGTAAATAATAAAAATACAGAAAGCACCGAATTTGTAAGTCGCGGTTTGACGATGACAAGTTTGACGATTTTTGCTGAGTTGCAGTTGTGCTTACAGGTAGATTCTATGTAGGTGAAGTTGCTTTGTCTTGGGTCCGCATATTCTCAAGAGCTGTGTTATTATTTATCTCCAAGTGTTAAATCGTTCATTAGTAAATTTTCGTCAGCCTCTTATGTTGAAGTTTTAAAATGTCGGTCTAAGTCCTGATACCGGTTAATTTTAGCCGTTGTTTGGAAAAAACGTCTGTGTGTAGGTTGGATAGCATTTTTAACTTTTGCGAAAACTTCTAAAAATTATCATACTTATCTATGTTGTTTGCTTGCCATTAGCACTATTGCAAGTAGATAAATTCGAAGCAATGGAGTTTATCAATTAGAGTATCCATTTTCATTGTAAGTGATTGAAAATACTTTCCTTGGTTCCAGGCTTTTGACCGGGGAAACTGAAGTATAGGATCCATTGCCCCGCAGGTGAATTTGCATAGAGTACGTGCAAAAAGTACGTGCAAAGCCTCGGGTTTCACAGCCTATACTGCTAGTAGCTGTGCAGTCATGCGACATAGCCACTACGTTTCACGGAAAATTGACTCTCATCAACCTTGCTTTGAAGAAACCATATTAGCTATCGTACCTTGGAGTAGGATTGTTTCCAGCGGGCTCAATAAAGAGGTTATGGATCTTAATTCCACCAGTCCAAATGAATACGGCACCAGCATATTTTTATTTACTACACGTTACTCCCCCTATTCAACCTGCGACTGATTGCTAAGTTTATCGAATGGTTGGTCTAAATTTTAATTTGTTTACAGTTACAAAAAAATGTTATGAGGTGCCAAACAGGTAAATCACTACGTATCAAACCATCCACTATTTGCGTAAAAAAACCGCAGCTTACCATCAACAACATTCTAAATTGAATTCATGCACTAATTTCGTCATAACCACATCTAACTTAACCCTCTTCTCAAAAACACTCATCGATACACTTCCATGTTCAATGCTCCAACTGAATTTACGTCAATTTGTTAACAGCTTATGTTGGCAGGCATCGTATAAAAGCATACATTTACCATTCTCCACCTTTTAATTACGCAAACTTGTTTATTGAACAAAACACAGAAAATCCTTCACTAAATTCTCAGCACATTTTCATTCCAGGCAAAAACGCGTGGCATCATCACTACGCACCCAGATTTGACCACAACGAATTGAATTAGATGTGGAAATGAAATTTGCATAAAAGCGCATTTGGAAACGGTTTTGCGATGGTATGCCGTTGCACGGATTCCGACACATCTATTTATGTGTGTGCAGAGTTGTTTGGTGAATATTTAGATGTTAGGGTGGTTGGTTTGATCAAAAATTGTTCAATAAAATGTGAAATATCTGTTATATAAGTGGTGGTAGTGAGAGATTTGAATTTTTCTACTCGATAATCCGGGGAAATTTAACATGGTGCTTCGGAAAAATTAGGGGAAAGCTGGATTTTGGTGTGAACCTCTGTACTGGTATGTTGACCAAAATGTCAAAAGTCCCCAGCGATCGGAGTGCTTCGTTACTTTTTATACGGGGCCAAAGGTCGCCAAAAGTGACCTTTCCTAAATATCTCAGTAACGGTCACGTCTACAGAAAAACAATGTATGACGAATTGACTTTTCGGAGCACATTTTTTCACCTATTCTGGAGTGTGGTAAATAAGTTTGTTCACATGTTATTTTTTATGAGCCTCTTAAACATAGAAAAACAAACTTACAAATCAGATAATATAAACATGCCGTTGAGAAAGAGGATACTGTTAGTTATAAATGTTTAGATCAATATATCTCAAAAACGGTTAAGCCCTTTTAAAACATGAGTCCATGCGTCCATGCGTTTTCAGATTACACGAGTCAAGTCAACTCAAATACAGTCTTTCGAAGGCGGAGCTAAGGCGAAAGTGGTCGGATGCCGTGATTAATATACCATTGACTTAATTGTTTAACTTTCGCTCTTTGTCATTTGGAGATGATTAGTGGATGAATTTTTGTTCACAATTTTTTTCTCCGTATAAATAAATTGGTACCAGAAAATTGTATATATGTATCCATATGACTATACCTTCGTATATAAGTTTGTCCCTAGATATTCGTATGCATTCTAATATTTCGTAATAGTCATGCACGTAAAGATGCAAAAAAAATATTATCGACATCATCATATAGTAAAATAATCATCCACAATGCATATACATATTTAAATGATCATCAACAAATCAACCACACATGCCACTGAATGAAAGGAATCATTATAAAATCTATTGTACATGAATCAGCATACTACATCTCATTCGCATTAGACCCGCCTATATAAACAAAATCGAATTGACTCGTGTAAGCAAAACACGCTAGATCGCATGGACACGTAGACGCATGGACTCATGACTGAAAAGGGCTTTATGGTTACAAGAAAAAGCTGTGAAATGTTTTTTCTAGGAAGTTTTCTAAGCTACAAATTCGTCATACATTGTTTTTTCTGAAGACGTGACCGTTACTGAGATATTTAGGAAAGTTCACTTTTGGTGACCTTTGACCCTGTATAAAAAGTAACGCAGCATCCTATTGGTGGGGACTTTTGACATTTTGTTCAACATGCCAGCACCAAGGTTCACACCAAAATTCAGCTTTCCCCTAATTTCACTTTTTTTATGTCAAATTGCACTGGACTAATGAACAATGCAAAACAAGTTCGAGAATGGTATATTGCATGCGTAAATTCAATTAAACGGACCGTGAAAATGTATATTAGTGGAAAACACTGAACAGCATTAACAAGCTGTGGAATATGCAGATTTTGGAGATTGTTTCGGTTTGGAAACGTTCTAACATACTATGGTTCAATGGAGTTTTAGGATTATTTTGAATTGTTGTTTGTTTATAAAATACTGATGATTTGTTTGTATATTTCTTCATTCTGTGTTATGAGCCGTTTTAGCAGCTTTCAATCACGTCAGAACCATTTGAAACTTCAATGCTTAGAATTGAAGCACACAGATTTAGCTTAATTTACTTTCAAAGAAAGTGATGATCAAATATTTTTCTTTTGAATAATATGAAAGTTTGGACTATCAAGCTTTTCAACATTTTAGTTAAATCGTCATATTGCTCTACAAGCGTTATTCATTTTTATTTTTAATAAAGCAAACGCTTCAAAAATTGGTTTCAAAGATTTTTTTAAATATGTCAAGTTACCTTAAAAATTAAATACTTGAAAATGTTTGATTATACATAAAATTCGTTTCAACTAGAACAAAGAAGTATATATCCGGGAAAACACTGAACTCACTTATATTTCAGCATTAAATCATTTTTCTTCATATTCGTCCTCATCAAAACAAGCACCAACTGTCATCTGTCGATGATATCGTTCGCTACGAATACCGTCATTCGCAAAGTTGCATTTTAACTGAGGGTGACTCGGCGTTGGACACAAAGGAAGCACTGCTTCCTTTAAATAGTATAGCAATAAACATATAGAATAAATTATAAATTCAAAATAAATTAATTGATTTTATGGGATAAAAAATGGAAAATCAATCAAATAAAAAAAAAAAATATGGCACTATCTATGCTTTAGGATATGGGTCTAATTCTAATCAATGATCTATACAATCGAGGATCTATTCTCATTACCTTGATAATAAGCATTAACTATTTTTCGAAAGCTTCAACGGTTTTTCTTAGCTTATGCCTAGTACTATACTCTTCGCGAAACGAATTCAACGATCGAATCCCATACAAAAAGAGCTTTTCAATTCGTCAGTAAAGCTCTTTTTGTATGAGATTTGACCGTTGAATTCGTTTCACGAAGAGTATAGTACTAGGCATTACTTGAAAAATACGGAAATTACGGAAAGTGTCAACTGTTTATGAAAGTTGTGGAAAGTTTATGTAACGTGGATGTGTAAAATGAAAACACAATACCTACCTGCCAGCGTTTTACGAGTTATCACGAGGTTTTGGAGAGTGGCACCTTTGTGGTTCTACCAGCCAGAGAGACGTATGGTGCCAAAGAGCCTTTCTTCACTGGACCCTTGCTTGGAGATCAGAACATAAATTAAGTAGATGGTGTTTTGAGTGATTTCTGCTTTGTGAGTGGGTTGTTGGCAGGTTCCGTGAAGGATGATATGTAACAGGGCTTGAGCCTGTTAATTGAAACGTTGGCGGATTTTTTCCTCATTTCAAGAGTAAAGTAATTTGTATGTCTGGTTAAAAACTGGTACTGAATTAATCGTGAAGCTAAATTTTGACATGTCTGGTCATTCATCATTATCTGGTCATTCTTACGAGCGAAAATTTTGACAATGGAAGAAAGCAGAGACACTGCTCATTTCCGACGCATAATATGTCAAGAATTACAATTTTTGATCGATTTTCTTATTGGAAAGACATTTGCACAATTCAATTTTCAAATTCAAAGACCAAATGTCAATTTTTAGCTCCAAAGATTGAATTGCACATACTAAATTGGCGTGAAATGGCTGGAGACATGTGTTAAGGCCATCTGAATTTTCAAAGCGAAAGCAACTTCCAAACAACTTTTCATGCTGAGAAGTGAATACAGCAATTGCTTATTTCGCGTTTAATTTTCACTGAAACAACCGAAAAAAATCGAAGACAGTACTAAGTTTAAGACTTTAAATGGACCGTCGTACGGTGGAAGGAGTGGTGGACGAAAATAATCGACTCTAATAAAGACGTGAGAGAGAGAGAGTCGAGGTACTTTAAGTCAGCCGGTCGGAGTTTTGCCGTAGTGGCCGAAAGTTCGGAGGCAAAATCAGTTTGACTAATCTTCCTAAGATTTTCATGAAAAAAGTCACTACGAAGACGCGGGTTCTTTCCGTATAGGACTTGTGCCGCTGACGCTGTGATCACAGATCGTAATCCAAGAATAATAAATGGTAGTGTTCTGGGGCAGGACGCACCGTTGTGAGACATAATAGCCGATTTTGAGTATGATGCCATCTATCAAAGACACCTTAGCCCAAAGAGACCGTAGCCCAAGAACTGACGCAGCTCAGCATGGAAAGCTGACTAAAATTGTTTGCCCTGGCCTGAGACATTGTATTGAATAGCTCTGAGTTGAGCAATTCGAGTGGTCATTGGAGCAAAAGCACAGTCATTGGCAGTAATGCTGGCAAAAAAAATTGCTTCAGGCCAACGCATGAAACAGTCGACCATAGTCAAACAATATTTGTATTAGCGGACCAACTTTGTCAATGTGAAACCGTAGAGACCGTAGGAAAGGTCGATACAGGTTTGCTCACGTGTTTGGTTATTTTGCATTTTGACCATTGTCATGTCCAAGTGGCAATGTCCTTGTTCGTCGAAATCCTGAAGAATTTGGTAGCAATGTGCTCAAGTGAAACACTAATACCAGGGTAAGCTACGTCGTGTTTCACGTTCAATACCTGTTTCCTGAACGCAGGATATCCAATAAGGTCGAATAGTGCCCCAGACACTTCACAAAAAATGTCAACCTTGGTGCCAAAGATTAGTTGTTTCTTGCAAATTTATTTTGAGTAATTTAGAATCTTCTGAAACTCTGTGTCCAATTTTGGGAGGAGGCTTTTGCGGCAAAGGACTATTTTTTGGAAGGACTATTTTTTCAAAGCAAAAGAGTGTGCTGGCAGCAACGTTGTCGCAGCTAGAGACATGCTTGATATCACAAGTGAACTCACTTATATAACTTAGATGTCTAAGTTGAGGCGGTGTGGTCTTTTCTGGCTTTTGTTTGAAAGCAAAAGTCCGTGGTTGTGATCGGTGCATAGTGTGATATCCGCATGTCCCTTAAGAGTTTGCAGTCACAAAAACTATCCTATTTTTGTACATTGCTTAGTTTGGCCGAGTAAAAACTAAGGGGTTGCCAAGAGTCATAACAGCCTTGTAAGCGGTATTGGATGCGTCTACAAATAGACCAAACCCGGCGTTTGAGTCTAGTGAGGACAATAGTTGGCTTCTGTTAAGCCAGCCCGGACTTGGTCGAAAGCTTTGCTAGCTTCAGCTGACCAGTCGACTGTTTTGGCAGCGTTTTTCTTAGAACCACAAAGATAAGTGTAGAGTGGGTGCTGCATCTCAGCTGTGTGAGGAAGAAAGCGAAGAAAGACGTTGCCTTTCTCCAAAAATCTCCTTAGGTCTTTAATCTTCTTCGAGTATTTAGCTGAAAAAATTGCCTCAACTTAATCTGGGGAGGGCTTAATGCCTATCGACGAAACCTCATGACCTAAGAATTTAACTGAAGGTCGAAAGAAATAGCCTTTTTTCAAGCTAATGGTTTGACCATGGTCCGTGAATTGCTTGAAAATTTTGTCTAAGTGCAGAAAGTGCTCTTTTTCAGAAGTCAAAGCTACCGACATGTCGTCGAGGTAAACGAAAGACAATTTCAATCCATGTAGGACTTCGTGGATAAACGGTTGGAATGACTGTGCCACATTACTTAGTCTGAAAGCTATTTGGGTGAGCTCAAAGATTCTAAAAGGTATGTAGATGGCGGTCTTAGAAATATCGTTTGGCTCGACTAGAAATTGATGGAAGTCCTTAGTCAGGTCTACAGTTGAGAAGCTAGTTTTGTTATGTAGTTCATGACAGAAGTCTTGAATAATGTGCATCGAATATCTATCTGGGACGGTTATGCCATTAAGGTATCTATACTCACCGCAAGAACGCCATTCTCCATTAGCCTTATGAACCAAGTAAAATAGAGAGAACCAGCTGCTGTCTGAATGGTGGCATATCAGGTGCTAGTCGATGTGGTTTCAACACTATTGGAGGACCGGTGGTCGAGCTGTGGTGTGCAAACTTGTGTTAACAGGGTTGCGACAGCCCTTTGTTGACCGTGATGGCTTTCTACTTTTTGCGACAGGCATGTATCCGCGGATCAGATGATTATTCAATCAAAACACTAAGTTTCGGAAGATTGTACGAAGTGTACCTGCCTTCAGTGGAAAGCGAAACAAGAGGATCCATAATATTATACGCGAAATTGTTTTATTTTTTAACAGTCGAAGTGCACAGCTTTAAAAACAATTTTACAACAACGCAATGGAAACTTACTCGTTTGAGTCATCGGATTTTCTTTGTAAGATAAACTTAAAAAAAACCCCATGCCTATCCGCCCGCTTATAGCGCCAGAGATCTTTGTATATGAACGCAACCGAATTTCAAGCCCTTTCTGTTTGGTTTCTGTTTCTTATTATTATTTACGCAACGAGCCTCTTAGACAATTTGTTCGCTGGATTGTTTTGGACGTCAAATCTAAAAATTCTATTTATATAGTTGATTTCTGTAATGTATTTATAATTTAACGTAGGATGCTATTTGCTTATTAAATCTATATAATGGATTTATTATTAAACGCTAGAGTTTATTGTTTTTTGTGGATTCAAATGCATTTGATTTATCTAATTGTCTATTTTGAATATGATCTCTGCAATAAGATTAATTAAAGGGATAAAACCCTAACGCATCAGAACTGCTAGAAACACAAATTTTGGAAGAACAGTAGAATATTTGTGCAGATTTTGAGTGTGTATTTTACCACTAGCTACTTTTCCCACTTAAGACTAATACACCCTTAGTAAAATTGACCTTAAGCTTATTTTAATTTTGATGACTTCATCGAAAGTTACAGCGATAGAAAACGGTTTAGGGTTGCCATCCGAAAAATGTCCAGACTAGAAAATTTAAACATTGTATACTTATTTTCATCGCAAATGTTCGCGATGTGAAAAATGTCTCGTGCTGGCCACTCTTTGCTAGCACGCCCAACGTTGAAGTCAACCTGTTCTGCGAATTTCGTTTTGATCCGATCACTACATTGGAAGTTATAGGGATACAAAGAAATTTAGGGCTACCATTCGCAAAAGTTTTCAGATTTTCTACATATTAATATCTGGTGCTTAGTTTTTACTACAAGACCACTACAATTTGAAAATTTGATGATAAAATCGCTCACTCAAGATATGTCAGAAAATACAAAAACAACCATAGCTGACAAGCCTATGCTGAATATTGTTTACAATATTTAGTTCTTTTAGTTCAATTTGCCATATGAATTTGGTTTTGATTCCATGACTGCACTGAAAGCTAAAGGACAAAGTGCTTTATTTTCCTCAGCGAATTTTCAAAATTTAAGACACCAAATTTACCATAGCTGGCAGCTTCAACCTCTAACCTTAGTACTCTAAGCCACGTTTGGTAGAAATTAAGTTGAAAAATTTGGTTGGAGCTGCCAGCTATGGTAATTTGGGTGTCTTAAATTTTGAAAATTCGCTGATAAAAATAAAGCTCTTTGTCTTATAGCTTCCAGTGCAGTCATGGAATCAGAACGAAATTCATATGGCAAATTGAACTCATTGTAGGCAATATTCAACAGAAAGTTAATTGGAAAAATAATGATCGAGTTGCCAGCTATGGTTGTTTTTGTATTTTTTTGTGTACCTTGCATATCCGCATTTCAAAATCGCTTCTGTCAGACTTGGTCCTACTTAAGACCAATACATTTGGTAAATTTCAAATGGATCTGATTACCGGGTCGTGAGTTCCCGTGAACAGAAGTTTTTGATGCTAAAAATGTAGGTAACTTGGGGAAGGGTTACCGTTCTTGCGCGTTGTAAAATTTCAAATGTTTTACTTTGGCTATGTAGACAGCTACAGGTTTGCCAAAAAGCTTATTAAAAGCAATTCAAATTTACAACTAAATAATACCAATATGTGCTGAAAGTTTCAAAATGATTTGATAACTCTGTCAAAAGCTCTCTCTTTTTAGGTATCTAGCGTACACATAGGGTTAAAAAAATCCAAAACATTATCCGATTAACATTTAAAATACATTCGAAATTCATTCTACTGACCTAATTTTCGCAAAAATTATTTGTTGACAGAAAAATAGGTATAATAAAAATATCACTCAAATGGCCGCCGGCGCCAAAAGGTTAACGATAATTGACATTTCGTGAAACCTGGACCTATTCTGCATATAAGTTTCAACTCAATCAGATGTCGCGTTCTCGAGAAACAGTCACTGATTTTTTTTGATGATATATATATATATATATATATATATATATATATATATATATATATATATATATATATATATATATATATATATATATATATATATATATACGTATATATATGGAAATATGAAATTTCGGCCATTCTGTTGATTTTAATTTCTTCCCGTGGACAGAAGTTTTTGATACTAAAAATATAAGTAAATTGGGGAAGGGCTACCGTTTTTGCCTGTTGTAAAATTAAATGTTTTACTTTGGGCATGTAGACAAAGCATAAGATTTCCATATGAGTGGCTTTTTTTACAAAAATCGAATATTTTTCAGAAAAGTGGATGATTTGAAGGTTTCACTTTCAATGTCTGCCTTAGCTACAGGGTAGCCAACACGCTCATCAAAAGCAACACAAATTTATAAATTATTAATATCAATATGTTCTAAAAGTTTCATAATGTATCTATGTCAAAAGCTATCGCATTTTCAAAATTTTCAAAATTTTCCCGATCTCTTTTTAGACACCTAGCGCACACATGTGGTTAAAAACTTCCAAAGCATTTAAAACACGTTCAAAGTTCATTTCGCTAGCTTGATTTTGCAAAAATTATTTGTGGACGGAATAATAGGTATATTAAAAATATCATTTAAATGACCGCCAGTGCCAAAGCGTTAAAGATAATTGGCATTTGATGAGACCTGGACCAATTCTGCATATATACCAATGTATGCTGAAAGTTTTAGCTCAAAAGATGTCGCGTCCCCGAGAAATAATCACTGATTTTTTTTCATGATATATATATATATATATATATATATATATATATATATATATATATATATATATAGAAATTTATGTAAATATATATATATATATATATATATATATATATATATATATATATATATATATATATATATATATATATATATATACATATTTGGAAATATGAATTTTTGGCCAAATCGATTTTAACACTAATGTTCTTCGAACATTAGTAAAAATTAATCAATGAAAGTCAGCTGAAATATATCATTTTTCCTTGAATATTTTGCTTATCCTTTGTTTGGTCCATACACAACTAAACAGTTTGTTTACAACAGAATTTTCACCGATTTTAAATACACTGGAATACACATCATAATATTCGAATGTTATTCGAATGTTATATTCGAATGAATATTTCTTCCTTATTATTGTATGTGGAGCATGGAGCTTACAGCACATAATAGATACGTGGTGAAGCAAAATGATCTGTCGTAGACACGATTTACTGTACATTTAACTGAAGGGCATGGTAAATCCACAGGAATAAGAAGGAATGGATTTGAAATCAGACCGAAAAAAAGGTTCAATATTCGACCTTCTGCTTATTAATGTGAAAATGAGATACGAATGTGTGAGGCAAGCGTGACCGCCGTTAGGAGAGCATCGTTGATATGGAAACAAATCGAACCATTATGTAAGCTTCCTGCATCTTGCTTTAACTTAATGAATGTGCATGTACATGTAGATTTGATGCAAGAACATTTATATCAAAATTATGCGATTGTTGATTTCATATACCTGAGAATAATCACATAAATATATAAATGGAATAGCAATGGCTAGCGAGGAGTGATATAGCACTACCAATGCACTCAGCTCAACGACGAATCGCAACGTTATTTATTTAATTATTTATATCACCAAACACGGTCAAGACTACATATAAATGAAATAAAAAATAAATTAAAAAAACGAAATAAATTAAAAACAGGTATAAAACACAAGGCTCTTCAAGTCTCTTCGAATTCCGAAATCTCACTTAAACACAAAAGCTCCTGCTGTACAAGACCATGGTCCTGCCAGTACTCACGCATAGATCCGAGACTTTGGTGCTCAGCAAAAGGCACTCTGACCTCTTAGCCGCGTTGGTGAGGAAAACGTTGCAGGGAATCATTGGCTCCATTTGTGAAGAAGGGTGATTCCGGAGACGCTACAGCCATGAGTTGTATGCTATCTAGCTAGATGCCGATATAATTACTAAAATAAAACTCAGTAAACTCCGGTGAGCAGGACACCAAGCTCGAATCAACGAAGAGGATCCGGTTCGGCAAACCCTTTGCGGCAAATTTTACGGCAGACGACAGCGTAGGAGACTTTGTCAGCGCTGGAGGGATGGCATTGGCCAATACGCTCGGAGTTTAGGGGTGCCCGATTGGATAACATTGGCTCGCGACTGGGACCGATAGAAAAATTTGCTGACGGAGAACAGGGCCGGACTCGGGCTGTAGGGCTGTTTATGATGATGATGATGATAATGAGAAAATACAACTGAATTCAAATTATTAAAAAGAAAAACGAATTTAAATAATCAATTATTCATAAAAAGGGTACTAAGCCATTAGACTAGAGAGGTTAGGGTGAGAGAGCCCTGGTAACTCTGTTTTAAAAGGACGCTTTGGACACCGTGGGGAAAAATTTTGGCTCATGCTGTTGAATATTTTGCAGTACTATTTATTGGCCCATTAACAGCATATGCGGTGCTATACTTTTATTCAACTAGCATTCGTCAGAATCCAGTGATTCTCACGGGCTGACTAACCAAAAATCTTTTCTGTATGTAGTTGACATTAACAACATCTCTAATGACATCGAAACTGAAACAGACAGATAACATTAATCTTCTGCATGCAAGTGGTGACAAATCTAAGGCGAGATTCATAAAGCGGCAAATTGCTAAAATCACAAGGATGTTAAAGATCTCTAAGAGCAAATAGCCAGAATTACTTTGAAACAGGTTTAAATCTATGACTGTGAATTTCGAACAACAGGTTCCAGATAGTAAAAGCACACTCAAGAAGAGGGCAAACAAGCGCGATGTATAGTGATTTTATAGCCCAAATGGTCTGCAATTCCCTGGCACGTCACAAGCAGCAAATCTTCTTTGTGGACAGTAGTCACAACAAATATCGATTCCAAGACTGTATGCAATGCACAGTTTTCCGTCAGGACCAATCTTTTCGAGGAAATGCTCCCGTAAAGATTGTATTTTTGCTACCTGCTGGCAAAAATATACATCCCACGAAGCTGGATCTAATCTAAACCCGGGCCTCACCAATTATAATATCACAATTGGATCATCATGCGAAATAAATAGTTGGTTCATAAAAACTTGATTTCTCAGTACATAAGGGCTAAAGTTTTTATAGCCGTGAGTGCAGCGAAAGCTATAGGACTTCAAGAGTTATTATCCCCAAAAAATGCAATGCTTCGGAAATTCAAATTATGGCTGCTTGTTGCCAAAGGGTGTATAGTGTATTCAAATTTAATAAATGCATTTCTTGGTCACACTAACAAGGGTGCCAAAAGTATATTAAATCTGCTTCCCACTAAGACCAATTTTCTCCGTGAATTTCGTTTGGATCCGATGACTGCATCGGAAATTGTAGAAGTGGGAAGATTTTAAGGGTTTTGTTAAAGAGCAGATTGTTTTATCTGCACTGTCCTAAGTGTATACGGCACTTGAACCGCTACACTGTTCGATGATTTGACTTTGTGTGTTAACACTAAATCACTAAGCACACGGCACTTGAACCAATGCACTATTCGACGAGGTAAAAGTGTTGCAAGGGCAAAATTCCGAAGTTGCACTGATGGCCTCAAGTTAATCTGATTAACGATTAAAAAGTAAGGATTAAAATCATAATCAAAACATTTGATTAAGATTAATTAATCGAAATCAAATTTACAATGATTATGATTATTAATCATAATCATTAATCGTTAATTTGATTATTTGATTAACTATGAACTATGTCCAAATAAAATGTATGGTAAAACAACTAAATCAAATGGTAAGCATTCCTTATGTCCATTTCACAGACTGTAATTTCGTGGATTATTTACGGGGGGGAGGGGGTTGTTTGCGAAGATACTTCGCGTTAGTTTAGCTCTCTCTTTCTCTCTCTTGCTCTTTATAGCACTGCTAGAGCGTATAAACCATAGATAGCGCGGAGAGAACGGCATTGTGTAATATTTGCCTGATGGCAGAGAAGGGTAGGGAATGAAGGATTTACCATCAGCTGGCAAAAAGAGCCAAAACCAAATAACTTGACTTTGTGATATGCAAAAGTGAGAGAAGCATTATCTCAAATGCTAGGTGAATATGTATATATCCGTGTAGCTGATAGGTTAGAGTGTGTTGGCGTGCGTATAATCCCATCAAGAAACAGGAGGCGCAGCAAATGTTCGCTGGCAACAAACAAAATTGTCTATATTTTAATAAACGAAATTGTCTGTATTAACTGTAAAAAACAAATATGAGCTGTAATAGTGATTTTAAAGACAATAATAGTAGTAGTGTGTCAAATGGTCCGTCGGTGTCGTCAAACAATTCCGGTTATTCAACAGTAATATTGCAGTCGGATTCGGATCTTTCTTCTTCTGCTTTATTTGATGGCACCTATTACAAGCTTCTACTAGACAAATGCACAGACAAGAATACAGTAGCAGTTTGTATGAAGTGTTCGGACCAGGAAAGTAAAGAAGTTAAGGGTTATGGAAAAACGACCTCTAACTTTTTGGGACATCTAAAACGGAAACATGGCGCTGACACAGAACAGAAAATACATGAAAGAACTTAGGCAAAATAAGAATAAAAATAATACAGTTCAGACTTCAAGGCAAACTCTAAAAACATCTGTAACTCAAGAAAATTTTGATCGCAACTTAGTTAATTTTTTCGTTAACTGAATGATTGCTTTTTGGGCCGTGGAAGACCTGTACTTCATTCAGATGATGGATGATTTAAATGTGACAAATAATAGAATCAAGACATCCGGGCGACGTTCTCTCCGAAAAGAAAAAAAATGTTAAACAATCATTCGATCAGGTTTGCGAGCTGAAAGAAAAACTTACTGGAGTGAAATATTTGTGCATCACCGCTGATATATGGTCAGGAAAAAGAAGAAGTTTTTTAAGGGCTACAGAGCACTGGGTTAATAGTGACTATAAGCGGCGTTCCGCACCTTTAGTTTGTCGCCGGTTTAAAGGAGCACACACATTTGACTGCATAAAGGATTTGCTTCTGGAAATATTTTCAGATTTTGACATTGATCTCACGAAAATAGTATGCTGTGTTACTGACAATGGGTCAAACTTTGTGAAAGCGTTCAAAATATTCGGGATAAATACATCACTAATCGAATATGATGAAGATAATGAATCTGAAAAACCCTACGTCTGTAGCGTTGATGCCGAAACTTGAATCGGTACCAACAGTCAAACTAAGGTTTATTTATTACTCCCGAAACTTGAATCGGTAGTAATGTCGCGAAGTTAAAACACACAAACTCAACGGTTGATGCGAAATAACTAACATTTTATTATTGCCCTTCAATATTTATAGCTAATTTACAAATTGCTTACACATTGATTTGTACTTAATTTACTCATAATTGCTAGCATGCATTTTTTACCTATATTCAAGAAATGATGCGTTTGTACTTTAAGTTCGATGCACGTGAGGAATGAATTTGCATGTTTAAGTGAAATGATACTTTGGACCCGAATGAACTTTAGTGAGTTCATGTTTGTTCTAAAATGCATGCTAGCATATTGGATATTGAATAATTTCATAGTAAATTTATTCATTCTCCGCCCCGTTGAATGTACATTCAAGTTAAAATTTATATTGTCTAGTATGTTTAGTAAATTTGATTTACTCGTACAATATTGATATACATTAAATAAATTGAAATTCTGAAAGCTTACGTCTACTTTTATGAAATTATATGTTGATGGAAAAATCTCTGTCGGATGGAGGATGAGCTGCTTGTTGAGTTGCTTCGGATGTGTCGTCGTGAAGTTGCCTACCTCGAATTCGATACCTGAAGCAATTCCAGATTATACAGAATAAGCATAATAGTCCAATTGTGAGTCCGGCGTAGCTCACTGACATATGATGTACGGTGGGTTGATCAATCACTGATGGTAGTTCGAATGCTTTGTTAACTTCCAGTAAAGATTTGATTTGGGAGATATTCTCAAAATCAGGTTGATAAGTTACCAATGTGTCGGCTGAAGTGAATGTGTGGTGTTCGGAATCGAAGGTCATGTTGATCCCAATTTTAGAATAAGAGATTCGGTCATATGTGTGCACCTCTCGATGGCCGTATATAGTTAGCGTGTCCTGTTTGATGACACAATCAGGATTTATTCGTAGTATTCCTGACCCACCAACTTCAATCTGTAAGGGTTTGCCCGCGCATACTGCGTACAGAGTGGTTTTGTCCCTTAATGTGAAGATCCATTCATTTTTACTGGATAAGATACGACAGGGTTGTATCGACTCATTGAAATTAACTTTGCATTCGTCTTTGATAGGAATCTGATTGAATATATGTAATTCGCAAATTCCGTCATTGAAATTCTTTCTGTAAACTGGGCGAAGCTGCTCACATAAGTACTCAGTTTGGCTTATTCTAGAGCAATCTCTAAGCTCTTGCTCGGTCATCAGGTAGTAGTTGTCTCGATGCGGAGATATTGCTATGATTGGTGCCGAGATTCGAATAGCGATCGCTGTGTCATTTATGAATGCTGTAGTTGGAAACAATCTAAATACTTCGAAGGGTTGAAGTGTTACCAACGGTAGTCTCACATCTAATATAATGTATCCTTTGTCAGTCCAGGCTCTTATAGACATGAGCTTGTACATGGATGAAAGGTCTGTACATTCTACAGGTAACTGGTAATTTGGTGGAAGGTGGGTTTTGATGATTCTTAGCTTCTTCTTCAATTGCTCAGGTGTTATTAACTTGGTGTTTAATTTCTGATGGTGTGTGTCTATTAAGACTTCTAATAGGATCGCTTGGATTTGTTCTATATGAGCAATCATTAGCATTACCTCCATGGTCGTCAACTCAAATTCGTCTGTATCTTCCATTTGACGAACTATGCTATTTCTGAACCGACTTAGTTGGAAGTCAAGGCTATCAAATTTAGCCTTTACCGCCGTTTGATCTCTTTTGATAATGTTGGTGGTTGCGTCAATGATTGAAGTTTGATTCTTGAATAAAGCCAGAAGAGAATCTTCCCTCTGTTGAACGTTATGAATTGTATCCGATATCTTTGCAGCATAGTCTTCGTCTAGGATGCCAAATAGAGAATTTGCAATATTTCCGACTATGTTGAATGCTCCCCTTTTCCGTCGATGAGGCTTGAGTAGATCGTTGTCCTTGCTTATTTCTGACGCGATTTGGTGTATCTGACTTAATATGGTCTCACAAGATTTGTTGTGAGTCATGTTCTTACATGAATGCTCCATTGATTGTACCCCTTTAGCAAGTAGCTGGAAATCGTCCCAATACGGTTGCAAATCATAATAGATGATAAGCTTCCATTCGTTTGAACTTAATCGCATTCTTCCTATGTTGTCGAAATGTATTCCAGGGTGATTGGCAAACTGTTCAACGTGTAGCGGATTGCTATTCGTTGTGGGTAATATTGAACAAGCTAATAAGAGGCTAACAACCACTGACCCCATTGACATTTTTAGCTTCTTCTTAGGTGTTTCGGAGAGATCGTCATCGTTTCTTCGTTCAATGGCTGGTTGAGTTTCAAGGTTGACGTCTGTTACCTCTGGTGTTGTTGGGCTCACGAGGTTTGTTGATTCTTCCTCCACGGGTAGTGGTGCGAGGCAATGAATTGCTCGTGTGACGTTCCCTGTTGCTGTGCGTAGCTCTACTACGCGTACCCGGCTGTCAGTTCCATAGTGGCATTTTTGTACCCTACCTAAACTCCACTTTAAAGGAGGCATATTATCTTCTTTGATCATAACCATTGTGCCTGGTTTCACATTGTGACATTCGGTTTTCCACTGTGCTTTATGTTGTAATTGTTGAAGATATTCGGTTGTCCACCGTTTCCAAAATTCATCTTTCATGCGGCAAATTTGGGTCCATCGATCGGAAAGTTTCACCCTTCTGGCCTTGGTGGTTGGATCAATGGTTGCGGTTAGTGGCTCTCCAATTAAAAAGTGACCGGGAGTTAATGCCGTGAGATCATTTGGATTACTTGACAATGGAGTGATGGGCCTTGAATTCATGATTGCTTCAATTTCGATCAGGATTGTTTCTAACTGCTCATGTGTTAATGAGGCTGGCTCTACGATTTTTTTTAGTAGATTCTTCGCGGTTTTTACTGCTGCCTCCCACAATCCGCCAAAGTGTGGGGCTCTTGGTGGAATAAAATGAAAGTCAATGCCACGTTGACTACATTCACCTTGAATGCTTCGCCTTGCATCGTTATTGTATATGCTTTCGTTGAGTTCCTGTAATAAGTTTCTAGTTCCCACGAAATTGGTTGCGTTATCGCAGTGAATGGTTTTACAATTTCCTCTCCGGCCCACGAAACACTTAAGAGCAGCAATGAATGCTTCAGTGGTCAGATTGCTTACTAGTTCGAGATGTGTTGCCTTTGTCGCGAAGCAGACGAACACAGCAATATAGCTTTTTTGTGGTTTTTTCCCTCGAACTTGATAATGGACCCAGACAGGACCGCAGAAGTCTATTCCGGTGTTAACAAAGGGACGAGCCGGTTCAACACGGCTTGCTGGTAAATTTCCCATTATTTGATTTAATAAATTAGGCTTCGCTCGTGCACATCTTACACACCCTTGAACTACGGAGCGGGCGATCACTTTGCCTTTAATAGGCCAAAACCTTTGTCGGACTATCGCAAGTAAGGCTTGAGGTCCAACGTGACAATTTCCTAGGTGAACGTCGGAGACAATTAGTTTCGTAAACGGGTGTGAATACGGTAGGAGCATCGGATGTTTGGCGTCAAATGATAGTGATGAGTTTTCAAGCCCTCTTCCAACTCGCATAATGCCATCAGCATCTAGAAATGGAGATAAGCCTAGAAGTGAACTTGTTCTAGATAGCTCCTTATGATGTTGAAGTTGTTTAATCTCGTCCTCGAACTCCTGAGTCTGCATTAATTTAATGATGACGGTAAGTCCTTTCTTTAATTCAATTGGCTCTAAGTTCTCATCTTGCCGTCTGCTAACTCTGCTTCGGAGATTAGCTACAAATCTTACCACATAAGCTGTGATACGTTGCAATCTTTTGAAAGAATTTTTATGGTTTATCCGATAAAAGAAATGTACATCTTCAACAACGACTGTTGTGTTAAGAACCGATGATTTCCTTTCCAACTCACACTCCTCACTATACATGTATGGTGGTGGCCATATTGCTTCTGGGCCATGTAAGAATGTCGGACCATAAAACCACATTGTGTGGCTTCTTAACTTTTCTGGAGCAATACCACGTGAAAGAACATCGGCTGGATTATCTCGTGATTTGACATGCCTCCATTGCTGCTTGATTGACACTTCTTGTATAGTGGCAATGCGGTTCGCTACGAATGTCTGGAAGGACGATGACTTAGAGTTAATCCACGCCAGTACGATCTCGGAATCCGTCCAAAAGAAGGTGACCACGTCCTTCATTCCCAGATCGGTTTTTACGCGGTTTGTCAAATCTGCGACTAATTTTGCTGCGCACAGTTCCAATCTTGGTAAAGTTACCTTTTTTATCGGAGCCACTTTGGATTTTGCGCAGAGCAGGCGTACAACAACTGTGCCGGTGTTATTAATGGAACGGATGTATATTGATCCACCATAGGCCTTCTCTGATGCATCCGCAAATGCATGAATTTGTATCGATTTAGGCACTTCTTGACCAAACACATGTCGAGGCAGCTTTATTGCACTAAGTGACCGTAATCCTGTTCGAAATTCCTTCCACTGTTGATCAAGCGATGCTGGCAATGCGTCATCCCAGTCTAAATTTAATTCCCACAACTGTTGTAAGAATATTTTAGCTCGTACGACTACGGGGCCCATTATGCCAAGCGGATCGAATAATCGAGATATGTCTGCTGAGACGTTACGCTTGCTGACTGATGAGATTTCTTTGTCGGATGTCTTAATGTTAAATACATCTGTTTGTGGAATCCATACTAGGCCCAAAGTGTTAACATGTTCTTCAGTTTGGTCACTAAAATCTAACTGAACCGCCACATTGGCTGCGGGAATGTTGGCTAGTAGGGATGGGTGATTTGCACACCATTTGTGCAAATGGAAACCTCCCTTTTGTAACAATTCTGTCAATTGAGATTGAATTTCTCGGGCTGCTGATAAATTGTCCGCTCCTGTCATGACATCATCGACATAGAAGGCCTTATTTATCGCTTCAACAGCTGCTGGGTACTTCAATCCTTCCAGCTGCCCAAGTTCACGTAAGCACTTAACTGCGAGATACGGAGCTGCTGTTGTACCGTAAGTTACGGTGTTCAGTTGGAAAACCTTCAGTGGCATGTTGGGTGTGGGTCTCCACACAATCAGTTGATAAAAGCGATCGTCAGCATGTACCTTCACCATGCGGTACATTTTAGTTATATCAGCGGTAAACACGAATCTGGGAAGCCTGAACCGAAGCAAAATTGCAAATAATCCATCGTGCAAAGTTGGACCCGTTCTCAATGTGTCATTCAATGACAGATTCGATGAAGTTTTCGCTGATGCGTTAAACACTACCCTTAGCTTTGTTGTAATGCTGTCTGGTTTGAGTACGACATGGTGTGGCATGAAGTAGTGCGGATACCGTAATGATTGGTCAATTAATTCTGACATATGACCCAGCCGAAGGTATTCGTCCATAAATTCATTATATTGTTTTTTAACATCTGGTTGTTTCGCGAGTCTGCGTTCCAGAGCATAGAAACGTCGAACTGCAATTTCTTTCGACTCGCCAAGTTGGTCGATATTATGATTGACAGGAAGGCGAACCACAAATGCTCCCGCAGGATCCCGTTGATAGGTTTGATGAAAATGATTTTCACAATAGTCATGTTCTTTGCTGCACACAGTCTGGGGTTCGGTTACTTCTTCTAGCTTCCAAAATTTTTCAAAATCGAAGTCCTCACCTTTAGTGGCTACTGTGCACACTGACTGTCTCATGTTGTGCTTGCCAACCTTTCCAGACAGCACCCAACCAAGAACAGTGTTTTGGAGAGTTGACAAGGATTCACCCAATTTGATTTTACCTTTCAGTAACAGATCGTGGAAAAACTCGGCACCCAATAAAAGATCAATACGTCGTGGAGCATTGAATTCTGGATCGGCTAGTGCTATATCTTGTGGTACTGGCCAATTGTCAATATTGATGAATTCTGCTGGTTGATCGGCTATGATTTTAGGCAGCACCAACGCCTCTAATCTGGCCGTGAAGGGTGAATGCAGTGACTGTAATCCAATGTTTGTACTCCTGGTTGTTTGTTGTGCTGTCGAGCCAATACCTTGTATAATCCGATCTTGCTCCACAAACTTTACTCCCAGTTTCTTGATAACTCGTTCAGTTATAATGTTCACTTGCGATCCGGAGTCCAGCATTGCACGACAATCCACGTAATTCCCATTTGTACCGAGTAATTTGACAATCGCTGTGCCTAGTAGGACGTACCCCCTTTTCGATGTCTCTTGCGCCGCTAAAGTGATAGATTGATCTGTGGAAACCTTATTGATGGTTGAAGGTACATTTTTTGACATCTGGTTCGATGAACGATCCGGGTTTTGTGAAGCTGAATCGAGGTGAAGTAATGTATTGTGCTGCTTCCCACATTTCGTGCAAGATCGTGAGGTACAGTTCCGTGCAGCATGGCCTGATCGTAAACAATTAAAGCACAAGTTATGCGTTTTTACAGTTTCGAGCCTTTTACTAGGTAGCAACCGTATGAAGTTTTTACAACTAAATAGAGGGTGGGCGCCCTTACACGATACACACTTTGATTCTGTAGCGACTGCTGCCATTGATGGCCGTGTATGCCGGTTGGATGAACGTTCCTGCTTTCCCTTGTTACCTAGTGCCTCCAGTGACTCGAACCGCTTCTCCAAAAAAGCCATGAAATCTTTTAGAGTTTGTAGTTGTTTTGGCTGGGCAAGAGATTGTTCATATAGCCGATGGGTAGTTAGATCCAAATTCTTCGTCAGTAAATGAAGAAGTAATGGATCCCATGATTCGGTTGATATTCCCAAATTTTGCAGTCCCATGAGACATTCTTGAGTTGTGTCGTGGAGGCTCTTAATTGCTGGTGCTGTAGATGAGTCACGAGCATGCGACGGCTGGGATAATAACTTGTTAATGAGTGCTGCTACTAACAACCTTTTGTTGTTGTATCGATCAATTAATGTCTTCCAAGCATCCTGATAATTCTCTTCTGAGATCGTGAAATGTCGTACGAGCCGTTCAGCTTCACCTGATAAATTGGCTTTCAAATAGTACATTTTCTGGCAACTAGTGATGGCTTGATTGTGTACCATTTGGCAAAATAGGTCATGAAACTGAGGCCATAACATATAGTCTCCATCAAAAACAGGCAATGTTAACTTTGGTAAGTTCAATAGTGCATTGGCCGTTGACCTGATGGGAGCGGAAGCATCCGGCGTTGGTTGACTTGTCGACAAGCTCTCTATGCGCGTTGACAAGCTGATTAAACGTTCTTGCACTTCACTTTCAATGCCTTCATAAATTTGGGTGTCATACCCATGATCAACTGGATTATCACTAACGCCCCAAATATCTCGGTCGATGGTTTGTATATCTAACCATAGCTGATTGATACTATTCAGCTTGATTATGTGGTATTGTTTTGGCTGATGGTCTTCATCATTAATTGAGTTGAGTATACGTCGTATGGACTCAAAGTTCCGATTCTGAAGTCGTATAAGTTTTACTAGCTCTTCACTTGTGGATGATTCCATTCTACCAGAGTTAGATGTCGTAGCACATGAACGATCAATTGCTCCCACTTCCTTTATTCCAGATAGCTCTTCTATCTTCATGCGAAAATAAGGCTTATACTGTTCCACGAATTTGCTAATACCTGTGTAATAGCCTGATGCAAAGTAATCCAACTCAGCTGTAGCTTCTGGAAATTGACGAATCGCACTATCATTGGCGTCGAAAGTAGTTCAAGCCTCCTCGACGCGTCTAAGCCGCTCCATATAATACTCCCGAGTTTTCCTTGACTGGGAATCCTTCTTATAATTAGCGATAATCGCCTGGATTTCTTTCCCCGTAGCTGATTGTGATCTGATCAGATCTTCCATGATTGCGCACGATGCTGATATCCAATGTTTACCCAACAAACGGTCTTTGTTTACCGAATTACCGGACTACTTATTGCCGGATTAGGACAGAGCTTGCGTGGTGATTGAGCGATACACCCAATCACGTCGGGGTCACCAATGAAAAACCCTACGTCTGTAGCGTTGATGCCGAAACTTGAATCGGTACCAACAGTCAAACTAAGGTTTATTTATTACTCCCGAAACTTGAATCGGTAGTAATGTCGCGAAGTTAAAACACACAAACTCAACGGTTGATGCGAAATAACTAACATTTTATTATTGCCCTTCAATATTTATAGCTAATTTACAAATTGCTTACACATTGATTTGTACTTAATTTACTCATAATTGCTAGCATGCATTTTTTACCTATATTCAAGAAATGATGCGTTTGTACTTTAAGTTCGATGCACGTGAGGAATGAATTTGCATGTTTAAGTGAAATGATACTTTGGACCCGAATGAACTTTAGTGAGTTCATGTTTGTTCTAAAATGCATGCTAGCATATTGGATATTGAATAATTTCATAGTAAGTTTATTCAGAATCTTTAACTCCAAGTCGAAGCGGTATTGAGTTGAGTGGAGAAGAACTTGAAGAGGCTGAAGGAGAGCTCAGTACAAGACAGGAACACGAACATGATGATCTTCTGTTAGAAGAAAATATAATATGCGACCCTTCAAAAAACAGTTCGTTACCATTTCACTTCAGGTGTAATGCGCACACTTTAAATTTGATTGCCAGTAAGGACGTCCAAGCCTTATTGACTGACAAATCGACATGTCTTGGAAAAATGCACTCCACAGTAATGGAAAAATGCAACGATTTGAGGTGATACACAGCATTCTCGGACATACGTGAACACGACCTGGCATAACTAGATGAAATAGTTATTATGACGCTTTGAAAAATATATTGAAAATCAAAACTAGTTACCCTCAACTAGCCAGAGCACTTGATATAAGAAATCCATTACGAGACTCTGAATTTCAATATATTGAGGAGTATTGCCAATGTGCTGCTCCAGTTGCAACCGCTTTGGATATATAGCAAGGTGATGACTCATTTTATGGAATATTATTACCTTGTCTGCCTGCACTAAAAAAAATTACAGAAGATCATGACGACTCCAAATCTTAAATTCTGTGAACCACTTGCTGCAAAATATCTACATAGCGTAGAGAAAAGATTTGAAGAGTTTTACACTCTTTCGGATGAAAGTAGTACACATGCAGCCGTTGCAGCTCTGTGTTATCCAAGATTTAAGAAAAAGTGGCTAGTATGTCTAACTACCGCTGATAAAAAGAAGTGTTTAAACTTTTTTAAATCAGTTGCAAGGAAGGAGATATGAGAAATCCCAGATCCTCTAGCAGTCAATTTGATTTCAATACCGACTCTGGCAGTGAAGCGGAATCACTTGATGATGCTAAAAAGAGAGCGGATATGATTATTACAATTTTTTGCTGAGCAAAGTTAAGAACGAGAGCTTCTACGCAGTTATCCTGTTATTAGCAAAGTGTTTGTTAGATACAACACACCAATGCCGTCCTCTGGCTCAGTAGAAAGAATGTTTTCATATGCAACAATGATAAATAAACCTAGGTCACTCAAATTATCTGACGACTTATTCGAAAAAAGAGTAGTTATGAAATATAACTTGAACCTCAATAAATAAGAAATGTTAAGATCAAATGTTAATTGAATGAACATATTTTTTCAAAATAAGAAACACTGTATTCTTGAACGTTAGAAATTAGTTTTATGAGTGTTTGAATAATTCATAAAAGTGCTTTAAGAAAACTATGTTATTATTTTTCATCATTTCTTTCACGTAGAATTGGCAACATTGATGGATGTATTCGTTTACAATCAAGTTAATCAATTAATGATTACTGATTAATAATTTACACCAATAATCAGGATTAAAATTGCTTCTTTAATCACAATTAATTTAATTATGATTAATTTAATCTGATTAAAATTAATCAAATTAATTAATTGTTTAAAAAATTAATTGATTAATGCCAACACTGGTTTGTTGTAGACTGATTTGATTTGCATATTTGTACCTTATTTATACCATCTTAAAGTTACCAGAAAGAATAAATCTACTATTTGCATTTTTACATTACATCATATGCATATGAAAATATCTGCTTACTAGTTACTAATGTTGCATATATTGTCGCGTGCGTATGGGTCAATAAGTGAAAGCCCGCTATGCCATTGTCAGCAAAAGTCATTCACGTAAGTGGAATGAGTAAGATTTGCTGATATTGATATTTACATACATATGTGCTAATTGGTAAAGAATCAAACTAATGAAAATTAAAGAAAAAAATAATGCTTTTGTGAAAACTGATGACTAAATTTATGAATGAGTTTGAACATTTTCCCCTGCGTTGAACCTTGTTCAAAAGAAAACATAACAAAACTTAATTTAACAAGTCAACGTGAATTTAATAGGTTTAGAGTAACTATGAGTTAAACTCATGAATCAAGGAAACCAGATTACGACAATGGGTGGTCGCTGTTCGGCGCTGCATCCTATTTCGTCACGTACCGGAGACCAGCGAATTATGTAAAAATAATCGAGTGTATGAATTGTATTGACTTTTTCTTTGCATTGAATAAATAGTAGAATCAGCGCTGCCTAAATAATCATTTGTTATATATGATCATTTAAGTGCTGTCTATCATATGGTAATTCTAACTTACTATCGTTATATGACAAAATTAAAATTCATTTAAATATGGCTTAATGATACTTTAACTTTCTTCGTTTATCTTTGAATGAGCTCACTATCAGCACAAAGAGTGCCTTAGTAGGGGTGGAGCTGAGCGCTTCAGTTACCAGTAGTGCAGCCATTCTCCGCACTTTTTCAAGCTGCCTTAAGAGCAGCCTGCCACCAGAACGCCACCCCAAACAACAGGATTGGTTCCACCACAGCAGTGTAAAGCCAAGCAACAGTACGAGGCTGCAATCCCCAACTCGCCCCTATGGCCCTTTTGCAGCAGTAAAGTGCGTTGAAAGCCTTCCGAGCTCTTTCTGCCACATTGTACGTCCATAGTAACTTCGAGTCAAGGATCAGCCCTAAGTATTTGACCTTCTAGCTCAAGTTAATGGAGACCCCATTCAATTTGGGTAACTCAAAACCAGGAACTTTGTACTTCCTTGTAAACAGCACTAGTTCCGTTTTATTAGGATTCACATTCAAGCCGCACTCACGACTCCAACGCGAAAGTATGTCAAGAGAGTGATTTAACTTCTCCGATAGCGTAGATAAATACTTTCCCGACACTGAAACAGCTATGTCGTCTACATAAGCAATCACATTGCAGCCGGCACGGTCCAGCTTCCTTAGAAGAGTATTCACCGTGATGTTCCACAGCAGGGGAGAGAGAACTCCACCCTGAGTTGTGCCCATGCTGACTCTTCGTCTTACGCTGGCATTACCCAGCGTAGAGATTACAACTCTACTTTTGAGAAGCTGCACAATAAAAGCAATCAGCTGTTCATCCACATGCATCACCGAGAGAGCCTCAACAATAGCGTTAGAGTTAACGTTGTTGAAGGCCCCTTCGATGTCCAGAAAGACAGCAAGCGTATATTCCTTTAGAGCAAGAGGTTTCTCAACTTGCTCAATAAGGACGTGAAGAGCGGTCTCAACAGACTTACCTTTGGTATAAGCATGCTGCGACTGCGAGATCAGCATAGGATCGATTGATCTTTTAATATGGTAATCAATTATTCTTTCCAAAATTTTAAGCAGGATGGGGTTAATACTTATTGGACGATAGTCGTTCGGCTTAACGTGCGTAACTTTTCTTGCTTTAGGAATAAACACCACTCTGGATTCCCGCCAGCTGGTGGGAACATACGAGAAGCGTAGACAAGTGTTATAAATCTCTCTGAGCCAAGGTAGCGATACTTCCATGGACTTCTAGATGTCAGCCGCAAGGATGCCATCAGGGCCCGGGGACTTAAGCGGCTCAAAAGAGTTAATAGCCCACCTCAGTTGAGAATTTGATATTCTGAACGGCGGTATTGAACTGTAATTTTGATCCGTCTGACACGCCACTTCTAGAGTGCAATGATTGCCTGGAAAAAGTGCGTCTATCAGTACGTTGAGAGAATCTGCGCTCGAACTAGTCCAAATGCCCTCAGGATTCATGATGCACCCCATCGCCTTCGTTGTCATGCTTAAGACCTTACGAAGGCGATTTGCCTCGCTGAGACTCTTCACGTTACCACAGAAAGATCTCCATGAGGACCTCTTTGCCTTACGTACGGCATACTTAAAAGCCTTAAGCTTCGTTTTATACATCGTCCAGTCATTAGATCTTTTTGAGCAATTGAACTTCCTCCTACACTCTCTTCGCAAGGTACTGATCTCCTTATTCCACCAGAGGGGCTTAGGATTTCCCCTGCCCGTGGGTGGCTTACATGCTTCCTTAGACGCGAGGTTGAGAGAACTAGTAAGGGTGTCAACTGCCTTATCCAGTTCATGGTAGCAGTCAATGCTCTTAGGAACAGTTTCCAGTGAAGATCGAACTTGAGAATTAAATAGCTTCCAGTCCGTCCTCCTTCTGTTAATAAAGGCTACCTGCTCGGCAGAGCTGCGGCCAGCCACGTTGTACGATATGTACCTGTGATCAGAGTAAGAACACTCCTGTAGAACCCTCCAGTCAAGGAGAAGTTGCGAGTGCCGCCCACTAATCAAGGTAACGTCAAGCACCTCCCTACGGTTTGAGGCAAGGAAGGTCAGTTCGCTGCCAGCGTTGGCGATGAAGAGGTCGTGGGCAAGGATGAAATCAAAAAGCTCCTCGCCTCGACCATTTGTATTGGAGCCACCCCATACTTCGTCAGCCACAATCCCTCTGACAATGGCGCAGGGAGGGCTAATGCCATGATCATGTGCCATATAGCAAGAAGCAAACCAGCATGGTCTTTGGTCGCATTCCACTGCAACAGCCATGTTATCCTTGTCGCAGAAGTTATGTAATACAAGGACATTTATGGTTTTCCTGACAAAAATACAGACACGTGGCTTACAAGAGCCGTCAGGTGTTATCAGTCTGCATCCATTGGTGCGTAACCCGCAAACCCGGTTGTTAACAACCCATGGTTCTTGGATAACAATTAGCTCCTCCTCTGTCCTAGACAGGCGGAGTAGCAGGGCAGCTGATACTGCTATGAAATGGTGAAGATTCACTTGAAGTACCTTCACCATTTATGAATTAATTAATTAGGGCTAGGTCAAGGTCCTCCCCCTCGGACATAGAAGCCATCCTAGCCTCCTGCTCTGTGCCCAGAGTCATTAGGTCTAGGCAGCCACCCAACTCGGAGGCAGTTCCGACACTAACCCCATCGGCAAGGAGGGATTCCAAATCCGATTCCTCATCAGATCTCTCCCTCAGAAAGACATCAGATCCTTTTTCAAGTGGCTCTACTCCAGTGACGGCTCGTAACATAAAAATTTGGGTCGGCCAAAAGCGAAGTTCTATTCCACAAGATGAAACTTTCGGTACCTAAATAAATAGTCTGTTAGGAATCAAAAGTCCTATAGTACTTTTCAAAGAGCAAGCAACAAATCAAAGTTTTTTTGCCAAAAGGATATACAAAGCAATACCTTTTTGTATATTCATTCTTTTATTTTAACTACCGCGAAATCATCGACTTTTTCAGCACAAAAATTATCATTTATCTTTCATTGATTTTTGTAGCATTGCTATTAATGACATTCGCACATTGTTCCTAATGCAAGCTTTTATGCATTTTAAAGTTGAAAAACTTGCGATTGCAACTTTATATTATGTTTCCCTGTCAAACTAAATCGATGATTAGTTTTCAAAATTATAGCAGACACTAAGAAAATGTTCATTACTGACTTCACGAGTATGCCACGAACATTAACTTTAAAATACTACGTACCAATTTATCAAGTTTTCCTTTGGATTAAGTTTCTCATATTTTTTCATTAAATTATAATCTTTACGAATAAATTCGTCTATAAACAGATGATTTGTGGGACCATCTTGATACCTGCATTATTTCAGTTTTTCCATTACCATCTGTTCAATAAAAAACATTTTCGAAAAACCGTTTTCGCACTGACAAATTAAACCTATACGACAACCACAGTCTCCTAATCAAGACATAAAATCAATTCAAAAAGCATTTTTTTTCTATTTTAGCAATATACACTACCATCGTCTTATCACTCTACCAAACACAAGGCATTCTTTAATAAAGAAACTTCCATTTGACCCTTTTCTACCCGCACAATGCTATGTTACAGAAACTCAATCTCTCCAGAAACATAAAGCGTCCTGACATTGACTTTAGCGCAATTTAACGGAGCGTGTATGATGCTTGCTGCTTTTAAGCAGAGTTCCGGCAGTTGGCGGCTGGCCGCTGGCAATTTTTACCATTTTTGCTTTACCCGGTCTGTATGATCAGTTCGAAATTTGATACAAAACACCTAGCTAAATAGCTAGTACTGAAATAAAGTATAGAAGAGAAGCTGCCTGAGAAGCTTTGAGTTATTTAGACTGTAGCCAGGCTCTGCCGGTTTACTATGGGCCGCAATTTCGGCCGTGGCTTCACTTGATTCTCGCGTGCACTTGCTGGGTATGATATGGCCGCCGTTTCGATGGGTGGGTGATGCATTGTAGTCGTATATAGAGTACATATGATTGAATGCTTGTATGTAATGTAGATTTTGAGGACTGTCGGCTGGCCGTCGCGTGGTATGAAAGATTGCCGGGCAAGTTGTTCATTGCGCGTACACAAATCGGAATTGAAATAAGATTGAAATCAAAGCGGACGAAGCGCAACGGGTTGTTTACGCGTTTATACTCTACTATTTTGATCTAATTCCTATTTTAATCCGGGCTTGTATACGCGGCTGATGGCAAATTAAACAACCACTAATATTAAAGATATGGGTGAAAGAAATAAATGATTAGTAGTTAAATACTTAATATTAATTATTTATCTTTAATATTTTCGGGTGTTATAAGTCAATTATTTTGGTACGGCCGGGCCGACCCTGCCGCCCCTGACGAGCCGTCACTGCTCTACTCCCATTTGGGTCACTATCTTTGGGTCAGGCTTGGCAGGCATCGGATCTCCACTGGATCAGAATGGAAAGCACGAATCCATGTCCTGTAACTTGGCCGACTGGGGATCTCATCCTTGTACACCACCTTAATCCTGGCGCCTGGGCAGAGTTCCCCCAGCTCGGAGATAGTCTGCTTGTAGAAATCGGCCGATCGTTGGTCTCCACACGCAACCAGCCTGATTCCCTTGTGCCAGCCCGCATCGTTCACCGTAGATGGAGGACTCGAGCTAGCCTTCTGCAGCTTACAGCAGACTACAAAAAGAGCCTGCCTTATCTTGAGCCAATTTTCGGAGGAGATGATTCCATCTCCCTTGCTGGTATCAATTACAGCCCAGACAAGGCACTCTTTGGCCATTTCATTAAACGGCCGAGTTATCCCTGAAGAGGTAGTCGTTGTCCTCTGCTTTTTGCAGTCCTGCCTGCCCTAGTCCTTCTGCTCAGCCGACCTCTGTCGTTTCTGAGTTGTACCTGCAGGATTTAGAGGGAGCGGGTGCTCCCCAGTGTATGATTTTGCCCATTCAAGGGACTTTTTGTCCTTGTCGGACATTGTGTCCGGGGAGACGTTCTGAAACTTCCTCAGAACTTTGAAGGCTGCACTTCTAGTTCCGTTACCCCGAGGTGATTTGGCGGAGGAGCGTTGCGTGCCTGAGGAGGGGGTGGCACCGGAAGTAGCACTTGTTGACTGACGGGTCGGCTCATTTGCCGGTACCTTCCCGTCACACTGGCCACAAATGGGTTTCGTGGCTTTCACAATGCCAGGCTTGGTGACCAGAGCCCCGGAAACGCCAGAAACAGGGGTGGAGGAAGAGCAGATAGGCCGTGGAGCTGGCTCATTTGTCATGTCTCCACAGCCTTCTGCAAGCTTAGTCGCTGTGCCGGTAGCCATTGGAGCTGACTCATTCGTCATGTCTCCACAAACTACAGCAGCCTTAATCTCAGTCTGCAGAGCTGGCTCATTCGCCATATTTCCACTTCTTGGGACTTTAGCTGCAATCGCTGACACAGCCATTTTTGTCTCCCCCTCCACATAAGAGGTTGGATTAGTTTTGTTGTCAGGCTTTTGCCTGACGAGTTTTGGTTTTTTATTATTTTTGTTGTTCATTCTTTAAGGGTCCCCACTCAAAGCCGCTATCTCAAGTCCGATTGTGTAGTCACCTTTAATGATCCCATGGTAATCTAGTGCAAGCAGGGAGGCCATGCGAGGGTTGCCACCAGCCTTGATGGGGACAAGTGGTCAGAGCCGGATCGGTGCTAATCAGGAGTCCAACTCAACTAAACCTACACCACCAACTTAATGGCAACGAGACGAGAGAACGCAGTAAGAGGCCTGCCAGGGTTTTAACAGGACGGAGATAATCGTATTAGCCCGGAGCCGTTCACGAAGCGGATTTCACTCCTTCGCTACCGCGCCTAAGGACGACTAGGTCCGGAATGCTACGACCACCAGCCCAAGTGCAAAAACAACTCGTTAGACAAAGAGAAGTCCGAGTACGAAAGCGGTCGTGATCGTGAAGAGAATCTAGATCATTTAGCGTTACCCAGGATGCACCGCGATGAGGCAATCTAGTTTACATCCCATTTCATTCACCTAAAAACCAGTAAATTCGGGATGATTTCTAGGCGTGTTTGCATCCTATTTCGTCACGAGTAGGTGAACTTGATCCATGAGTTAAACTGTTGTCGAAAAAAATCTGGTGCTCTGTTGCGCCTTGGTGCCGATGTTGGTTTGTATCTGGATTTGCATACCTGGTGTCAATACTTCCACGAAATCATGCCGAGAATAGCGGTGATGGACGTTATTGATAAGTATCCAGGTATTGCGTGATAGTTATTTACTTGTTGCGAAGGTGTTGATGGTGGCTCAGCTAACGTTTCGTCAAACAATTTTTGTTTGAGATTGTTTAGTGGTTCCAGGTTGAAGTGGTAAGGTTCCTCAATCAGCTCTGCCCAGTGAGTTGGAGTAAGAAGTTCGACAAGAATGTTATTCATGGAAATACCAGCCTTTTGTTGAGTGGATATGCTTTCGTGCCCTATTATTGTGAGTTGATCAAGTTTAATGACGCAGCCTGGTCCTACAGCTTACAATCCGGAACCGTTTAGTGGAGTTTGAAATTTCTCGGCACCACAAACTACTTGAAGATACTTAAAGTTTTTTAGCACATAAATTCACTTATTTGTATCGGACAGCTGATTCCAAACTTAGTCTGTTGGTAAGACTGTTGCCTGGCACTTGGGAGACGTTTCGTTGATAAAGGCAGTAAATTCACAAATGGTGACTTGGGCGCCTTTGTGATATGTAGGTCCTTTTTTCCGCATATTAATGTTCAAGGTTCGCTGGTGCTGCACAGGATTAGGTCTTCTGGTTTCATGATGAGATAAGTATCTCGGTGAGCATTAACAGCTAAGAGGCTAGTAGACAGCTGTGTATTTATGAGTATGTCGTTTATAGCGGCAGTTATAGCTTGAATAAATCAAACTTGGTTTCATCGATTAATGGTATTCGCACTGTGAATGTCAAGTAAGGATCTGTGAGTTTCCCTTCAGCTTTCATTATTTGGTATAAGTGTAGGACATCTTTACTATTGACGAAAAGTTGAGTGAATCCTGGAAGTTTGCTTCCGATGTTATGAAGTTCATTGCGTAGCTGGTCTGTTGATAGCAGCAGTGGACTAATTATTCGCTGATGAGTGTCTGTTAGTAAGCTTATGATTGCTGATTGAACATTGTGCAAATTATGACTAGCTGCCATTAGCTCTAGTGCCAGAGTGTTCATAATATAGTACGCATTTATGCCATTTCCATTGATTTAATTATTAAAATAATTTTTTGGTCAAGCCAACTCAGTCTTCTTTCGACTTCCAGTTGATTAATTTTAAATATATTGATAGGGGGGTCTATTCACCACGTTTGATTTTTTATTAATTTGTGTAGGGAATTGTCGTCAGTCTTGATAACATCAATTGAAGCTGGCATTTTTTTGGCGTAATCAGTGTCCAAAACTCCGAATAGTAAATTAGCAAAGCTGCCCACTATGCTAAATGATCCTCGTCTTATACGTTTTCTTGTGAAGAGACTGTTATCTATTTGCAGTTTCTGTTCGTCTTGTTGGAGAAACTATGTGTTCGCATGTGGTGGAGTTTGAGGCTGTGCAAATTTTCTATAGTACTCTTGTTCCGTTTTGTAGCCATTCTAGTTCCTGCCAGTAAGGTGATAAGTCATAGTAAACTATTATTTTCCATTCATTGACAGTGCGCACTAAGGTTCCTTTATTTTCCAAATATATGCCGTGATGATTACGAAAAGGCTGAGTTGATGACCTCCGTGATAGAGTTAGCGCGGTTTATTAGTAAACTGAGACATGTTATGAACAATGTTGTTAGCAATGATATCCGGGATATTTTTCCTTTCTTACGGGGCGTTTTGTCTGCATCTGAACCATTTGCTACTCTTCTTGACATTTTAGTACCGCTGGTGACACCTTTAGGTTCGTTGGTGGTTGCCTGGTTTCCAGGCTCTTGTTGTTCTTCGATCGGCAAGGGCGCTAGCCTGTGTATTGATCTGGTAAGTCAAACGTCCTTTGTCTTAACGTCTACTACACGCACCAAGCCATCATTTTCTTTGTGTACTTGAACGATTCAAGCTAAATTCGACCCAATTTCATCACTGGTAAATTGTCGTCCCCAATAATGTCAATGGCACCTATTTCGATGCTTGGAGACGCTAACGATATTGTAGCAAATGTAAATATTATTTAGATCATCTTTGGCAATATTCAGTTTTGATTTTTTGAACCTAACAGTCCCGTTCTGCTTAGCTGCGCTGTTGGGTCAAACTTGGGCAGTTAACGACTCTCCAATGAGAAAATGACCCGGTTTTAAAGCGGTTGTGTCATTTAGATCTGGTGACATAGAGGTCAACAGTCTGGAGCTCAGAATTGCTTCTATTTCCACCAAAGCGGTTTTTAGCATTTCTTGTGTAAGCACTGCTGGTTCCAGAGCTTTTAAAAGCAAAGTTTTCACGCTTTTAACAGTGGCTTCCCATAGCCCTCCATGGGGCTCTAAGTGGGATGAAATTAAACTTAATTCCCTTTTCGCTGCATGATAATGTGATTGAAATTCGAGTCTGATCCGAGTACAGTGTCTCCTTTAATTCTTCAAGCCGATTTTTCGCTCCTACGAAATTTGTCGCATTGTCGCAAAAGATATTGTTACAATGTTCACGTCGGCTTATGAATCGTTTAAGAGCCCCCAAGAATGCGTTGGTGGATAAATTTGAAACTAATTCCAGATGAACAGCTTTTGTAGCGATTCAGATAAAGACTGCAACGTGCACCTTCTGTGGATGTTTACCTCTGACATGGTAATGAATGTACATCGGGCCACAAAAATCGATTCCTGTGTTGATGAATGGCCTTGCTGGTTGCACTCGCAGTGCAAGCTGGGACCACCATGAGTTGGGACAACATTTTTGGTTTGACTCGGGTGCATCGTACATAATTGTGAACAATAGATCTAGCAATAATTTTCCCCTTTAGTGGCCAAAACATCTGTCTCATATGGCAACAGCATCTGATATTTGGCATCAAATGTGAGGTTGGCTGCTTCAAGCCTTCCTCCAACTCTGATTATGCCATGCTTATCTAAAAATGGTATGAAATGGTTTAACGGGTGTGAAAGATGGAGCTGTTTGTGCTGACTGAACTAATTTGTAGGTGACCGTAACCTTGTTTTGATTTCGGCATTGGTTTATACAAAGGCACACATAACCGACAATACGAATCAGCTTCCAAACGAGTTACCATGTTGAATTTTATATGCAAAGAGTCCATCACTAGATGCTGATGCGGAAAGTGATGCCAGCTTACGTTTAGGGTCATCATTGAGTGTGCTCCCTTTGTATTTTGGTGGCCATAATTGTTTCAATGCGTGCAAAAACATGGGTCCATTGAACCATAAGTTTCCATTCGCTTTCAGCTTGCTAGGGGATATTTGTCTCGTAATTAAATCAGCTGGATTCCTTTTGGTATCCACATGTCGTCACTGATTGGGTTGCAATAACTCCTGAATTGCACCAATGCGGTTTGCAACAAAAGTATGAAACATTGATGATTCAGAGTTCATCCATGCCAGAACTATTTCTGAGTCCGGCCAGAAATATGTTACAATATCGGTCATGCTTAAGGTGTTTTTCACGTAGTCCGCTAATTCGACAGCCAACTTTGCAGCACACAACTCTAGTCTTGCCAAGGTGATTTGTTTCATCGGAGCTACTCGTGACTAAGCACACAATAGTCGATCGATCGAATGTATATTGCATCACCGTAAGCCTCCGTAGAAACATCAGCAAACATGTGAATTTACTTTGACTTTCCGGCGCCTTGGGCTAAAAAATATCTTGGCAAGTCTATGTCTCCCATTGTTTTTAATTCATTTCGAAACTTGGTGCAAGTTGTATGAAGATCTGCTGGCAACATAGCATCTCAGTCAAGTTTGAGATTCCGCACCTTTTGAAGAGTGATTTTTGCTGTCACTACAACAGGAGCCACGATTGCCAACGGGTCTAAAATTCGAAATGTTTCTGAATTTATCGGGCGTTTTGTAATCCTTGTTGCCTTTGTTGACCGAGCATTGACTCTGAATGAATCTAATGTAGGTAACCATACCATTTCTGGAGTTTTTGTATACTATTCTTGGTTGTCATTTAGCTCTAGGCTCATTTGTAGGTCTTGATTAGGAATTTGCTCAAGAGGCTTCGCATGATTCGCACACCATTTTCTTAGTTTGAACCCTGCTTCAGAAAGTAACGAATTATGTTGAGATTGTGTGACCAGTTAATCAGTTAAACTATCGCTTCCTGTCATAATATCATATACATAGCAGCCACGTTGTATTGCTGAGGATGCTTCAGGGTACTTTGACTGGTTTTCCTTGGCTAACGTTTGAAGACACTTTGCTCTTTTTTCCCTCAACGGCTCGTTTGTATTACCTCGCCAAATTATCAGCTGGAAATTTCGGTCATCTTTGTTAAGCTCGACTTGCCGATACCTTTTTTCAATGTCAATTGTTTTTATTCGAAATTCTACCTTCAAGTGTTTCCATCCTGAGACTCATGCTATAACATATCCAACTCAAGCCTCCTCTCCATCTCAGACTTCTCTTCCCAGTAAGGAATGTTCCGACTCAATCGTAACTCGTAATTCAAATTCATCCAGTAGAATATCAATTATTGACACTGCTTTTGCTACGACTTCTGCTAATTCTAATTCTTTACGTAAAACTTATAACCGTATCGGGTATCGCTCCTAACAAGATATCCTCAATCAAAAGCCCCAGCATTTATTACCGAAATTGCGGTGGTATGAAGGGTAAAATGAATAAACTCTTTCTTGACACCAAATCTTGCCATTTCAACGTGCTTGTCTTCACTGAAACATGGCTAAACGACTCGCATATCAATGAAAAAATCCTTGACAGTACCTGGACAATCTTTAGAAATGACCGAGACTATGTTTCCACTGGTCAATCAAGAGGTGGTGGTGTCTTACTCGCAGTTAAGAACACTCACTCAAGTGAACTTGTAAACTCTGCCTCGCACAAATTGTTCCAGCATAAATTTATCCGCGTTTCAATTGACAAAACCTCGGTCTATATTGGTTTATTATACGTTCCACCGAGATCTGACGAATCAGTGTACAATTATATATGCGAGCTAATATCTTCTTTTATGGCTTCTCGTAGTGCTGAGGATAAAATTATATTCTTGGGTGATTTTAACTGCCCGAATTTGCGTTTTGTTTCTGATAAGTCTGATGATGGTTTAATACGAGTAAACCTACTTGAGTCTTCTAATTTTAACCTTGTGAGTACGTTGTATGGCCATGATTTGCAGCAAGTTGTTCCGACTCCCAACCAAAATGGTAATTGGTGAGACTTAATCTTTGCAAATGTTTATGACGATGTAGTGGTTAGTCCAGCTAATGATGCAGAGAATCTCTTTTCTAATAGTCTTCACCATTCTGCTCTTATAGTTGAACTTTCCACTACAGATTGGAACATGTTAAGTACATACAATAATATGATTGTATATGATTTCCATAATGCTGATTATGATAGCATTCACAATTTCCTTGACAATGTCGATTGGACAAATGTGTTTTTGTGCTATTTCCTTGATGATGATGTAGCCATGTTCTATAGAATTGTATTTGACGCGGTCGATAATTTTGCACCCAAGATAAAGAAAAAATATAAACTCTCTGAACCTTGGCTTGACATGACCCCTAGGCGTCTGAGAATTCACAGAAATAAACTTTACAGACTAATGAAGAATCAAGTCGACATTAGCCACCGTATTAAAGATGAATATGATCTAATTGCTCAGGATTTCTATACTAAATCTCACGAAGCGTATGATAGATACATTAAAACTACTGGGGAGAATATAATATGCGACCCTAAAAATTTTTTTTATTTTGTTAATATGAAGCGGAAAATAAGCGGCTACCCCTCTTCAATGTCCACTGAAAATTCGATGTTGTCTTCTTCTTCTCAGGAGATATGCAACTTTTTTGCTGATCATTTTCAAGAAGTTTTTAGTCCAGCTAGCATCCCAACATTGTATCGATTCCCGGGTGCGATTCAAACAATTTTTGCTGAGGATATGACCATATCGAGGAGTGAAATATTCACTGCCATTATGGAGCTTGACAGTAACAAGGGCCCTGGACCTGACCTCCTCCCTCCTATTTTTCTGATCATGTGTGTAAAACAACTGATCTCGCCCTTTCATACTATATTCAATAATTCTCTCTCCTCTGGGCTATTTCCTTCGTATTGGAAATCTTCTTATATTACACTAATTTATGAAGACTTTTTATTCAAAATTATAGAGGCATCGCCATTCTATCTGCTATTCCGAAACTATTTGAAAAAATCATCTACTGCGAAATGTCTCCTCTGGTCGACGCTCGACTGAACGAGCAGCAACATGGATTTAGGAAAGGTCGTTCTACTACAACTAATCTTTTGGTGCTTGTTTCTGATGTTTTGTGCAAAATGGAGAAAGGTGATCAAATTGACGCAGTCTATACAGACTTTAGCAAAGCATTCGACCGAGTTGATCACTCCATTTTGATCCCCAACCTGAAAAGATTCGGTATTGCAGGCTCTTTACTAAAATGACTCCTACCTACACGACCGCTTGCAATTCGTGAAATCCCAAGGTCTTATTTCTAAGAAAGTCGTCGTTAAATCTGGTGTACCTAAAGGAAGTCATCTTGGCCCTTGTTGTGTACAACCTAAAACCGAAAAGTCAAACTAACAAATGTCAAAACAAACACTGTCAGCCATCTTTTTTTTGCTCACCATTGATAGCAGCGACAACTGACCACCAAGCGGTCAAGACGAACAACAATAAAATGATTAATTATTTTTTGAATTCAAAACCGATCCATACACTAAAGCGATTTACGTATTTTATGTATGATATATATATTGTAGGAGAAGAATTATTCAATAAAACACAGTCTGACTTGGTAAGCCATACTTGAATAGGCGACCATAAAGACAGAGAGAAACTTAAAATATATCTTTCAATTTATTTTCTTGCATCAAATCACTCTGAGCTAATGCTAAAGGGGCGGTTAAATTCGCCACGCAAAAGCGACGAGTGAATTTGAAATAATAAATATTGAAGTTAAAGTTGAAGGATTCAAGAGTTGAAAAAAATTAAATAAATTAGGTTGTTCAGTCCTCGATCTGACCTAGGAACAAGAAGAGAATCTTCGGTTACCGTTACTTTTCATGGCGATCCTGCCCCCAAAAGAATTTGGTCTACCGAAGGTTGGTGGACCACAGCCAAGGATCCATCCAAGAATCTTACAGGCCAGGAAAGAAGAAGCGCTGAGGACAGCAATACCTAAAATAGACACAAAAAAAAAACGCGGCGGCAGCCTTGTCTATATTAGAAAAAAAATTGCAACCATAAAACGCATTGCGACCGACGTCGAAAACCCTCAAACATGGGAAAAGCAAACGCAGATGTACCAACAAATTGATGAGCTGAAGCAGCAAATAAAACGCCGCGACACAGAAACAAAAAACGAGCCGACAACAGCAGAAGATCACCAACCACACACATCAGGATCGAGCACGACACAAAAAACACACGACAACAGACAAATAAAGAAATTACTGGAAGAAATCGCAGCGCTCAAGCGATTAGCCTTAGACGAAAGCAATCCGCCACCTTGGGAAGTCCAGCAGCAAATGTATGATAGAATCGAACAGCTGCGAACACAACTCCAACAACTGAACTAGAATCGAACAGCTGCGAACGCAACTTCGACAACACTAGCAACTAAATATATTTAAAACGAGTTTGTAGAAAATAAAGATCAATGTATTAAGAAAATGAATTAGAACTTAACATGAATTCAATATACAATTCAAAATTATAACATGAATTTAATATACAATTTCAAAATCAAAAACACAAAACACATGTTTTCCTGCTTAGAAAACTTTTGACATATACATAAAAACACGAAGTACTTTCGATTTTGACAGTTGCACTTGGTTGCACTAGGCGTCACAAGCGACACCTATGACCTAGTAGTGAAACAAATTTTAAAATTACAATTTAAATGTGTTCAGATGTACAATTATTGGCATTAATTTGAATATTTATAATATGTACAATTGCAAGAATACAAATAGGAAGTAGGAAGATTTCATATGGTCCTTATAAATGGAAGAAAATATTAATATTCTTACGAAAATAATAGTAAACTTAAAGAAAACCCCGAATAGAACTTACAGAAGAGATTATATAGAAATAATAGAAGAAATCCAAAAAGAAGCAATTAACACAGACAGTAGTCAAGAATTACTAGAAACTTTGATAAAAAAATATAAAGAGGCAAAAGAACTACTATTAGAAAAATTAGAAAGTTCAGTAGACAGCAAAATGAGTAATTTCAATATTGAATTAGCGTTGAAATCCATACCAACCTTTACGGGAAACCCCAAAGAACTAGAAGCATTTCTAACAATAGTTAGTCTTATTAACGAAAGTCTTAATGAAGATGGAAAAAACAATTTGTTGAATTTTACGAGAAATGTGAAATTAGGAACAGCAGTTAAAACTCAGCTCTTAACATTAGATATAAAAACATATGATGAATTAGAAAAAATTCTCAGGAATAGATTTAAAAACAAAAAAAACTCTAGCGCACCTGAACCGCTAGAAAACTAATTTTCGAAGAAATTGTCTTTGAGTGACAAAAAAGTGTGGAAAGACGTAATACACTGTTTTTTAGAATCATATCAACCATTCCTTATCCAAAGCAACAAAACTCCACAATAACACATATAATTCAGTGCTGGCAACACTTTCCGAACGAAGCAGCAATAAGTTTACCATAACAAGCTCATACTCAAATCAACGTATCCTTTGAATTTCGTTCTCTTCGCAGGAATCATATCAACCATTCCTTATCCAAAGCAACAAAACTCAACTATAACACATATAATTCAGTGCTGGCAACACTTTCCGAACGAAGCAGCAATAAGTTTACCATAAAAAGCTCATACTCAAATCAACGTATCCTTTGAATTTCGTTCGAAGGTTTCAGCGGTTAAACGTTGTTTGAGGCTGCCATCCGAAAAATGTTCAAAACTCGAAAAATTTAAAAAAGAATTCCTTAGTTTTATTGCAAATGCTTTGCATATGAGAACGTTGTTTGAAGCATCTGTTGGTGCAATATTTACGGAAATGGCTAATGCTGGTTAGCCTGTATCAACAGCAAAGCATAATACATAACTATTCTGCTTCACGCTAAGTTAAACCCAACCAGTAAATTTCGTTTCGATTGAATCACTGCGCTGGAAGTTATACGGGTGAAAAAAATTTTAGGGTTACCACCCTCAAAATTTATCAAATTTTCAAAGCGTTAATATTTGTTGTTAATTTTCATTGCAGGATCATTTCCATTTGGAAATCTAATGACATATTCGCTCAGTAAAGAAATTAAACATAATTACAAAAATGGTCATAGCTGGCAGCTCTTTCATGATTTTGGTACGAAATTTCTATGACATTTGGTTTACATTAAAGTCCATTTGCTGCGTGAACTTCGTTCTGATTTTTACACTGGACCGGAAGTTATAGGGAAAAAAACTTTATTTTGCTGAGCAAATTTGCAAGATTTAGGAGACAAAAATCACCATAGCTGGCAACTCTATTCTAATTTTTCAGCCAAATTTTCACCAAATGTTACATAAAGTTAGATCCAAGTATTGGATGAATCTTGTCAAAATCTGATGGCTGAATCGGAAGTAATAGGCCAAAAACCGGTTTTTTTTCTGGGTGATTTTTCAAGATGGTACCACTGGCACAGGGTTGCCCGCATTTCAAAATCACTTCTATCAGACCTGGTCCTAGCTAATACCAACATGTCCTGTAAATTTCACTATGATCAGATAATCCGGTCGTCAGTTCTCGTGAACAGAACTTTCGAGTGCTGAAAATAGAGGTAATTTGCTGATGGGTTGCCGTTCGTGTGCAAATCGGAATTATGAAAATTTCAATTTGATATGATGGAAAAAGGTTGAAATTTATCAGTGATCTGATTTTTTTGTCAAAAATCAAAAATTTTTCAGGAAGGTCAATGATTTGAAGGTTTTTTATTCAGGAGCCTGCCGTAGCTACAGGGTTACCCGCACTGTCCTAAAAATCCACATGTGCTAAACTTTAGTCAACATTAATACGCTCTGCAAATTTCACGATGATCCATTGTTTTTCTTAGAAGAAATGACAAATCAAAATTTGAAAAAAAATCCTTGCCTACTTTTAGGCACCCTGCACCCACACACGACTTACAATTTCCAATTTTTTATCATAAACGAGCTTAAAACATAATTTGTTTTCATTTCCAATACTTTTCTTTAGCAAAACTTTACACTGCTTGGAAATATAGGAGTACCTCAAAATTCACTAAAACGCTCGCCGCCGCCAAAAGGTTTAGAATATCTGAATTTGAGAAAGTTGTGGACCTACCTACTATATACATCTACGTTCTCCGAAAATTTCAGCTCAATCGAATCGGCCACTCCAGAGATTATCTCCCTTAATCATTTTGCTGATATATATATATATATATATATATATATAAAGAAATATGAATTTTCGGCGAAACGAGTTTAATACTATTGTTCTTCGAACATTAGTAAAAAGTCCACAGCAACTTCATACTCAGTTAGCACAATTAAGTCAACGCGGAACAGTTGAAAAATTTGGTGAAAAAATATCTGAGCTCATTAACGAATTAAGTGAGATTCAAATAAGTAGTTTAGGCAAAAATCCATCTCAAGCAGAGAAAAGTGCGATACAAAAGTCAAACGACTCATATGCACTAACCATTTTTAAGAATGGGTTAATCGAAACACTTAAACCCACAATTTTTGCCGCACAGCCTAATACGTTTATAGAAGCAATTCAAATTGCAACTGAATTTGAGTCAAGCAGCAATGTTACAGAGAACATTATGTACGTAAACCAAAGAAACAATATAGGTCAGCGGTTGAATTATAATGTTAGGAATAGACCAAATAATTACAACAATAATTACAGAAATAACAATTTTAATCAAAACCATTTCGGTTATAACAGAGATAGCAATCGGAATAATAGGAATAATTTTAGCACAAGAAATAATGTACTAAGCCATAACAACAACCAAAGCAACAATTACAGAAATAACTATAGATATGGTTACAATCCCAGATATGAAGACCATAGAAATAATTACAATAACAGGTATCATGAAGTAAACAGAAGTACATATCAACCCCCCAACACAAATAATAGAAACAACAGGGGAACAAACAGGAACTACGGAAGTAACAGACAGAACAGAATAAACATAGTGCAGGGAAACGCAATCGGCCCGGAGGCCAGCAGCAACGAATAATAAAAGTTGACCCCGGGATACAGGAAGAAAAAATTTACCTACTAAACACACAATTAAAAAACTACATAACGTTATATTGCGAGAAGTCAAAAAAAAATTTGAAGCTACTGATAGATACAGGAGCTGATATATCAATATGCAAAATAAATGCAATTTCAGAAAACGAAAATATAGAAGAAGATAAACGATGCAAGTTCTCTGGCATAACAAACCAGGAAATATATTCAATAGGTACTGCCAATCTAGACTTAAGCATTGGCGAAAAACACATACGTTTCCCCTTCCAAATTGTAGAACCTAACTTTCCCATCCTTACGGACGGAATACTAGGAAGAGACTTTTTTGTACAAAAACTGGCAAAAATTGACTACGAAACCTATACGATAACGATTAATGTCGACGATGAAGAATATACTATGCCAATCAGTACAAATTGCGAAATACATAAGTTAACGATACCCGCACGGTGTGAATACATATGCCCAGTCGACTTTACCATCGAAGAAGATAGCGTAGTGATGAACAAAGAAATCTTTCCAGGAGTATATATAGGTAGCACAATAATGCCAACAGAAGGCATCAAATATATAAAGCTACTAAACACTAACGAAGAGGACGTGATAATTCAAAAATTTAAAGTAGAAACAGAACCATTAACTAAATATAAAATGAATAAAAATAACATTTCAACAAATAAAAACAACAGAGGAAGACAAAGATATCAAGAGTTATTAAAATATATTAAACTAAACCACTTGAACTCAAAAGATCAAAAATCAATATTAGAAATTATCAAAAATTACCAGCATATTTTTCACCTAGAAAATGATACTCTTACTGCAAATAACTTTTACAAACAAAATATACACGTCACGGATAATACACCGACGTATATAAAAAACTATAGACTGCCCCACACACATATTGAAGAAATAAATAGACAAGTTAACCAATTGCTACATGATAATATAATCGAAAACTCTACTAGTCCATATAACTCACCACTACTCTTAACTCCGAAGAAAAGTGGGTCAGGCCCAACTAAATGGAGACTGGTAGTAGACTTCAGGGCACTTAACAAAAAAATCATTAATGACAAGTTTCCACTCACAAGGCTAGAAGATGTTTTAGACAGGCTAGGAAGAGCGAAATACTTCTCCACCCTGGACATGACAAGCTCCTTTCACCAGATCGAATTGACAAAGGAATCAAGACCATTAACAGCCTTTTCGACAAATAAAGGACATTACCAGTTCAAACGATTACCTTTTGGTCTAACAATTTCATCAAACAGCTTCCAACGTATGCTAACAGTCGCCTTAAGTGGATTAGACTCAGCAGCATTCTTATATGTCGATGACATAATTGTCTTTGGTTGCAGCCTCGCACACCATAATAGCAATTTAGTAAAAGTATTTGATAGGTTACAAAAATACAACCTCAAGCTCAACCCTGAGAAATGCAATTTTTTGAGAAGTGAAGTAGTGTATTTGGGACACCTCATCACAAAAGAAGGAGTCCGCACAGACCCTGCAAAATTTAACACCATTAGAAACTATCCAATACCTTTAAACGCAGACGAAGTCCGAAGATTCGTTGCATTCGCGAATTACTATCGCCGATTTATTCCAGACTTCGCCAAAATCACAAAATGCCTGAATGATTTGTTAAAAAAGAATACGAAATTCTTATGGACTGAAAAATGCCAATCAGCATTTGAAATACTGAAGAATAAACTGATGAATGCACCAATATTACAGTACCCAGATTTCAATAAACCATTTATTGTCACAACTGATGCATCAGATTATGCATTAGGTGCAGTACTCTCACAAGGCAAAATAGGGCACGACCTACCCATTTCTTATGCAAGTAGATCCTTAACAAAACATGAATTAAACAAACCGATAATCGAAAAGGAATTATTGGCAATCCATTGGGCGATAAATTTTTTCAGACCCTATTTATTTGGAAGAAAATTTACAGTCATTACAGACCACAGGCCACTAATATCATTGTTTACACATAAAAACCAATCATCAAAGATGACACGCATAAGACTAGATTTATGCGACTACGAATTCGATATAATATATCGAAAGGGCAAAATGAATGTTAATGCTGATGCATTATCACGCATCAAATTAAATTCAGACACGTTAAAAGACATGATACCCAAGCAGAGAAATATTACCGAAGAAAAGAAGGTATTACCTTTTACCAGAAATATGGTAAAAAACCTCGAAAACACTAAAAAAGTGCAAACAAGAATAATAAGCAAACCAAGACATAATGAAATCTACATATGGGACAGTGAATCCCCTGCTGATATAAAAAATCTAGTAAAATTAAAATTCGAAATAGGGAGCATTCCAAAAATCATGATTGAGAACAATCAGATCCTAGTTAGATGCAGCGATAATCCATCGGAATTAGTTCCAACATTGGAGAAACTGACATTACAAGCAACTAGAAGAAATATTACGAAAATATACATAGAAGAAAAAGATGAGATATATAACATGATAAATAAAGAAGAATTTAAAAACAAATTCAATCAACTACAGAATAGTATTCGAACAAACAATAAAGAGCCCCTAAAAATAATGATATACAAACCACCAAAACGAATAACCGATAAAATAATACAATTCAAACTAATAAATAATTACCACACAACACCGATAGGAGGACACTTGGGTGTAAGAAAAACATTACTAAAACTAAAACAAAAATATATATGGAAAGATATGAACAAGATGATAAAGACATTTATTAAAAACTGTGAAACCTGTACGAAAAATAAACAAACAAAACATATAAAAGAAAAGCAAATAATAACTGACACACCGAAAAACACATTCGAAACAATTGCTATAGATACGGTAGGGCCACTCAGAATATCCAACGGTTACAGATACATTCTCACAATGCAATGCGAATTGTCAAAATACGTTATTGCATACCCTATTGAAACAAAAGACGCTAAAACTATCGCCAAAACACTAGTGGAACAACTAATATTAAAGCATGGTATTTTCAAAATTCTAAAATCAGATAATGGAACTGAATTCGCCAATGAGCTTATGGAAAACATTTGTAATTTATTAAAAATTCAACAAGTTTTCTCAGCACCATATCATCACGAAACACTCGGCTCAGTGGAACGTAACCACAGAGTGTTAAATGAATATTTACTTAATTTTGCTAACGATTATGAATGGGACAAATGGATACCGTATTACACTTTCGCGTATAATACTAGTCCACATATTGATACACAATATTCTCCATACGAACTAGTCTATGGAAGATTGCCCCAATTGCCTGACGATATTACACGGTTAGAAATTTTCGGATAAATTTGATAAATTTTGGAATGCATATAGGTCCAAACGAAAGTTAGTATCAATCCAATAAGTTTGTTTAAGATCAAACAATTTAATCTGATAAGATAAATTTTATCTGATAAGATAAAATCAATACCAATTATTCATATAAATTGAATAAGACGCTCTTATAAACGGTATCAGAATCGCATATAAATGAATACACCACATTCTTATTAAATGTACACCATTTAGAATAAGAAATATATTATTCTAATTTCGAGGTCACACGATAAATTTATCCCATTTTCAAAAACCTTAAATCTTATTCTGGTTTTTTCCCTCCTTTTTATTATGAATATATATATTGGGAACAATTATCCATTATGATGAAAAAAGAATGAAAACAATTGAATATTTATGCATTCAAAGATAAAAGTAGGTTGGAACTATTTTTGCGGGATGATTAAAATTGAACAACTTTTTATTTACATTAAAAATTTTAATCTACATTGAAAATTCTATTTTGACAAAGTAGTTTCGAAAGTAAGCACTGATTCTCATCAGACACCAGCACACAGTGCATACTTGACTGGCGTGACCACTTGCAGTTGGAAATCATTTAATTTGTATTTACGCTAGTTGTGACAAATTTAACATCTCCGACTTATATCCATCGATATAATTTTACTTTTAAAGGTTATTGAATGTGATCATGGTTCCCTTCATGTCTATAAATCAGCATAGACAACGTATATCATCAAAGCTTATCAAAGCCGAGAATATTGATACGGGAAACTCGATCATTTTGCGGAACCAGCCTCCGAAAGCAGAATCAAATTGGAATTATTTTTGCGGGATGTAGGTGTTGTGAAAACACTTGACATAGTACACCAAGTAAAACTTTCGAGTATTAAATTCAATTATGTACTGTGAGATGGATAACGATTAGTTGTTTTATTATTTGAAAAAAAAACTCGATAGATTTTATTCATATATACTTTATTCACCAAAATCAAAGTTTTACAATATTCCTGTAGTGATTAAAGTTGTTCCTTATGGCTACCAGATAATTTTCACAAATAACTTTAATAAACACTTTAATAAACACTTCCAATTAACTTCACTTACAAACTCGAAATGCTAATTGCACGACTTGCGACGCAAAAGTAATTCTAAATAATTCGTTTTATTTTTTGTGAATTTTGAATATGAATTTATGATAAATATTATCCGATCTTGGGATAAACCACCCGTTTATACGAAACTCGTACAAAAGTTATTCCAAAATAGGATAGAACAATTTTATCCAACGTCAACATATATAATCTATACGAATATTAGGATACATAATAGTACACCATTGTGAAGATCAATTTTATCCGAATATTTTTCACCGTGTATAGAGCAAAACGAACCAATAAACAATTTAGACAATTTCGCTAATGAACTGAAAATTAGGCTGAAAAATAGCATAAACCTGGCTCGAAACTTAATAGAAAAAGTAAAAATGAAAAGGAAAAATAGTTTAGACAATAACACAAACCCAGCAAACTTTGAAGTAGGAGACTTAGTTTTAGTAAAAAACATTAATAGAAAAAAACTACAGAATACATATCACGGACCATATGAAATACTAGAAAGAAATGGTGTTAATACTCATATACTAGTAAACGGAAGATGTAAGAAATACCATAATAACTTATTAAAACTATACACACCTCTAATTTAAAATCAATACAAAAAAAAAAAACCAAAGTATACATATTTGAACATGTACAGTAATGCTAAAATATGCGAAGAAAAATGGATATATTTATTCTAGCAAAAGAAATGTATTCAAATAACAAAAAAAAAATATAGAGATAAGAGTTTATGTAAATAAAAAAAAAAAAAAAAAAAAAAAAAAAATATATATATATATATATTTAAGTAAATGTGAAACAATGTAAAACAATAGCCAATAAATATAAAACAAAAAAAGAAAGAAAACAAACATAAATATGCAAAAAGTGCATATAGTTATTTTTATCAAAAATAATAACAAATAAGCATACGTATACAAAATTATATTAAAGTAAGAATTACCATGAATTGAGTAAAACACCATAAGCTTTTGATGCAAATTATTTGATTAAAACTGTACAAAGATTGTAAAAGTGTATGGATTAGAGAAAAAAAAAAAAAAAAATTTTTTCATTACAAAAAAAAAAATTTTTTTTTTTCCCCAAAGGGAGAGGGTGTTGTGTACAACCTAAAACCGAAAAGTCAAACTAACAAATGTCAAAACAAACACTGTCAGCCATCTTTTTTTTGCTCACCATTGATAGCAGCGACAACTGACCACCAAGCGGTCAAGACGAACAACAATAAAATGATTAATTATTTTTTGAATTCAAAACCGATCCATACACTAAAGCGATTTACGTATTTTATGTATGATATATATAGGAGAAGAATTATTCAATAAAACACAGTCTGACTTGGTAAGCCATACTTGAATAGGCGACCATAAAGACAGAGAGAAACTTAAAATATATCTTTCAATTTATTTTCTTGCATCAAATCACTCTGAGCTAATGCTAAAGGGGCGGTTAAATTCGCCACGCAAAAGCGACGAGTGAATATGAAATAATAAATATTGAAGTTAAAGTTGAAGGATTCAAGAGTTGAAAAAAATTAAATAAATTAGGTTGTTCAGTCCTCGATCTGACCTAGGAACAAGAAGAGAATCTTCGGTTACCGTTACTTTTCACCCTCTTCTTTTTAATATTTTTATATCTGACATATCGGAGGTTTTATCTGATATTCCCCATTTACTATATGCGGACGACCTCAAAATCTACCATGTCATCAGGTCACAATCTGACGCGGCCTTTTTTCAGTCTAAATTGAACTCTCTAGACCATTGGTACTCGGCGAACAAGCTCCCTCTTAACATTGCCAAATGCCGCACAATCAGCTTCTCTCGCAAAACTGCACGCGTTCATTATACGTACAGCCTCAACAAACGGCACTCAGCAGGGCTGACAATATATTAGATCTCGGTGTCATCCTGGATGAAAAGCTCCGCTTCAATCTACATTACGATAGAGTGCTTTCCCGAGCAAGTAAACAACTTGGTTTCATCAAGCGTCGAGCTAAAGAGTTTAAGAATCTCTGGGCTACTAAATCCTTATATATTTCACTCGTTTATCCTCTTCTTGAGTATGCGTGCACTATCTGGAACCCGGCTTTCGAAATTCACAGACAAAGATTTGAGTCTATTCAGAAGCAGTTTTTACTGTTCGCTCAGAAAGATCTTTTCAGCCCTTATGATTTCAGTAATTTACCCCCATACAAATATTGCCTGAAACGTAGTAATTTGTTACCCCTTGTGTCGAGAAGATTAATGTTATCTGCCTGCTTCAGCTTCGATGTCATCAGAGACGTAGTCAATGTCGTCTACTTTAAAGAAAAGTTTGTGCTCAATCAGCCCTTGAGAGTCACTAGATCCCGACGATTGCTTATTGAATACCAACACAACACAACATATGCAGCAAACGAGCCAATAAATAGGTGCTGCAGGCTATTCAATAGCATGAGCGAGAACTTTTCCCCTACAATATCTAAACCAACTTTAAAAAAAAAATATTATGAAGGCTCTCTCTTCATCGTCTCTCCCTTTTCTCCGCCATACTAATATATCTATATATGTGTTGTATATTTATTTTAAATTTAAATTCACTTAGTTATTTGTCATTTGTTGTTCATTTAGTTATTTGTCATTTAGCTATTACTTTAATTGTTATCTATTTGTAACTAATTTATTTTTGCGTTATTTATTAGTCTTGTATTCATATATAGTTTTGTTTTTTATTTTGTTTCGTATATTATTTTATTTTATTTTGTTTCGTAGTTTTCATCCAGGTACTATTTTATTTATTCTTCAGTACATGTACACTTTGCTTGGTGAATAAATAAATAAACAAATCTACACATTTGAAACCGGAGAAGAATAGAAAATAGACCTGAACTGTTCGCCCTTTTATTAACACGTCGTTTAGTGATATGTTGGTAGACATCTTTGCTGCTCTCAGGCTTCAGTACACAGTGGTGGGGTGGATAATAATGTGGTGTCACAATATTGGCAACTTCTTCCATGTGCCCCAATGTCAAGTATTCATTCATAAATTTGACGTACTCACTGTTTACTTCTGGTTGACGTTTGAACTTGTGTTCTAAAGTTTGGAACCACCTAACGGCTATTTTCCATGACTTTCCAAGATTGTTTGGATTTGCGCTAAACGGTGACCGAACGATAAATTGCCCGTTTGTTGCTGAAATGTACTTTGCATTGTTTTTCAGCTGGTGATAATTGCTGCTTATTATCTGGAGATTTACCTAATTCCCAGAACTGTTCAACTTGTTTCTCTAGCAACTCTTCTGCAGCACTAATTCCACACCGCATGTGCTCCCTGTTAATATTGTTAACCTTGCCGGCCACTAACCAGCCTAACAAAGTATTCTGTACAATCGGAAGCCCATTTCCAAGCTTGATTTACCCAATGGATAGTAGCTAGTGATAGAATTCCACTCCCAGCAAGAGGTCGATTCGATTGGCATTGTATGTTACGCGGTATATCCCATTCGCGTTTATAAATTTCTCTTGATGGTTGGTCTGAGATAATTTTTGGCAATACAAATGCTTCGAGTTGATAAGAAAACGCGGTGACTCTTGAAAACAGCTTAACGGTGACTCTTCCCTTGGCTAGTTGATCATTGACTCCGATTCACTAAATGTGGATAGTTTTGGAATCCTGAGATAGTTTCAACCTTTTGCACATTCTATCTGATAAAATGTTTATCTATGAGCCGGAATCCAAAACTGCTCTACACTCTACTGATGCTCCATTGTTGGCTTGAATTGACCCTTTGGTGCACTGTTTTGAAGCAGGACCTGGTTGCATACAATTAACAAAATAATTTTGTTTGTAAATTAGTTTCAAGTGATCTACAGGCGATAATTTAATAAACGCTTTGCATACGATCACAGAATGAGCCTCATTACAACTGATGCAACAATCATTCTTGGTGATTACTGATGCGAGTCCTTTAACCGAGCAGACCTTTTTGCTATCGTACTCATGTGTTTTGGACTCAATTGCTTCGAGCGACTAGAACCGAGCTTCAAGAAAAACTACAAATTCTTTGACGCCTGAAAGCTCCGCAGATGATTTAAGGACTGTTCGTATAGGGTGATCGTTTGGCTATCTAATTTCCGTGTTAGTATGTCGAGCAGCAATGGATCCCATGTAGACGTGGACACTCCCATGTTCTCCAGCCCTATGATACATTTTCGTGTCATCTCATGCAAATGCTTTATTCCTGCTGCCGATGTTTAAACATTATACAATGGCTGGGACCATGATAGGTTGCGACATTATTTTTGTAATGAGTGCATTCACCAGCAAACGGAAATTTTCAAACCGTTCTTTCAGTAGTTGTCAAGCAGCCTGATAGTTTTCTTCAGAAAATGGTAGATGTTTCATTAATGCTTCTGCTTCGTTAGCAAAATTAGCTCTCAGGTACCATAGCTTCTTACACAGAATAATGTCTTGCTTTGACATCTACATATTTGCTTATTGGTGAAGAATCAAACTAATGAAAGCTATGAAACAAATCATACTTATGTGAAAACTGATGATTAAATTTATGAATGAGTTTGAACAGGTTTCTCTCCCCGAAAAAAGTCAAAATTTGCAAAATTCAAACACAGTTTCCATATACTAATTGGAGAGTGGTTACAACTCAAAAATGTATTGGTAGAATCTCTTAATTCAAAAACGACTGAAATCGTAAGACTACCCTAAAATGCAACCAAAAGTCTACCAAATTTTATTTAGTTCAAAATTAACTTTCAGTATGAATTTAGTTTGAATCTGATAACTGCACCTGAGATAATAGGGAAAAGTGTTTTTTACTGATGTAGATGAAGTGTTTTTCATGATGGTGACATTGGTTGTTGGTCCTGACATTTTAAAATCACTTTCTTCATATTAAAAACAATCCATCCTCTGAATTATACTTGGATCTGAAGATCCGGCTTGGAGTTTTCGTGAGCACAAATTTCGTGTGCTCAAAAATAAGTAATTTAGTGAAGGCAAAAATCCAAAATTTTCGAAAATAAGAGAAGTAGCTCCAAAAAATACTGAAAAAAGTTCTTTGAATTAAAAAGCAGCACTTTTTTCTTTTTTTACTATTGCCAATAGAATAGATAAAAAATTGCAAATAAAACTAACATAAGACTTAAAAATAATCTAATAAATGCCTCCTTAATGTACCTAAATTAAAGTATATATCGTTACACAAAAATATGAATGTACTTAATATGCCAACCAATTTTTCAGTTGTTCGCTACAATATTCTTTTCCAATCTCTCAAACCATTCTAGCCCAACAAGATGCTTCGGAATACTAATCAATTACAAACTCACCAAAGACGAAAAATCCTTGTTCAAATTTCTCTCAACCACATTATTCGAATCGACTAAAAACCTGTCAAGATCGAAGCACAAACTCAAGTTTTCTCAACTCTCAGCAATAGTCGAAGTCATTCGATTTATCCCGGAAAACTTACACCATTAATCATATGGCAAGCAATGTTGAAATCATTTTCAGTGTGCGCTCGTGAACCATTTTCAACACACAGTTCTCGTGGAGTATGTACGGATATTTTGCACAGTACGGCTGTGGCAAACATTGTTCAAGGGTTTCTTGTTTTTTGCGTTTTGTTCATCGTTCTGTGAGCTGAACTGAAGTACGATGAACAAAGTAGTGAAGTACGAGCCGGTACGAAGCGAAAGTATTGAATTGAACTGTCGGAAACACTGAGTTTATTATTAACAAATGAGTTTGGTCATTTGAAACTTGTGTGAACAAATTGGTTGGAAATCGACGGAATCAGAACAAATAGGATTTAAGGGAGGATTTTCTATGGAATTTAATTAATTGAATGAAGAGGGAGGTTTCTTTTTGCGAAATTAATATTGAATGGGATGAGAAATGGACAATCTGTCACTGTAGGAGCTCTTGCAATAATGTATCAAGTCAATGCTAGCTTCGAATCTTAGTATTTTTAGTTTTTTACTGATTTTCGAAGAAAATTAGTATTCAACTCGTTTCGCCGAAAATTCATCATCATATATATATATATATATATATATATATATATATATATATATATATATATATATATATATATATATATATATATATATATATATATATATTTATATATATATATATATATATATATATATATATATATATATATATATATGTATATATATATATATATATATATATATATATATATATATATATATATATATATATATATATATATATATATATATATATATATATATATTAGCAAATTGATTTGGGAGATAGTCTCTGGAGTGGCTGATCGGATTGAAATGACACTTTCGGAGAACACAGATAGGTGCCTAAAAGTAGGCAAAGATTTTTTTTCAAATTTCGATTTGTCATTACTTCTAACAAAAACAATGAATCATCGTGAAATTTGCAGAGAATATTGATGTCAACTAAGACTTAGTACAAATGGATTTTGAAGATTGTGTGGGCAACCCTGTAGCTACAGCAGGCTTCTGAAAAAAAATCCTTCAAATCATTGACCCTCCTGAAAAAATTTTGCTTTTTGAAAATAAATGCAAATAATTGATAAATTTTGGTCTTTGTCCACCATGTTGAATTCAAATTTTCAAGAACGGCAACCCATGATCAAATTACCTCTATTTCCAGCACTAAAAACTTCTGTTCTCAAGAACTGACGACCGGATAATGCGATCAACATGAAATTTACAGAACTTATTGGAATTAGCTAGAACCAGGTCTGATAGAAGTATTTTTGAAATACAAGCAACACTGTGGCAGTGGAGCCATTTTGAAAAATCACCGAGAAAACAACCTAGTTTTTGGCCTATAGCTTCCTATTTAGCCACCAGATTTGAACGAAATTCACGCAGTAGGTGAACCTTACTCTAAAACAGATCACGTAGAAATTTGTTTGAGAAATTATGATAGGGTTGCCAGCTATGAAAATTTTGTCTCCTAAATATTGTAAATATGCTCTAGAAAATAAAAGATTTTCCCTTTAGCTTCCGATGCAGTAACGAAATCAAAACGAAACTCATGGAACAAGTGGACCTAGCTGTACTTCTAATTCTGTAAGAATTTCGTTGAAAAATCATGAAAGGACTGCCAACTATGATGAATTTCGTAATTTATTGACATTTCTTTATCATGCGATGTTTTCTTTAAATCTCCAAATGGGAATGATCTTGCAATGACGATTAACAACAAATATTTAGGTTTTGACAATTTAAATTGTATTCCCAATTGTATTCACTCCTATTACTTCCAGCGCAGTCAATCAATCGAAACGAAACTCACAGAGTGGGTTTGACACAACGTGAAGCAGCTATGGTGCTAAAACATGGTTGCCAGCACCAGACAATTTCGAAAATATTGCACCAATATATGCTTCCATTTTGTATGCATAAGCAAAGCATTTACAATAAAATAAGCTAGCGACGCTTTTCGGAAGCCATCCCCAGACATAGTTTAATCGCTAAAACTTTCGATGATATCCTTCGATGAAAACGAAATTCAAAGGATAACTTCAATCAGTAATTTTAGTTTAGTAATATATTCGTCTGTTTCTTCCGGGTGAATGCTAGGAGGAAAGGCCAGAAATCTAGAAATTTTTAAATGAATTGCGAATTTTTTTTCAAAAAAACATCAGATTCAATTTCCTTTTTAATTTTTCATCCAAACTATAATTCAGGTCATTACAGCGCTCATTGGTTCGTTGATGTTGCTATTACTTGATCGCTTGTTTCCTCATCCAGTCTATTCGCCCAGCCATCGAACATTGGTTACCATTCTGCCGAGTTGGTATCATCACTGCAGCAAACAATTATCTTAGAAATGACAAGTATTAAGCAAATGGTGAAAATCGTCTACGTGTTTTCGATGCGGATTTTGAATGCGGTCGACCAGAGGTTTTCAATTCAATTACAGGCACGCGGAATATTCGTCGGCGCCAAACAGTGATTTCACAGCAGCAAAGCATCACCATACTATTACGAACGAAAAGTCATCTAGAGTACAAAGTGGAATTATGTGTGCAGAGAAAATGCGCGGCGAGTTGGTTGATGCGAGAAAATCATCATTAGTGGTACCATCGTCATTGGTTTGATATACATATATTAGTTGTAGAGAGTGGCTTGCTATGCTGTTAATGTCCAGACACAAAGCGGATGGCCAATATCGGGCTACGAGGAAAAGTTTTTGCCAACTGATTACTTTCTAGGATAGGAAAATGGCGTTATCAGAGCTTCGATTCGTTGAGTTGTGTTCGGTACGACCAGCAATTTGTGGCCACTTCGGTTTATGTGGTCATTTGATTCGCCTAACACACGGCACGCTCAAGCGTTAATAGAATAGTTTGGTGAGAATATTTAGGCAGTGTGAAATTCATTAGGCTCCAAATTAATCCTGAAAAGTGTCTCCAATGTGCGGAATTGAAGTTTACTCTGCTATCACAGAAAGCTTCACATAAAGGCCGGATATCGGTTAAATGCTTTTGATGAAAAAAAATCTTGGCGTCCTTAAACTACATATAAAAAAAACTCTAGCGCACCTGAACCGCTAGAAACACTAATGTTCGAAGAACAGTAGAAGAATCGTGCAGGTTTTGAGTGCATATTCCACCACATGTGCTGCTTATTACGGCCAAACTGTTTCAAATGCCACGTTTTACTTTCGTCTCAAGAATGCATTATAACTCATATGGTGGAAGGTTTCAGATATTACCACTGGCATGAATTTCAACGTTTATGAGGGCAAAACACGGGTTAATTATATTCGTTATCAGTTGCTTATTTCATATAATTTTGAGAGCAGCATCTCATATAACATCATTGAAGAAAATGCTCAGTGCCTGCAGCACTGTAACTGAAGTTGGTGTTTGGGGCTGCGATCCGAAAAATTTGCAGAACTTTGGGAATTGTAACATCGGTTATTTATTTTCATTGTAAATGTTTCCGGTATGTATACTAACTGTAAGCATTTATTGATACAAAAGTAGCACAACCGACTCGTGCTGGCAACCTTTCGCCAGTATCAAAGCCAAGAATATATCAAATCTGCTTCACGTTGTTTAATTACATTCGAAGTTATAGGAGTATAAAGCAATTTAGGGTTACCTGCAGCGAGTTTTTTCAAATGATCGAAAGCTTAATATTTGCTGTTTATTGTCACTACAATATCATTACCATTTGAAAATTCTACGATAAAACCGCTTAATAAAGATATTGCAATTAAACACAAAACCAACAATAGCTGGCAACCCTATGATGGCTTTTCAACCAAATTTGGCCTGAATAATGTTTATGACAGGTTTCATTAATTGTATGAAATTCGTATTGATTTCATGACTGCACTGGAAGTTATAGTGCAAAAAGTTTTATTTTCCTGAGCGATTTTTCAAAACCAAAGACACAAAAATTACCATAGCTGGCAGCACCAATCAAATTTTTCAATCAAATTTCCACCAAACAGAGATTAGAGTTAGGTTTAGCTACTGTGTCAATTTCATGAAAATCTGCTAACTTATTCACATTTCATAGGGCAAAAAGCAGTTTTTTTTCTTTGTAATTTTTCAAGATGGCACCACTGGCACAGACTTGCCCACAATTCAAAATCGCTTCTATCAAATCTAGTCTTACTTAAGTCCAATGCATTCTGTAAATTTTAGCTGTATCTGATTATTGGCTCGTGAGTTTCCGTGAACAGAAGTTTTTGATGCTAAAAATATAGGTTAACTGGGAGAGGGTTACCGTTCTTGTCTGACATGAAATTTCCAAAGTTTTATTTTGAACGTGTAGATAAAGCGTAAGATTTGTATACAGATTGGTTTTATTGTAAGAAACGGACATTTTTAGGATATTCGATGGTTTGAATGTTTTCACTTCCAAATTTTTTTTTTTCAAAATGAAGACACCAAAATTATCATAGCTGGCAGCTTCAACCGAATTTTTCAACCAAATTTCTACCAAACGTGGCTTAAAGTAAGGTCCAGCAATTGTGTGAGTTTCGTCAAAATCGAACGATTCAATCAGAATTTATAGCGCTAAAAACAGTTATCTTTTTTAGTGATTTTTCAAGATGGCACCACTGGCACAGAATCGCCCGCATTTCAAAATCACTTCTATCAGACCTGGTCCTATTTAAGATCAATACATTCTGTGAATTTCAAATAATTCTGCTCATCGGAACGTGAGTTTCCGTGAACAGAAGTTTTTGATGCTAAAAAATATAGGTAAATTGGGCAAGGGTTACCAGGCGTACCCGTTATACCATATCTTTTTTTTTTTTTTGGTTATGTAAACAAAGCACAAGATTTACATACGAGTGGCTTTTTTTTGAAGAAACGGCATTTTTTCAAGAGAGACGATGATTTGGAAGTTTTCACTTTCAGTGCCTGCATTAGCTACAGGGTTGCCAGTACGCTCATTAAAAGCTACACAAATCTACAACTAAATAATATCAATATGTCCTGAAAATTTCGTAATGATTGAATAGCTCTGTCAAAAGTTATCGAAATTTAAAAATTTTCAAAGTTTCCCGTCCTCTTTTTAGGCACCCAGCGCACACATGGGGTTAAAAAATTCCAAAGCATTATCCGATTCATATGTAAAATACGTTAGAATTTTATTTCGTTAACTTTATTTTTGCGAAAATTATTTGTGCACGAAATAATAGGTATATTAAAAATATCACTTAAATGGTCGCCGGCGCCAAAAGGTTAACAATAACTGACATTTAAAGAGACCTGGACCTATTCTGCATATACACCAATGTATCCTGAAAGTTTCAGCTCAATCGGATGGCGCGTTCCCGAGATTATCTCACTGAAATTTTTTGATGATATATATATATATATTTATGGAAATATGAATTTTTGGTCGAATCGATTTTAATACTAATGTTCTTCGAACATTAGTAAAAATCTCAACAAATATCTTAAGCTCACAGCATCTCCTTTCGTCAATATTCGGCCCACTGATGATATTGATCAGATGATCAAACTTTTTGTTTCCCATCTTTGCATAGCAGCGAACTCAGCTATCCCCTTCGTGATAGCTCTGACCATCCACACAGCTATCTCTATTTTTAGAGTTTCTTAAATGGTAAATTTTACACTGTTTACCTGGGTAAATCTATGTCATCTCCACGTAGCATACCTGCTGGCGTACCATCCCGTCTTATTCAATATTTATTTATCCGATTTCTCGTCTCTACCCAGAAGTTGTCAGCTAGCAATGTTTGCAGACGACATTGCGTTGTTTGCCTCAGGCGAGACTCCGAAGACAATCATTCCCGGCGTGCAAACATCCCTGAATTCTATCACAAAATATTTTTATAAATGGAAAATCATAGTCAATGCTGGAAAGTCGCAGGTAGTTTACTTTACTTGGAAAAGAGCTTCCAAATACTTACCTGAAGCCAAACTGCCGCTATCTGTCATTGACATTGAATGGTCCACGTGTTGCAAGTATTTCGGAGTGTTTTTTGACCAGAAGTTTACCTTCAATTTGCACATTTCACATGTAGTTGACAAAATCAACTTACTTATTCGCGTTTTTTACCCTTTCATTAACAAACGGTCTGAGCAAAGCTATAGCAACAAAATGCTTGTTTTCAAATCCATCTTTTAGCCTGTAATTCACTATGCTGCTCCTGTATGGGGTGATTGTGCCAAATCTCACATCGCGAAATTGCAGAGAGCTCAAAACAAAACTCTCAAACTTATCCTGAAAGTTACAGGGCATTTCTCAACTCGCGCACTACATAACATATCTCAAATTGAAACTGTTTCCATATCAGAAAAAGAAAGAAAAATGTCAGAAAAAGAAAGAAAAATGTCTATCCAAATGCCGAAACAACGGCAACCCCTTAACTACCAGCTTGGTTTGATTAGTGACTGCAAATGACTGCAATATAGGTTAAAATAGGTTAAGATTTAGCCTTAGTCCTTCTAGTTGTAAGTCTTATGTACACATGGATGTTTTTATTTTAACTTTTTCCTCTAATACCACATTTACTAATCTGAAGCCGTTGTCATTATATAACTATAACTAAATCATAGTAGTAGACATATATTTAAGCTCTAAACTCTAAAAGTACTGAAATTGTATGCAATATTATTCTTACTATAGATTTACCCAGGTAAATTATGAATAAAAAGAATCTTGAATGTTGAATCTTGAGAATATTTGTCTGATCGACATGAATTTTTCTTGTATATGTTCAAATATATGTGGATTCTAAAAATGAAATAATATATTTTTAGTATCCTGGCTCATAAGACTGCAAAGTGCTGTGCAGGGTGGCTGATGAACGACGCTATCAAAGATATGTAATAATTTTTTCTGTGTAAGAAATTGGTTATATTTTATTGTTTAGCAGATTCATCTTTAAATTTAACGAAAATTTGCGATTGGGATAAAAAAACTAGAATTTGGATTGTGCACCGCTGTCATGCATTGGGGTTGGTGATTTCCGTTGAAAGAGAGTTAATTAATTAATTAATTAATTAATAAATTTTCAGACCAAACAAGGTGTATGCATAAAAAAATAATTTACATTTTCATTAAGGAAAACTTAAATAAAACAATAAAGGTACATCCCCAGCCTTTTGTGTGGTTGTTTATTATAGGCGGAGATTTCAAGGGAAAGAAGGGTTTGTTTCAAAATTTAGCGCTATTGTGGATACACAAACACATACACTTATCTCACTTACATTCCACTACTCATAGTCCACCCAAAACAAGTTTAACCTCCGGAAAAATCCAAAAGTTTTGAAACTTTGCACATTGATTTATACGCACCTAGGGATGAATACACCAAAAGTTTTCATGAATACGAGGCGAGCTCTAATGGGTATTAGCGAAAACAGGGCACTTTTTTTTGATTTTTCGTTAATATCTCGAGAACCGTTGGTTGTAGGTATAAGTTGACCCTAGACTAGGGTGACCAAACGTCCCGTAAAAACGGGATTGTCCCGTTTTTTAACGATCATACACGGAGTCCCGAAAAAGTCTCCTGGGACGCTTAAATGTCCCGTATATGTCCCGCTGAGTTGATGATACACTTCTGTTTTTCTGCTGCGCCTCTCTTCTGGCCGTCTTCCCCTTTCTTCGACAGTTGGGTCAATGACACATACGATGGGTCTATCGAAGCATTTAACGCGTCAGTTTTTCTCGCGGTTGACACACACAGCGGTGGTCAGAAGCGTTTCTTGAGTCGGTTCCCTTACGTCATTGTGGCCGGAGTCAGACAAGTCAGTGTGGCTGTGGGTGTTTGTCTTGTTACAAGTGTTTGTTTGTTTGGCGCATCTTGTAAAGTTATTAATTACTAATTATGCCCAAGCGTCAGTGCAAGTTTAAGGAGAATTACTCTAAAGAATGGAAGTACATTAAAAAGGGACGCTATGACAATGAAGCAGAGTGCACAGTTTGCAATACTATATTTAGTATATCTCATGGTGGACGTTCAGATGTAAAACAACACATCGCATCAGTGAAACATACGAACAGATTGAGTGCCCCAAGTAGCAGTAAATCTCTTGAAAATTATTTTATGAAACACGATTCAAATGAAGAAATGAAAGTTAGAGCTGCTGAGTTAACTCAAGCCTATCATACGATCAAGCACCACCACAGCTTCAGGTCAAATGACTGTATCAGTAAGTTAAACAGCGTTATGTTTAGTGATTCTGCAATTGCATCTAAGTTTAGCTCTGCCAGAACAAAGCAGTCAGCCCTGATAACTGGTGTTTTGGCTCCATTTAACTTGAAAACTAGTATTGAAGAAATAAAGAAATCCCTTTTTTATGGCATTTCAACTGATGCAAGTAATCACAAGGCTGTAAAAATCTTTCCTTTTGTGGTTCAGTTTTTTGACATAAACGAAGGGATACAGTCAAAGTTATTGAAAGTTGCTTCTTTGCCGTGTGAAACATCAGATGAGATATCTGGTTTCTGCTTAAATTGCATTGATGAGTTCAAGTTAAATAAAAGCAGTTGCATTGCATTTTGTGGTGATAATACAAATACAAATTTTGGCGGTTTGAACAGAACGGGACAGAACAACGTATTTAAAAAATTAAAAACTACTTTACACGGTGGTATTAAAGGTGTTGGTTGTCCTGCACATATATTACATAACTCCATTTGTGCAGCAGCAGATAGATTAAGCTGTGACATCGAAGGTATTATTGTCAAACTCTTCTCTTATTTTTCTACATACACGGTGCGAACAGAGAGGCTAAAAGAATTTTGTGGGATGGTCGACGTCGAATATGGCACTATTTTAGCACATTCAAAAACTCGTTGGCTGTCTTTGATGCCTGCAGTAGAACGAATTTTAAAACTGTTTGATGCTCTAAAGGATTTCTTTTTAAACGAGAAAAAAGCTCCAAACATTTTGTCAACATTTTTTAATAATCCTTTAAGTGAGGCATACTTATGGTTTGTCCATAGCCAATTCAATATTTTTCAACAAGGAATTAAAAAGATTGAAGGAAGTACAAAAAGTGTTATGGAAGTTAATGATGTATTGGAATATACTCTCACAGCTTTGACCAGAAGAAAAAAAGAACAGTTCTTATCATTTAATGTAAAATCCATTCTTAAGCGTGGCAGTATTCTGCAACAAGACGAAATTAACTTCAGATCTGAAGTTTATGACTTCTATGAAACCTGCATACAGTATCTTGAAAAATGGAGTTTACCGTTCTCTACTTTCTCAAAGTTTAAATGGATGCTTTTGGAAGAGATCCCCAGTTGGGAACAAATTGAAGAAACTATTTGTTACTTCAATGAAAAAAGCATTGACATCAATGATACCTTGCTATTTGATCAACTAGCAGCATTAGTGGATTTTGTAAATGAAAAAATTAATGAATGGACTGATGAAGATAAAAAACCACCTCAGTGTCACGAAAAATGGGTTTGTTTTTTTAAAACGCATACCAAGCCAGAACAGCACTCTGAATTTTTGAAAATATGCCAGTATGTGTTTGCGATCCCTGCCCATAATGGTAATACTGAAAGAATCTTCTCGCTTATGAACATTCAATGGACGGAGGAAAGGAACAAGATGGAAGTGGATACCCTTTCTGCAATCTTGCAGGTACTCTACAATTTAAGAATGGACTGTTCTAGTTTTTACAACTTTATATTGGAAAAGAAAGAGGTTCTAAAATTGGCTGGAACGAAAGAAAAATATCCCAATTTCAAATCCTAAAGATTATTAACATAGCTTTGACCAACAATTTTAGTGATTTTGTTTAATTATGTTTTGAAGTTTGTTATAATACTTATAATAAATAAGTATTTACTGAAAAATTGTTGTTTTTATTTACTATACGCCTCACAGTTTAAATTAAATTACATATTCACTGGTAAATTGAAAAAGATTTATAGGTCTGAAATTAGCAAAATAGTGCATGTTTCAGCTCGAGGCCATCGCCCCCAAACCCTGAATGTGTCCCGTTTTTTCAAGTTTATGATTTGGTCACCCTACCCTAGACATAATTAACGCTTATTCAATTTGTAACAAAATTGATTATACACATTTTTCTTGTATTCGCAATGGTTCCCGAGTTATAGGGCACTAAAGATAGGATTTTTTGAAAAACCACGTTAGGGTGGTACAATATGGCATATCTAATAATATTTGACAATAGTTTACTTACATGTTTGGATACCTAGGATGATTGAGAAGATTAACTTCACAGCTTTGTATAAAAATAAAGACATCATATATGTATATGAAAGAAAGAAATTCACAGAAAAATCAATCAAAACTTGATTGATTCTTGGTAGAAAGCCCTGCAAACTGAAACACAGTAAAAAGAGGTAACTATGCATGAGATGATGGTGTGAGACAACCATTATACAGATAAGAATATGACAACCGATTTATGTATACTATTGCAAGGTAAATGAATATGAAAAAAATACAATTGTTCAATCTCACCTGACTTCTGGTTAAGCGTCCAGCAAGCACAAGCACAGTTTTTTTATATTCATGTACCAAATGTTCAGTGTTTGTTATTTGGACTGAATGGTCTGTTTTTCAGGGTTCATAACATCGAGGTCATCAGTGTCATCAAAGTCTTCTTCGAGGGTGGAGATAACACCATTCAAGCATTCGCCATGGCAGTTGTGACAAATGCTTGTGCACATTATGCCTTTTGGCAGCTACATTTGTCCCCACATCTACCTGTACATTTGCAACAAATGAGGTTGACGACAGCTTCAGGTGCTGCTAAATCTTCTGGTGAAACAGGCATTAGATGCTCCTTTTCCAGCTTCCAATTCCACTGTACAGGAGGAAGTTTATTCCCAAGCTAAAATTGAATTTAGTGGTATACTCAAAAAGCCTCTTGTTTTGCTGCCCCTTCTGTGGGTGGCAGAGCATTGGATACCGATTTGGTGAAAGTGCTATAGCTGTGTATGTTAAGAGAGGTTTGCTTCCGGGGCGCATTGTACAGCGCCAAGAATACTTTGTTTCAAGCAGCAGCTACAGCCTCACGAGATGAATCTGGACTGTTAAATATTTCAGCAGCACCTTGCAGTACAGCTTGTTTCTTGATTAATGACTGAACGCATGCACAAGAATTATGCTGTTTTTCATTCCGAAATTGCTGGCTTGAATATTTTTTCCTTTCTACTTTGCCGTGGCTTTGTTTTCACAAATAATATATTTTGTTCAGTCGGAGCTAAGGTCGTGAGGAGAACAATAAGATCTACATCTTCATCGACTATTGCTACTTTGTCAAAAATGAAGAATTTCATGAGTGCTGTTCGGACAATCAATGTGTCAGCATCACTGGATGCTTATTCTGTTTCAACTCCATGGATATTAACAGCAGTTATGAGGAATAAAATCACTCGATTTATTCTTTTCGTTCGAAAGAAAATCATCATGTTTGAATGTTGCTGCTGTTTTCTCTCCAAAGTTTATGTCAACTTACCTCTTTGTTTTATACCTTCGGCTCTGTTCAGCCCTCTTTGTACTAGATGGGACGACTAAATAGCCGTCAAACACCACAATGCAGCCGTTGCCACCATAATGTTTAAGAACATAAGCTTCATAACACTAGCAAATGGTTGAGATTGTTGGAAAATCTTTGGGCCACACTACATTGTGTAATCATCTTGTGTCATTATCTCCATACTTCTACAATAGAATGCATCTCTGCGGGCTTTAATAGGTTTTTTCAATTGTTTTTAAAGTTCTCTTCATCAATAACATCTACACAGAAGAAACATTTTGTTTTGAATACAAATAATGTTTACACAGACGACCTTATTTGAACTTAGAACTCAAATTATATTTTCTTCGCTCAATAACTAGCAGTAGTGATCCGATTCCCTTCAAACCAACAGTTGTGACACCAGAAGGTGAAGCAAGAAATTTGTCGCACAACAAACAGTTTTCTTCCATTTCGCAAGTCAATTATGTAAACACGTCATACGTCTACTATGCAAAACACTAGACACTGATCGAAGGAAAATGGTAAGAACGCACAAAAAATCATAAAGAAATGAATTACCACACATCACATTCACGCAACGACGCGGATAGTAGTGACACCTGATTGGAACTAGCCGCCGGCTTAGTTGTGGAAGCAAGGAAAGGTAGTTGGGTGGAGGGGACATAGCAAGAATGACGCGCTCCTGGACAGTTTTTTTATGAAAACCGGTATCTTTAAAGCCCTATAGCTCGGAAATCATTGCAAATACAAGAAAAATGTGCAATAAGCTTTAATTTTGTATTAGTCAACTTGTGCCTCCGACCAACGGTTCTCGAGATATTAACGAAAACCCAAAAAAAGCTATTGTAAAAAAAACAATTGTCAAGTTTGTGAATTGAATACCATTTTCATGAAAACAAACGAGAAACTTTGTATTGAGAATATTCAAATGAATAAATAATTTTTGAATTCTTAAGGGTTCATTGTACTTTGCAGCTTAAAAATAACGTTTTTTTCTTTTTATATTTTCTGAAAGTGTATACTCTCAAGAGCGCTGTGTTGAATTTTCGTTGAGAAATTCCAGGGATATGAATATACCTACTAGAGTACCTACCTAACCTACTAGGGCTGGCGCGTGCGTTATTTTACTGGTTGGAGCTGTTTAGTTTGTTTTCGTATATCGGTGAAATTAGATCGTGCGAAATGGATCGAAAATTCAGCAAAACAAACTTTAGACGACCAGGTAAATCTGTGAAAAAAGGAAATTCCGCGGTAATCGGTTTACTTTGGAAAAAGCACAAGTGACAAGTCAGGTGAGTACGTCAGTGGCAAAACTAAAAGATACCACCGGTTTTGAAGTGAGTGTTGATCCGTCGTTAAATTATTGAATTTTAAATTTCGCCTTAATATTTGTCAAATTAACGAAACCATTGAAGTGTAAAAATTGCGGTAGTGAAGTGAATTTTACGAAGCGTGGACAAAGAGGTTTAGGATTTAAACTTTTGGTAAAGTGTTCGTGTAAGGAAACTTTTATAAACTCATGCCCACTAATAGGTAGATCCTACGAAATAAATCGTTGATTTGTTTTTGCAATGCAAATGCTTGGCGTTGGGATTCAGATCATTCACAATTTTTGTGGTTAAATGGAATTGTGTCAAGGTTTTACCAATAAGACATACTATGCGATTATAGAGCATGTTAGAGCTGCAGCAAAAAACGTTGCCGAAATGATCTTTAAAAAAGCTGTGAATGAAGAGAAAAAACTGAAATGAAGAAATAAAGAAACTTATTTGACCGTGTCCGGTGATGGATCATGGGCAAAACGAGGTTATACTTCTCTTTTGGCTGTATTAACGTTGATTGGAAAGTAGAGTAATAAAATTGTTGACATAATTGTGAAGTGTAGTACATGTAAAGCGTGTGAAGGCTGGAAACATAACGAAGACACTGTTATAACACATAGTACGAGAACCATAAAGATGAGTGTACCGCAAATCATACTGGTAGTGCTGGAAAAATGGAAGTTGACGGTGTGGTTGAAATGTTTCAACGGTCTGTTTCAACTACACGAAGTAAAATATGCCAATTATATCGGTAATGGCGATTGAAAGACATTTTAGACTTTAATGGATATTAAACCATATGATGATTATTTGGCTGTTAAATAAAAGTGTGTGTGCCACATGTGTAAAAACGAATATATAAAAGAGCTACAGAAGCAAAAAGACAGCTCAAGCAACTACGGAAAATAATGAGGAAAAGTGAAGACGCCGAAATATTGCAGGCTGCAAAAAAGCACAAAACTGTTAAACTTGTACAACTCACAAAAAAATTTAAAGCTGATCGGTCAATTAATTATGGACTGGCAATACGTCGAAACCCCAATTCAGTGGAGGATATGAAAAAAGCGATTTGGGCAACATTTTTCCATAAAATATCTACAAATGAACAATCGAAACACGAATATTGTCCACCAGGTCCGGAGTCGTGGTGTAAATGGCAGCAGGTTCAAGCTACTGGGCTAGATTACCAGCATCCACCCCCATTAGATAAAGATGTTCAAGATATTTTGAAGCCCATTTATGAAGATTTAACTCGCGATGATCTCCTTGAGAGATTCCTAGGTGCAAACTCACAGAATAATAATGGAAGCTTCAATAAGTGTATATGGCAGCTAGTTCCTAAACATATATTTTGTGGAAAAAAGGTACTCGAAATTTGCACCTACTGTGCCGCATGCACTTTTAACGAAGGATTTCAGCCTCTTTGAAAAATTATGGTGGGGATCACCATTGGTCCAAAAGCAGAGGAATTCGCGCGCAAAAATGATGCCGTGCGAATTAATTATGCCGAACGCATTGTTTCTCACGAGACAAAAGAGGCCAAGACGGCTCAAAGAATGGAAAAAGTAGCTGAAAATGAACAGTTTGAGGAAGTTGAGGCGATTTTATATGCAGCTGGTATCGCTGATTAAGCGTAAGCATACATTTGATATAGATATTTTATTCATAAAACTTCAAACGCGTTTTTCTTAAAACCATGTTTTTCCAATCGACGGGATTGATTCCGAAAAAACCAACAACCCAATTTCTCTCAAATTTTAATTCTTTATTTAAGATATTAGTGGCTATCGTTGGTACTACAATTATAATTTTATCGTAAAAACTTAGTATTTTTTATAACAAAAAATTGCAAAAAGAACTTGTAGTTTCCACATTTTAGTTTTCAAACTAATATAACTTAGTTAATTTTTTTTAAAGGGTTAATTTTAGTACCTGCAATAGCGGCAAGGTTACGCGGCGGGGTACGCGGCGATTTGGATCGCTGACGGGCAGAGGGCCCGCATCGGCGGTCGCGGCTCAGGCAACGGTCACGTGTGTGTGACATATGGAGAGATCACCGTTGTGAGCTGCTACTTGTCCCCGAATGACTCAATGCAGAAATTCGGAGACAAACTTAGCTCACTGGAGGAATCTCTCTGTGGCATCACCGGCAATATCATCGTAGGGGGTGACTTCAACGCAAAGGCGTTGGAGTGGGGCATGCCTACTGAAAATACTCGCGGGCGGCGCATAGTCGAGATGGCCTCGAGGTTGGGTTTGTTGGTATTGAATACGGGCTCAACACCAACATTCCGAAGGCCCGGGTTTGGCGAATTTATTCCCGATGTCACCATGGCATCGGAGAGACTTGCGGCACACGTCAGCGATTGGAGGGTGATGGAGTATTACACTGCGAGTGATCATAATTACATCACCTTCCAAATCGCTGAGAGCAGACATAGACACCACCGCTCTCCCTGCAAAGTGTGTCACCGTTACAACTTAAGGTTGCGTCACAACCCTTTATCCCCGGCCGGGATGCAAGGGCGGCAGTTTCGGGCGGCTTTCGCTCTCGTAGAAAAAGGTCGTGGGTGGGCGCCACTCGCTTCGAATCCGAAAAACTGCCTCACGGCCGTCACCCCGAAGCGAGAAAGGAACGACGGGTTCGCTTCTATGCTCAAAAATGGATAAAATAGGACCACCAGAATGGTCACCCCGATATACGCTAAACAACCGATGTATACTAAACAAACGACATAAACTTCCACATCCGACACCGGCTCTTTCTTTTTTTCTCCTTACTTTTTTTGACCTGAATAAACGCGGTAATTTTGCTTATTGTTTGTACATTCCACTTTATTACGCTTAGCTACGATAGTAACTATTCTCCGTACTTACATCTAAATTTACTACTAAACATTTTAGTGTGCAGATTACCTGATATGACTCGTCGCTTGATGGCTCGTTGTCGCTCTCGTTGGGGGCCCCGTTCGAAGTCTCCTCTGCTACTGTAGCCTTGTTTTCGGACACCTTGATCGTTACGCGTTTTTCCAAATTCTCGCAGGACACCAGTCGACCAGCGGTTTCACGTACAAAGAGATGTATTAGATGTATAAAATGTATTCCGAAATTCCTCAAGGTTGATGATGATCACACGGAAAAAGAACAATAATGTTTGTTACAATGCGGCTAATACTCCTCGCCAGACATCCGTCCACTTACCGGGTTCGCAATCAAAGAGACCCTTTTCCACTGATCCAGCGCGCAGGAAAATTTTGTTGGCGGCAGCGGGATTTTCAACCGCCGTTGGGTGCGCTCACCCGATTCAAATTTCATTTAACAGAGTGTTGGGTCCCATTCCCACCGCACGATCCACATTTGGGACACTGCGATTTCACCTCTTGACTCTGACTCCACCATCTCATCTGTCTATCAACTGTCATCTGTCCCTGACGACGTTCAAAACAGCATTTGATCGATCAGTTTGTTTATAGTGCGATTGTAAAATTGGTAAAAATTAACAGCTGAATCAAGGCTTCATCCGTCGGCGGCGGATCGTTTAGCATTACATCATTCTACGCACTGCATCGTTGTAGAGGTAAGCGGCTATCCGGAAGCATAGTCTGTTATGGCGTTCGCATTGTTTTCTTGTCGTTTTCATTGGAAAGTATATGCGATTCCACCGCTCCGCGCATCCCATACATCGGTTACAACGCCGTGTTTTGCGTGGATATTCGAATGTAGTTACGAGGTCTGATTACTGCTCTACTCACTGGATTGTATCAATCAAGTATGTATATGATGGCCGTGCCCTGTTTGTCCGTCTAATCGTATCTCGGTCAAATATTGACCCAGGTCGGGAGATGCCGTCATCTGTGAACTGACTGGTACGCTGCACTGCCGTGCATTCTATGCGTCAAACTGCGACGCATTCCAACGTCTCCACTATTCGGCTCGCGCGATTGATGTCCAGATGCTTCATATTGTTCGTGACGTTGATTCTTATTTGCTATGATAAACTAACTTACTAATCTATTGCTATTACTAATCCATCCAGATGCTTTATATTGTTCGTGACATTGATTCTTATTTGCTATGATAAACTAACTTACTAATCTATTGCTATTACTTATCTATCCAGATGCTTTATATTGTTCGTGACATTGATTCTTATATCTTTTTTTTTCCTTGTGTCGGTTGTGAACGTCTGTTTCATGTATTTAACAGCGGAAAAATAATTGTGAAATATAAGACGCGGACCGTGACACCCCCCTCTCTTCAGAGGATTTCCCTGGAAATTCTCGATAACTATCTACGAACGATTCACCGCGATTTAAAATTCTCATTTCACATCCGATGCCCGACTCTAACGTCCTTTCACCCCGCCCGATACTTGAATTCTGATTTTTTTTTTTTGTCGCAATATCACACACCACTCATTCCTGCCTCACCACTCCAGCATACTCTTCGCGTACACGGCTCTATTCTTTTAACTATCATTTTCCCTGCATGTTTATATGCTGCATGTCCTAGATTTGCCGGGTGCGGGTACTTTTACCCTTATCATCTAAAATTCTAATGCCCTTCGAATTCGTTTTTAGGATACGGTACTGTACAACACGAAGATATTCCAATATAAAAACGCAGCAGAAGAAGGGAAAATGAATGACAAAAAGAAGATCATACGAAAGTAATATGGAAAGAAACAAAGGAAAAAAAACAAAATAAAATAAAATGACAAGGAGAAACCAAAAGCCCAGCCGGAACTACACCCCACTATCGGTATTTCATTAGCATTCATTATCATCCATAACCATTTATTAATACTCATAACTAACCCTAAGACATATGCCTAAATATAAAACTAACCAGATATTGACTCTCACCACCCGGTAGCTCCCCACCACCAAAAGAACTTCTTCTAATCCTACTAACTACGAATATTGAAACAGATCCCACCACCGCCGTAACCTAACTTACCCAGATTAGACCTTTAAACATAACACCCTTCACCGACGCTAGTTCTAAATATATTATGTAACTACAAGCATTAATGATATTCTGCAAATATTATTCGTACTTTCCATTCAACTATCGTACCCTACTCCACATACTTTCTACGATAATCGACTGATTGAACTTCAGTCCCTACATATCGCTTAAGATCCTTTGCGTGCCACGTCCTTGCCGCTTTACCCTGTACGTCGGCTAGTTCGAACGTCCACGCTGATGTCCTCTTCTTCAACAAGAAAGGACCAATATAGGCAGGAGCCAGTTTAGCCGAAAAATTTTTGCTGGCGTCCGATAGTATGTAATTCCTTCTCCATACTTTATCACCTATCTGGAAGTTCTCCGTTCTTCTTCGGAGGCCGTAGCGTCCTTTACTCGCCGACGCGACCACCTGCATTCTCCGAACCACTTCTTGATGAACCTCCTCCAGAGCTTTCGCGTTTCGCAGAGGTGAAAAATCCCTATCCCTGCTCCCGGGGGGCTCTGTTTCTTCCCAAAAAGTGACCATTTCCCGGCCAAAATTTAAAAAATATGGAGAGAAACCAGTGATCTCATGTTAGTACGTCCGCAACGCGCACGCAATCTTCGCTAGGTAGTCGTCCCACGTACGTTGATTATCTGATGCATAGTATCGCAACATGCACTTAACGTCTTGATTGCGCCTTTCGGCCGGATTGGCTTTGGGATAATATAGCGCAGTGTACCGAATTTGTACCCCATATCCATCTACTGGGCCTTTGAATTGTTTGCCACGGAATTGCACGCCATTGTCGCACACTACCACTCTAGGGACTCCATAAACTAAAAAGACATTCTCTTCCAGTAGCCGGAAGACACTTGAGGCCGTCGCTGTTCGTACTGGTAACAGAACAGAGAACTTCGTGACATAGTCCACTATCGTCAAAATAAAAGCATGCCCCCGCTTTGACCTAGGCAGAGGTCCCACGAGATCTACACAGATCATTTCCCAGGGTTCTTTGGCCTCGCCCGCCCTAGAAGACATCAACCCAATCGGTGCTTTCCTCTCTATCTTACATGCCTGACACACCCTGCATTTCTTTACATACTGGCGAATATCCGATCTCATTCGTGGCCAATAGTAGTTTCGCGAAACGCGTGACAACGTCCGATCAACTCCCATGTGACCTGCTGTAGGGTCATCATGACACCTTTTGACGATAGCCCTCCTCTCCATCTTTGGCACGACTCTCTTCCAGACGGTCTGACCTCTTCCACCTAAACTAGTGCCTGTCGTCTGCTTCCACAGGACGCTGTCCACAACTTTCCAATTCGCGTACTTTTCTGGACTCTTTTGCACGACCTCCACCATCTTCTCATGCCACTGCTCCGGTTTTGTTGAGGTAGATAGGCTATCCACCCTGTCGATAGCTCGTGAGAGAGCATCTAGCACTAGATGCTCCTTCCCTTTATGGTGCACGACCTCGAAATCAAATTGTTGCAGTCTTACTGCCCACCTGGCCAGCCTACCCGTAGGATCTTTCAGGTTATTCAACCATACCAGCGAATGGTGGTCAGTAATGACAACAAAATGTGTGCCCTCCAAGTACGGTCGTAATTTTTCAATTGCCCATAACACTCCTAGACACTCTTTTTCGGTTGTTGAGTACTTTCTTTCGTGCTCCGATAACGTACGGCTGAGATAACATACTACTGTCTCGCCCGTCGGGTGTGCTTGGCTCAGAACAGCCCCAATACCCACATCCGAAGTATCAGTCTGGATCTTAAATGGGAGGCTAAAATCCGGACAAGCCAATATCGGCGCTGTGGTTAATTTCGTTTTACACAACACGAACGCCCGCTCACACGCGTCTGACCACTTGAACTTCCGCCCCTTCTTCAAAAGGTCACTTAGTGGTGCCACCATCGTTGCGTGATCTGGAATAAACTTTCGGTACCAAGATACCATGCCTCAAAGCTGCCTGACCTGCTTCACCGATGTTGGGCGGGGAAAGTCGCTGACCGCCTGAACCTTCTCAGGGTCCACATGCAACCCCTCTTCGTCCACCAGGTACCCTAGATACCGGAGTTTTGTTCTGCAGAACTGACACTTCTCTTTAGCCACCCGTAAGCCTGCCTCCCGTAGTCAACAGAAAACCTCTCGCAATATTCCTACGTGCTGATCGAACGTTTGCGTCACCACAATGATGTCGTCGAGATAGGTGAAGACATATGGTTCCAACGCAGGACCTAGTACCGTGTCAATCAGGCGTTGTCACGTCGCACCCGAGTTATGTAGACCAAAAGGCATCCTTAGAAAGTGAAACAGGCCCCTCCCTGGCACGGTGAACGCTGTATATTGCCGACAATCCACCGCCATTGGCACCTGCCAATAAGCGGACTTGACGTCCAATGTTGATAGATACTTGGCGTTCCGTAACTTGTCCAGTGTCGTGGAGATATAAGGCAGGGAGTAGGCGTCTTTCTCCGAAACTGCGTTTACTTTCCTAAAATCTACACAGAATCTGAATGACCCGTCCTTTTTGCGCACCAACAAGATCGGGGACGACCACGGGCTCGACGAGGGCTTGACCACTCCCATACTCAACATTTCGTCTAACTCTAGGTTGATCTGCTTTTGAACTGCTGGGGAGACGGGATAATATCTCTGTTTTATCGGAGCAGCTGATGTCTTAATAGTGTGCTCTACGAGTTTCGCACAACCCAGACCCTCGCCCATCAGATCGAATTGTTCCTTCAGTAAATTTTGTAGGATCTCTGACTCTTGTTCCGACAAGTGAGACTGACTCCGCAGCGCTTTGCCTGGTGCCAGCTCAGTCAACGCAATTGACGTCCACTGTAGCCCCTGCATGTCTAGGACGACTCCAAAACACTGCCAGAAATCGATTCCGAGAATTACTTCATGAGGAATCGCCGGTATTATCAGCGTTTCCAACAGATATTCTCTGCCATTCAAAGCGAATTTCAGTTTTGCCACACCATCTACTGCACAAGTAACTCCGTTCGCCAGACGTACCTCTTCCACCCCGGTTTGACTCAGGACCAACCCCTTTTCCCTCAACTGAGACCAGCCTTTGCCACCAATAATTGTACGACTTGCACCCGAATCCAACAATCCGTCCATGACAACGTCCTCAATCTCCACCCGTAAGTGCGGACGACTGTCATGAACACTTCGAATTAATGCATAGTCTACGTTTGGTTGCCGAAATTGTTTTTGCGGCCTCTCGCTCGTGCTCGATTCGCCGCCTAGCGAGCACGACGGTCGTTTCCCGGAACTTGCCGTCCCGACTGCGTTCCTGTTCCCGGCTCCGTCGCCCTGACCCGACACGATGGGCAAGCCGCTCTCAACACCCCTTGTCGTCCACAACCGAAACAACGCCGAGGCTCAGTGCATTCCCTCGAAACGTGACCTTCCTTTCGGCAATTCCAGCACTGTACACGGCCCCGTCCGGACAACACAGCCACATGATCTGTCGATTCGGCACCAACATACGCCAAATCGGGTTCCAAACATCGTCTAGACCGTGGATTGGGTGGCACGAATGCCGCTACCGACACCCTCGTGGCATCTAGCGTACGTCCCATTTTAACCAATTCGGCTATTGTCGATATTGTCGTCAAACTCAGTTGCTGCTGGTAAAAAGGGGAGATGTTCCTACGAAGAATCCTTAATTTCTCCTCCTGTGAGCAGCTTTGTTTGAGTCGAGAGAAGAGGCGCTCCATCACAGCCACATACACACCAACAGATTCATTTTCGCCTTGGGTTCTCCTTCGAATTTCGTCCCATAGACGGTCCTCATAGTCCGTCGGTAAGAACTCCGCCCTAAGTTCTTCGACGAGCTCGTCCCAAGACGCGACTAAACCTCGATTGGCTCTGAACCATATCAGCGCTCGCGAGTCGAAAAGTTGCGATTTCATAAGACCCCTTGCTTGTCGCAGTTCTTCCACCCGCTCAAGGAGAGCGTTTACTGACCCCAACGCATCCCCACTGAACTTCAACCCCCATTTTGCCACTTCGGCCAGACTGGGCACCCGCACCTCCTGCGGCGCAACCATGGTCTGAGGATTGTCATCGAGCTCCGCCTCCCCTTCGCTGTTTCCCTCGGTCTTATCCACTAGGGTCCCCATTGCAATGATTAACCGATTCCTAATCATCTTCGCGGAATCCAACTGCTCTGGTGTGACTGCTTGAATATTGCTCAGTCGACGGAATCCGAATTAAATTTTTACTTTAGCTTTAAGAAAATCCGACATAGTTTTATCACCTGTCACTTTCGAAATCAGCTCTTCAATTTCCGACACTTTCGCTGTTAATTCAGCAAAATCGGTTTCGAAATCAAACGGATATGCCGCTTCCACATAGGACGTATCCAGGGCTGACTCCGCCTTCAGAGTGGCCCTTAGGGATTTACGCATGTTGTCCACTGTATCTGTCGCGAAACCCCGGATTGCGAGTTCATAGATGAGCTCATCTTTGCTCATCCGGTCCACTAATATCTCCATTGTGAAAAATAAATGTTTCAATGAAGAAAATGTTTCAATACCCAACAAGATGCGTTTATGGCGACCTCCACTCCGATCCCTACTCAACAGTATTAAATGAAATGCACCGGCTTAACTCAATGAAGGTGATCAACACGGCCAGCGCCCGACCACTGTACAAAACAAAACGGCTCTCCCCGAATAAAAATTTCTCCAAAGGAAACACCGTTCTTCCGAAAATTTTGTCTCGTAGCCTAAGAACTCAAACACACACTTCCACGCACTCAAAATCCAATTTGATCCCAAAAGACACTTCCACACTACAGTCACTCAATTCCACCTCGATTTACACCCGTCTACACTGTGTAATCAATTATTAAGCCAAAACTTAAAAATAGAGTTTCTTTCATTAAAAGAAAAACTTAGATAAGTATAACCTTAACTTCGTAACGCTCTATCATTCGGCTACTGTAGCCCAAGATATTTCAAAGTTTTTCTTGTTCCGATATCGAACCGAACCGTTAATGCCACTATACGCCGCAGCTACTATGTAGTTTTGCCTGTAACTTTTATCTAACCCAATGCACCGCTTCACACTTCCACACTTCTTTTATGCGTAGGTTCTGATTTTCCTCCCTTCCTGCTATAACAATAGAACCACAACACCACTCTGTCATTCCTTTACACCTAAATGTTGAATTATCTCTAGGTATTATGCCGAAGAATATTTTATCGCACGAGACAAAACTATCTCCTTTTCTTTAACTAAACAATAATCCACCTTCTTCTCAATCGCGGTAAAACTCGCTGCTTTATGCTGCTACCTACAACGCCACAATGAACCCTCGTTCCGCTACCTACGGTTATGTCCGTTATACTTCACGATTTCCCAGCGACCCCACCTGAAATCCCTATCAAGCCCACTCACATGCATTCACACACCATAATCCAATTTTATATCCTTAACCGACCTGAAAACGCACTTCTCATTCACTTCACCACATCGTATCTTCAGACTCCAAGCATTAAAGTACCTCTATATAATAGTTATTCATCATCTCAAAGTAATAATTCATAATCCAAACAGATTTAGTATATAATAATGGTTATTTCAAAATATAAGATCAATTCAATTCGCACGATATCTAACCAGAAAAACCGTTTTCCACAGTACACTAGTATCCACCCGATCAGGATAAAGAGAAGAAAAGTTTTTTCCACGCGTACCGTTACACCGTTATTCCCGTTATAGGCCCCACGTTGGGCGCCAATTTGTCACCGTTACATCTTTAGATCGCATCACAACCCTTTATCCCCGGCCGGGATGCAAGGGCGGCAGTTTCGGGCGGCTTTCGCTCTCGTAGAAAAAGGTCGTGGGTGGGCGCCACTCGCTTCGAATCCGAAAAACTGCCTCACGGCCGTCGCCCCGAAGCGAGAAAGGAACGACGGGTTCGCTTCTATGCTCAAAAATGGATAAAATAGGACCACCAGAATGGTCACCCCGATATACGCTAAACAACCGATGTATACTAAACAAACGACATAAACTTCCACATCCGACACCGGCTCTTTCTTTTCTTCTCCTTACTTCCTTTGACCTGAATAAACGCGGTAATTTTGCTTATTGTTTGTACATTCCACTTTATTACGCTTAACTACGATAGTAACTATTCTCCGTACTTACATCTAAATTTACTATTAAACATTTTAGTGTGCACACTACCTGATATGATTCGTCACTTGATGGCTCGTTGTCGATCTCGTTGGGGGCCCCGTTCGAAGCCTCCTCTGCTACTGTAGCCTTGTTTTCGGACACCCTGATCGTTACGCGTTTTTCCAAATTCTCGCAGGACACCAGTCGACCAGCGGTTTCACGTACAAAGAGATGTATTAGATGTATAAAATGTATTCCGAAATTCCTCAAGGTTGATGATGATCACACGGAAAAAGAACAATAATGTTTGTTACAATGCGGCTAATACTCCTCGCCAGACATCCGTCCACTTACCGGGTTCGCAATCAAAGAGACCCTTTTCCACTGATCCAGCGCGCAGGAAAATTTTGTTGGCGGCAGCGGGATTTTCAACCGCCGTTGGGTGCGCTCACCCGATTCAAATTTCATTTAACAGAGTGTTGGGTCCCATTCCCACCGCACGATCCACATTTGGGACACTGCGATTTCACCTCTTGCCTCTGACTCCACCATCTCATCTGTCTATCAACTGTCATCTGTCCCTGACGACGTTCAAAACAGCATTTGATCGATCAGTTTGTTTATAGTGCGATTGTAAAATTGGTAAAAATTAACAGCTGAATCAAGGCTTCATCCGTCGGCGGCGGATCGTTTAGCATTACATCATTCTACGCACTGCATCGTTGTAGAGGTAAGCGGCTATCCGGAAGCATAGTCAGTTATGGCGTTCGCATTGTTTTCTTGTCGTTTTCATTGGAAAGTATATGCGATTCCACCGCTCCGCGCATCCCATACATCGGTTACAACGCCGTGTTTTGCGTGGATATTCGAATGTAGTTACGAGGTCTGATTACTGCTCTACTCACTGGATTGTATCAATCAAGTATGTATATGATGGCCGTGCCCTGTTTGTCCGTCTAATCGTATCTGGGTCAAATATTGACCCAGGTCGGGAGATGCCGTCATCTGTGAACTGACTGGTACGCTGCACTGCCGTGCATTCTATGCGTCAAACTGCGACGCATTCCAACGTCTCCACTATTCGGCTCGCGCGATTGATGTCCAGATGCTTCATATTGTTCGTGACGTTGATTCTATTTGCTATGATAAACTAACTTACTAATCTATTGCTATTACTAATCCATCCAGATACTTTATATTGTTCGTGACATTGATTCTTATTTGCTATGATAAACTAACTTACTAATCTATTGCTATTACTTATCTATCCAGATGCTTTATATTGTTCGTGACATTGATTCTTATATCTTTTTTTTTTTCCTTGTGTCGGTTGTGAACGTCTGTTTCATGTATTTAACAGCGGAAAAATAATTGTGAAATATAAGACGCGGACGTGACAAGTGGCTAAGCTGGAACGCCGCTAAACTTCGCAGAGACGCGATGACCGCATCGCTCGTTTCGAGCTGAGAAGGGGAGCCTCTAACATCTGGGTCCCCAGTGCCTCGTGTAGCAGCAGAAGCCGCCGCTGACAGGACCATGGGGTGGATTCGCAGGACGTGTGAAGCTTCAATGCCCAAACGGAAACCCTTTCGTGGGAGGCAACATGCGTACTGGTGGAACGATGAAATCGCCGAACTGCGACGCATCGCTTTGGCGTGCAGGCGCAGGGCACAGCGAGCCAGGAATAGGCCGGGTGTGGCTGAGCTATCTGCTGCCTACATTGCGGCAAAGAGGGAGCTGACCAAGGCCATCACAAGGAGCAAACGTGCCAAATGGCTGGCTCTTTGTGAGGAGGTCAACTCAGACCCGTGGGGAGATGGCTACAAATTGGTCACTCGCAGACTTGGCTGCATGCGGCCTGGCGCTCTCATGGATGCGATATTCATGGAGCGTATCGCTGGTTCGTTGTTCCTAGTGCATCCGCCAAGGACTGATGATCCCATCATCGTGAACCAGGCGGATGTGCCTCCCTTCACGAACGAAGAGCTGAACAGTGCAGTGTCCAGGATGAAGAACCGGAAGGCTCTGGGGCCTGATGGGGTGCCGGTCGAGGCGCTTAAAGTCATGGCGGAGAGCCAACCGCGTCTATTATTGGATCTGTATAGTTTATGTTTAGTCGCGGGGGTCTTCCCCTCACGGTGGAAGGTAGCTCGACTGGTACTTGTGGACAAGGGGAAGGGTAACCGGGGTGGTCCATCAGCATACCGCCCACTGTGCATGCTGGACACTGCGGGGAAACTTCTTGAAGGGTTGCTCAAGCCACGACTGCTGTCAGCAGTGAGATCTGCTGGTGATCTTTCTTGCAGGCAGCACGGCTTCCGAAAAGGGCATTCAACAATCGATGCCATCTCAGAGGTTGTTGGGGATGTAGCAAGAGCAAAAGAGGCATGCCATCAAGCCAGACTGGTCGTCCTGCTGGTAACACTGGACGTACAAAACGCTTTCAACTCGGCGAGGTGGTCGGGCATCCTCCGGGCCCTTGAGCAGACGTTCCGTATACCAAGCTACTTGCTATCCATGATGCGGGACTACCTCAGGGACCGCTGGTTGCTTTACGACACTGACGAAGGAGTCAAAAGGAGACCTGTTACCTCAGTTGCGGCACAGGGGTCGATCTTAGGACCAGACCTCTGGATCATCATGTACGATGATCTGCTGCACCTGGAAATACTTGCGGATGTGTTTCTGGTAGGTTACGCTGATGACGTCGCAGCGGTAATCCCTTCCAGATCTGCGGAATTCGCTCAACTCAGTCTTAACCAAGTCACGAGGAGGGTGGATCGGTGGATGACCGAACACGGCCTTCAGCTGGCAGTCTCTAAAACAGAGATTGTCATGCTGACGAAGCGGAGGATACCAACTGTCATACCCATGACAGTTGGCTCCGTTGAGGTCCAGAACAGCAAGTCGGTCAAGTATCTGGGAGTGACCCTGGACACCAAGCTGACGTATTGTGATCATATCCGCAGGGCATGTTACAGTGCTCTTGTAGTCGTCACTTCACTGAGTAGGCTAATGGCCAACATCGGTGGACCCAGTGAGACGCGACGGAGACTACTGATGGTAACGACCGATTCCATCTTGCTATATGGAGCCGAAATCTGGGGAGATGCGCTACGAACTGAGAAGTTCCGGAAGCGCATTGCCGGTGTCCAGCGCAGATTTGCCTGCGTATCGCTTGTAGCTACCGCACGGTCTCAGAAGAGGCTGTGATGGTGGTATCGGGAGTAATCTCGATCGACCTACTAGCGCGAGAACGCAAAGAAGGGTACCTCTTTCGCACAGAGCTGAGCAGAACTGAGGCTCTGACGCACGCGCGTATGCTTCTAAACGCACATGCGTATGCTTCTATGCTACTAAAGGACGCTGGACGGCTAAGCTGATTGGTCTCATTGAGCCTTGGCTTAACCGGAGCCACGGAGAGGTAAACTTTTACCTTTGTCAATTCTTGACAGGGCACGGTTACTTCAGGAAATACCTGAACAGAATGGGTAAGGTGGTCACACCGTACTGCCGGTATTGTGTGACTGAGCTCGGGGATGCTCAGCACACATTCTTTATGTGCAATCGCTTCGTAAGTTTGAGGCGCACCATTGAGTCCACGATTGGCCTGGCAACGCCTGAGACGATCGTGGAAGCAATGCTGCGAAACGAGGAGAACTGGCGCGCAGTCTCAACATATGTTGAGAGAGTGCTGCGCATAAAGCGGAAGGAGGGTTGCCTTGCCGACCCATGAACTGTGGTAGTTTCTGAAGTCCGTGGTTACCGATGGGTGAGTCAGCACGACCGGGTCGAAGCAGTGCTTAGGCGGGTCCCGACTCGGAACTTCGTGGGCTTGTAGATGGTCCTTCTTTTAGTGAGTCAAACCTCACATACCCCGTGGTGATAGGTCACCCGGGGATCTGGTAAGCAGACTTTTTTTTGCCATCTACACTAGGGGAAAAAAACGGCAAGGTTGCTAAATAGTAAAACAGTTCTTTTTACTATTGTTCGAAGAACATTAGTATAAAAATCGATTCGGCCGAAAATGCATATTTCCATATATATATATATATACATATATATATATATATATATATATATATATATATATATATATATATATATATATATCATCATCAAAAAATTTCAGTGAGATAATCTCGGGAACGCGCCATCCGATTGAGCTGAAACTTTCAGAATACATTGGTGTATATGCAGAATAGGTCCACGTCTCACTAAATGTCAATTATTGTTAACCCTTTGGCTCCGGCAGCCATTTTAGTGATATTTTTAATATACCTATTATTCCGTACACAAATAATTTTCGCATAAATAAAGTTGACGAAATAAATTCCGAACGTGTTTTACATGTGAATCAGAGAATGCTTTGGAATTTTTTAACCCCATGTGTGCGCTGGGTGCCTAAAAAGAGAACGGGAAAATTTGAAAATTTTTAAATTGCAATAACTTTTGACAGAACTATTGAATCATTACGAAATTTTCAGGACATATTGGTATTATTTAGCTGTAGATTTGTGTAGCTTTTAGTTCTAGATCGTGTTGGCAACTCTAAAGCAAGGGCAGGCACTGAAAGTGAAAACCTCCAAATCATCGTCTCTCTAGAAAAAATGCCGTTTCTTCAAAAAAAGCCATTTATATGTAAATTTTGTGCTTTGTTTACATAACCAAAACAAAAAAAAAGTTATGGTATTACGGGCACGCCTGGTAACCCTTGCCCAATTAACCTATATTTTTAGCATCAAAAACTTCTGTTCACGGAAACTCACGATAAGATCAGCAGAATTAATTGAAATTTACAGAATATATTGGTCTTAAATAGGACCAGGTCTGATAGAAGTGATTTTGAAATGCGGGTGATTCTGTGCCAGTGGTGCCATCTTGAAAAATCACTAAAAAAGATAACTGTTTTTAGCCCTATAAATTCTGATTGAATCGTTCGATTTTGACAAAATTCACACAGTAGCTGGACTTTACTTTAAACCACGTTTCTTAGAAATTTGGTTGAAAAATTTGGTTGGAGCTGCCAGCTATGATAATTTTGGTGTCTTAAATTTGAAAAAAATGAAAATTTGGAAGTGAAAATATTCAAACCATCGAATATCCTTAAAAATGCCCGTTTCTTACAATAAAACCAGTCTGTATACAAATCTTATGCTTAATCTACACTTTCAAAGTAAAACTTTGGAGATTTCATTTCGGACAAGAACGGTAACAATCTCCCAGTTAACCTATATATTTAGCATCAAAAACTGCAGCTCACGGGAACTCACGAACCAATAATCAGATTCAACTGAAATTTACAGAATGCATTGGACTTAAGTAGGACCAGGTCTGATAGAAGCGATTTTGAATTGTGGGCAACTCTGTGCCAGTGGTGCCATCTTGAAAAATTATAAAGAAAAAAAACTGCTTTTTGCCCTATGAAATGTGAATAAGTAACCCGATTTTCATGAAATTGATACAATAGCTGAATCTTACTCTAAACTCTGTTTGATAGAAATTTGGTTGAAAAATTCGATTGGTGCTGCCAGCTGTGCTAATTTTGGTGTCTTTGGTTTTGAAAATTCGCTCAGGAAAATAAAACTTTTTGCCCTATAACTTCCAGTGCAGTCATGAAATCAATACTAATTTCATACAATTGATGGAACCTATTATGGAAATTATTCAGGCCAAATTTGGTTGAAAAGCCACGATAGGGTTGCCAGCTATTGTTGGTTTTGTGTTTAATTGCAATATCTTTACTAACCGGTTTTATCTTAGAATTTTCAAATGGTAATGATATTGTAGTGACAATAATCAGGAAATATTAAGTTTTCGATTATTTGAAAAAACTTGCTGAAGGAAACCCTAAAATTCTTTATACTCCTATAACTTCGAATGTAATATAACAACGTGAAGCAGATGTAATATATTATTTATTTATTTATTTATTTATTTACTATTGCTATTATTCAACAGATAAAATCCAATTACTGAATATAGAAAATATAAAATACAAATAATTCACAAACGAAAGAATGAAAAAATGAGCAAAATAATAATGAAATGATAATGATACAAAATATAGAACAATAATAAACAAAATCAAAGTGAAAAAGTGCAAATTCAACATAAGAAAAATAGAGAATAAAAAGAAAAAAAAAAAAAGATTACATTGAACTAGTAGTAAGCAAAATATTATGTTTAAGAAAAATTTTAAATGCATATAATGTCGGCGGTAGAGGACCAAACTGTAGATCATTATGTTGCCTCAGTAATCGCAACAGCGGAGAATAAAAAAAGATATCAGTGCGCGCAAATGGCACACTAAACTCAAACGAAGAGCGGGTGCCATGCACTGCAACACGGACAGAAACGTGGCTGCTGATATCTGAATCTACCAACTTATGAAATAATTTGAAGAGTAGGCACTCATCCAGGAACAGTCTCCATGATTCGAGGGAAAGGAGATGAAGGAACGATAGACGGTCACTATAAGGACGATAAGGAAGCTGAAATTTATAAAACAGGGTGCGAGTAAATCTGCGTTGAACCGACAAAAACGCAGTATTTAAGTAGACAAAACGAGGACACCAAACTTGACAGCAATATTCAAGGATACTACGTACAAAGGAGAGGAAAAGGTGTACACAGGTGGAAATATTAACGAAAGCTTTAGAGGATCTAATAATAAAACCAGATAGTTTAGAGGCCCTGGCGGTAATATAAGAAATATGCTTATCAAATTTGAGCTTAGGATCAAATATTACGCCAAGATCTCTAAAGTTATCAACGACATTAAGAGGAAAGCCACAAACAGAGTAGGGGAACATCAAAGGTTAAATTTTCAAAGAGAAAGACATTTTGTGACATTTCGCGATGTTCAAAGTGAGAGCATTGGAAGCGCACCAAGTCTGTAGGCTGTTGAGATCGTTTTGTAAAACCATACAGTCATCTTGTGACTCAATCACTCGAAACATCTTGAAGTCGTCGGCATACAAAAGACAAGAAGAATGGATTAAAGGAGGGAGATCGTTTATGAACAAAAGAAAGAGAAGAGGACCAAGGATAGATCCCTGCGGAACACCTGATGCAGGATAAAAAGGAATTGAAGAGGAGGAATTAACAGTTACAATACAGGTACGGTCAAGGATGTAAGAGTTGAACCAGGAAAGAAGAGAACCAGCAATGCCATCGTACCTTAGCTTTTGAAGAAGGAGGCTATGGTTGACGGAGTCAAAGGCTTTGGAAAAGTCGGTATAAAGTACATCAATCTGCTTTTGATGGTCAAGAGCGGATGCGACCGTGTGTGTCAAGGAAAGAAGGTTGGTTAAAGTGGATTTACCTTTGACAAAACCATGCTGCTCATGAGCGAGAGTAGACTGGATAAAGGAGTAGACCCGCTTGTAAACCACTTTTTCAAGGATCTTGCTAAAACAAGGAAGAAGGGAAATGGGACGATAGTTTGAGATGCATGTACGATCACCGGCTTTATGTATAGGAAAGATGTTGGCAATTTTCCAGCGAGAGGGAAAAGAGCCAGAAGATATACTTAAGTTAAACAAGATAGAAAGAGGGACGCACAGAGATGATGAAAGAGATTTAGCCAGGATATTTGGAATACCGTCGGAACCACTAGCAGTATTGGCATCGATATCGTTCAACAGAAGTTCAATTTCAAGGGGGTTCGTTCGAAATGAGTGCAATTCAGGAGAGGATGTGGAGGGAAGATTTGAGGAATTAAAAGAGGATTGTTGTGAGAAAAAAGTGGAAAAGTAAGAAGCAAAAAGCTCACACACTTCTTGTGGATTGGAGGCAGCTGTATCACCCAAGTGCATACCATTGGGGATACTAGGACTATTTTTCAAGGAACGGATGAATGACCAAAAGGATTTCGGGTGATTGGTTCTAATTGATGCTTCAACGCCAGCAATGCCTGCCTGACAACTTCTTTCGCTTTAGAGCGAAGATCCTTATACAAAAGAAGGTCAACAGGTGAACCTGATCTTTTATATAAGTAACGAGCTGCATTTCTGGCTTCAAGTGCGATTGAAACTTCACTGCTGAACCATGGAGCATCGTTTGGTTTATTAGGACGATTAGTTGGTGTAAATAGTGGAATAAGGTTAGATAGGAAGTTATACAACTTGCACAGAGCATCATCAATGTCAAGGCTACGAAAAAAGGAAAACCAGTTGATTCTATTTATCTCAATTGCCATGCCGGTGAAATCAGCCCTGTGAAATTTGAAATGTAATAAGGATGGGACTTTATTCCTCAAAGAACGAATATTAGAAATTTCCAGAATAATAGGGGGGTGATGAGAATCAGGAGGAACATAAGGAAAGAGAGCAGCGCTTAAAGAAAGTGGTGATTTTGGGATATTGGACAAAGCGAGATCCAGAATTCTATTGCTCGATGAGAACACCTCCACCATCGGATTTACCGCTATTCAAACGATCTCTGTCTTTACGGAAAACCGTGTGGTCAGGTAAGATTTCCGAATCAAAGATATCAGCAGTAAGCCAGGTCTATTATGTCGTCCGAAGCTAAAGTGGCAGAGAGCCTGAACTCATTAGTTTTGATTCTCAAACCGCGGACACTTTGATAGTAAAGTCTTAATCCTAAGTTCTGGAGCTCCTTGCTCCTCTCGGATGAAAATTCTTACGAGGAATTCTGGTGAATTCTTTGACCAGAACACCAGGAGGCCAGAAGTCCTTTCGTAGAAGCTCGTTGATGCCAGCAGAGACAGTTATGCGGAAAGAAGCCACATCGTGGTTTGGTAAGTTGTCATACGTCAGTTTTTTGCAGACCAGAAGTGGTGGCATGTAGCCAAGCTTAGCAGCTGCAAATTGCTTAATCGTCTCGGCTGATGTATTGTAGTCTATGCGGGATATGAAGACTTGCAGTGACGGGCTCACCACTTTAACGTGGGGAAGTGCACCATTCGGCCCAGAAGATTCAACATGCACCCTGGGTCGAATTTGAGGAACTACATGCGTTGCTGTAACATCGGTACGAGGTGCGGAGGTGGTGGGAATGTCCAATAGTAATAGCGGTGAGGTAGGAGGTCGATCACGAGGCTGTTGCTGCTGCTGATGTTCATTAAAAATAGGTTGAGGCGATTGCAGTGAAAGTGATTGCGGAGCTTGGGCACGAGATTTGCTCATGTTCCGAGTCGTGACACCAGCAGGAGATTTTGGAGCATCAGCTCAGTCAGTGATGTCACAAGAATCAACAGGCACAGCCCTATCCAGCAGTAGTTTGAGGCTTTTTAGAGTAACATTGACTATCTCTTCAGAAGCAATAAGTGTTTTAGCAACATTCTCAAGACATTGTTTAGCAGCACGTAATTTACTCACATAATGCGCCATAGAAGATGAGCGGCAGCAACTGCAGAACCAATAAAGCCCAGCAGTATCGTTAAGCGCGTCCCCAATACGTCCCGAGAGGCCCACGCAACCAACGTGAAAAGTTTTTCCGCAGAAACCCGAACAGATCACATAAGGTACATTATCGGATTTAGTGGCGCAAGGAGTAGCACTGCACTGGATCATTGTAAAGCGATAATTCAGCGATTCAAACTCAACGAAAATAGATGATAAATACAACAGATGCGAATTTCGACCGCAAGATGTCAAGTTAATGGTTCGGAGCTTGGGTGAAGCGGAGACCCAAATCGACAATGGGTAAATGTCACAATTACACACCGAACTACGTAAAGTAGTTCCACAGAGCACTTGGTGGAGTTAAATCAATAGTCGAATACACGAACCAGTTGATTGTCACGATCGATAACACAGCGTAGATTTAAAGCAGTTAATTAGCAGTGTTGTTTACAAATAAATCTTGAGAATAAGATTATCAGAGAAAGCACTGAATCGACACTCAGGAAAACTGCGTAATGGCGCGAAAAGTGTGTGAAATAAAACAATCCATCGCAGTAAAGCGCACAAAAGAAAAGATGGTAAAAAGCAATTACCAACGGTAAATTTGCAGAGTAATTCACGGATAAATCTAAAGAATAAGATTATCGCGGAGGCACTGAACCGACACTCAGGAAAACTTCGTAATGGCGGAAAAAGTATTATTAAGAACACAGCCAGTGCAAAGCGCGAAGAGGAAATGACAGAATTATTTAAGCAAATCAAAAAAAAAGGCGGAGCAAAGGTACACGATGTGAACAATTGTCAAACTCACTTTGCTAATGTTGCACCTGAACCGCTAGAAACACTAATGCTCGAAGAACAGTAGAAGAATCGTGCAGATTTTGAGTGCATATTCTACCACACTAGCTGCTAATTACAGCCAAACTAATTCAAACGCCAGGTTTTACTTTGGTCTTATAACTCATATGGTGGAAAGGTTTCAGATATTACCAGTGGCATGAATTTCAAAGTTTATGAGAGCAACACTTGTTAATTATATTCGCTCTCAGTTGCTTATTTCACAAAAATTTTCAAAGTAGCATCTCATAAAACATCAATGAAGAAAATGCTCAGTGCCTGCAGCACTGTAACTGAAGTTGGTGTTTGGGGCTGCGATCCGAAAAATTTGCAGAACTTTAGGAATTGAAACATTGATTATTTATTTTCATTGTAAATGCTTCCGGTATGAATACTAACTGCAAACATTTATTGATACATAAGTAGCACAACCGACTCGTGCTGGCAACCTTTTGCCAGTATCAAAGCCAATAATATATTACATCTGCTTCACGTTGTTATATTACATTCGAAGTTATAGGAGTATAAAGAAATTTAGGGTTACTTGCAGCAAGTTTTTTCAGATAATCGAAAACTTAATATTTCCTGATTATTGTCACTACAATATCATTACCATTTGAAAATTCTAAGATAAAACCGCTTAGTAAAGATATTGCAATTAAACACAAAACCAACAATAGCTGGCAACCCTATCGTGGCTTTTCAACCAAATTTGGCCTGAATAATTTCCATAATAGGTTCCATTAATTGTATGAAATTCGTATTGATTTCATGACTGCACTGGAAGTTATAGGGCAAAAAGTTTTATTTTCCTGAGCGAATTTTCAAAACCAAAGACACAAAAATTACCATAGCTGGCAGCACCAATCGAATTTTTCAACCAAATTTCTATCAAACAGAGTTTAGAGTAAGATTCAGCTATTGTATCAATTTCATGAAAATCGGGTTACTTATTCACATTTCATAGGGCAAAAAGCAGTTTTTTTTCTTTATAATTTTTCAAGATGGCACCACTCGCACAGAGTTGCCCACAATTCAAAATCGCTTCTATCAGACCTGGTCCTACTTAAGTCCAATGCATTCTGTAAATTTCAGTTGAATCTGATTATTGGTTCGTGAGTTCCCGTGAGCTGCAGTTTTTGATGCTAAAAATATAGGTTAACTGGGAAAGGGTTACCGTTCTTGTCCGAAATGAAATCTCCAAAGTTTTACTTTGAAAGTGTAGATTAAGCATAAGATTTGTATACAGACTGGTTTTATTGTAAGAAACGGACATTGTTAAGGATATTCGATGGTTTGAATATTTTCACTTCCAAATTTTCATTTTTTCAAATTTAAGACACCAAAATTATCATAGCTGGCAGCTCCAACCAAATTTTTCAACCAAATTTCTAAGAAACGTGGTTTAAAGTAAAGTCCAGCTACTGTGTGAATTTTGTCAAAATCGAACGATTCAATCAGAATTTATAGGGCTAAAAACAGTTATCTTTTTTAGTGATTTTTCAAGATGGCACCACTGGCACAGAATCACCCGCATTTCAAAATCACTTCTATCAGACCTGGTCCTATTTAAGACCAATATATTCTGTAAATTTCAATTAATTCTGCTGATCTTATCGTGAGTTTCCGTGAACAGAAGTTTTTGATGCTAAAAATATAGGTTAATTGGGCAAGGGTTACCAGGCGTGCCCGTAATACCATAATTTTTTTTTTGTTTTGGTTATGTAAACAAAGCAAAAAATTTACATATAAATGGCTTTTTTTGAAGAAACGGCATTTTTTCTAGAGAGACGATGATTTGGAGGTTTTCACTTTCAGTGCCTGCCCTTGCTTTAGAGTTGCCAACACGATCTACAACTAAAATCTACACAAATCTACACAAATCTACAACTAAATAATTCCAATATGTCCTGAAAATTTCGTAATGATTGAATAGCTCTGTCAAAAGTTATTGCAATTTAAAAATTTTCAAATTTTCCCGTTCTCTTTTTAGGCACCCAGCGCACACATGGGGTTAAAAGATTCCAAAGCATTCTCCGATTCACATGTAAAACACGTTCGAAATTTATTTCGTCAACTTTATTTATGCGAAAATTATTTGTGTACGGAATAATAGGTGTATTAAAAATATCACTAAAATGGCTGCCGGCGCCAAAGGGTTAACAATAATTGACATTTAGTGAGACGTGGACCTATTCTGCATATACACCAATGTCCTGAAAGTTTCAGCTCAATCGGATGGCGCGTTCTCGAGATTATCTCACTGACATTTTTTGATGATATATATATATATATATATATATATATATGTATATATATATATATATATATATATATATATATATATATATATATATATATATATATAGATATATATATATATATATATATATATATATATATATATATATATATATATATATATATATATATATTTCTATGGAAATATGAATTTTTGGCCGAATCGATTTTAATACTAATGTTCTTCGAACATTAGTAAAAAAAAGCTGAAATCGAGATAATGTTTTGAATGTTACAAGTTTGGACATATTACATGCATGTGCAAAAAAGAAGCTGACAGGTTTTATCGTGGTAACGATGCTCGTGACATTGCTCGAATTTACGTTTATAAATAAATAAAATAAACGAGCCGAGTTGTTATCATTGCAATAAAATCAGCCATTTGGTGGACAATGGTCAAGATCAGCAGAGTGGTGCAGCCGACAGCCGTAATGTTTCATTTTATAAGTGCAATAGAAACAGTCGCATGTCGCACAACTGTCCAGACTCTGCAAAATCTTGTTATATTTGTGGCATGAAGCGTGAGTGCAATTTTGACACCAAAAACTAACTAAATTCAATATCGAGCAAATTAATTATTAAAATATATGAAAAATATTGTACCTAGGATTTGTAATTTAAAGGTACATATATTAAATATGCATTCATTTACACGTCATAACAATATACTCCTTTATATACATACTTTCAGCCACCCTATTCTTTTGCGTAAAATCGTTAAAAAAATGTCATTGGAAAAAGAGGATGCGGGTCCCTCAGGAACGTCCCCGGTACCGCAGCTTAGTGCGATGTCCGTCAAACCACCTGCGTTTTAGCAAGAAGAGCCAGCTTTGTGGTTCTCCCAACTGGAGAGCCAATTCGCAAAAGCTGGTATCAAAAGCTCAGAGACAAAATATCACTATGGTCTCTCCTCACTGAGTTCAACGGAGTTGAAGGTGGTCAAGGACGTGGCTGCGAGCCCTGACCCAGAGTCTCCTTATGAGGTCCTCAAGAGGGCACTAGCATCACGGCTTTCGGCTAGTGATTCTGCAAAATTGAAACACCTCTTGGGGAACCTGAGTTTGGGAGACCACAAACCTTCGCAGCTGTTGCGGGAGATGAGACAACTTGGAGGGCTTTGCAGTAAGTGATGATCTGCTGAAGACTCTCTGGCTACAGCGGCTTTCGGAACAGCCGCAAGCCATCTTGGCCTGTTCTCCGGAGGCCAGCTTTGAAAAACTTGCGGAGATGGCCAACAATATTGCTGAGGTTTTTAGTCAGCCTCAGCAAAACGAAGTCGCGATTTCCGCGCAACAGCCGGGGGTGGCAGAGCTCACCAGACAGGTAGCCAACCTCACGAGGATGTTTAATCAGCACCTGTAGGCACAGTCACGCTCTGGGTCCACAACAAAATATCGCTCTCGCTCGCAGTCACGTCACCGAAGTCGGTCACATAAGCTTGATATTTGTTGGTATCATAACAAATTCGGCTCAAAGGCATTTAAATTCATCCCTCCATGCACCTACAAGACTGGTTCATCTGAACCAAAAACTAAGACGCCGTTCTCTTCAGACGGTAAGAGAACGCAACCTATCACCTGGCCGTCGTCTAATAATTCATGACAACTTGTCTAAACGACACTACATAATTGTAACATGCGCAGGTGTTTCGGTGCTTCCAGCATCTGCAACCAGAAAACTTCCATCTTCTAGTATGCGACTTGCCGCGGCTAATCAGTCAAACATTAACACATATGGACGAAAGGTGATTAAACTAGAACTGCGACTCCGTCGTAAGTTTTCATGGGACTTCATCATTGCCGATGTCGATGTGTAATTTTAGACGCAGACTTCTTCTGGCACTATGGGCAGACTTCTTCTGAGTCGCCGACTTTGCAAATGCTATCCTTTGTGATCTCCGTACTTTGTTTTCATCGAAAGGCACGTACACTACGTACAAATGTCCAAAACTGAGTGTATTGTTTGAGGAAACCTCTGATTCACGGATACATGCCCTTCTCATCAAATACCATGCCATCCCGGCCAACACAGGGTTTTCACAACCCTAAAGAACACGTCGACTTGCACCAGATAAGCTCGGGGTGGCCAAAAAAGAATTCGATTTCCCGCTATAGCAGCCAAAACAGAATTCGATTTCCCGCTGAGCGTCCCTCAAACAGCAGCTGGTCCTCTCCACTACACATGGTTCACAAGGCTAATGGGGAATGGCGTCCTTGTGGCGATTACAGACGCCTTAACGCCATAACTATTACGGATATATATCCGATCTCCATTACCTAAGACTTCTATCATTAACTACATGGCAATAACATTTATTCCACTATAGACCTGATTAAAGCCTACCATCAAATTCCAGTCGAGCCGAATGATATTCCTAAGACCGCCATCTTCACACATTTTGGCCTCTTTGAGTTCATCCGAGTGACTTTCAGACTTTACAATGTGGCACAATCGTTCCAATGTTTTAACTATGAAGTCCTACAAGGACCAAAATTCTGTTTCATTTATCTCGACGACATATTGGTAGCTTTGATTTCTGAATAGGAGTATCTTGTTCACTTAGAACAACATTTTAAGCGATTTGCGGACCATGGTCTTATAATTACCTTGGAGAAATGCCATTTCTTTCGGCCATTTATTAGATTTCTAGGTAATGAAGTTTCATCGAAAGGCATTTAGCTCTCACCAGATCGGGTTGAGGCAAGATCTGCGGCTAAACTCTTTATCCCAATTAAATAGGAACATTCTTACTTGCAATTTAGCTCCACAAGCACTACTAGCTAAAATCAGACAAGGCACAACCACGAATTGGAATACCGATTATTCACCACACTTTATATAATCAAGATCAAACCGGTGAAGCACACCACTTCACAGCACCCAAAATTCCTAATCTCAGACGTTCTCTTTAAAATGGAGAAAGTATATCACATTGACCCAGTCTATACTGATTTCAGTAAAACGTTTGATAAAGCTGTCCATTTTACTTTAATTCTAAAGATTCAGAAATTATGTCTTGCCTTATCTCTACTAAGCTGGCTGACTTCCTATCTTCGCAATCGAACACATTTTGTAAAATTTCAAGGACTTTTATGGAAAAACGTTTTTCTACCTCGGGTATACCACAAAACCCACTTTTTTAAATATATTTATTTCCGACCTATCTGAAGTCCTTGCAAACATACCTCATTTACATTATGCAGACGATAATTGAATGATTATTAGATAATTGAATCAAAATCTGATGCACTCTTTGCTCAAGCTTGATTCACTTGAACATTGGTGTCATGTAAATAAGCTCTTTCTCAACATTAATAAGTGCCAGGCTATTCATTTTTCCCAAAAAATGCACGGTGATACACAATACTTACGAATTCGGCAATAATTTGTTAGCTAGAGTGGATAACATTGTTGACCTCTTTGTTATTTTAGATGAAAAACTCCGTTTTACCTTATACTATAATAGGACATTTTCCACTGCAAAATAAACAACTATGCTTCAACAAAACTGTGGGTCACAAATTATTTTTACACTTCACTTGTACGCCTTATTTTTGAATACGTTTACATTAGCTGGAATCCTGCCTTTACAATCCACACTCTCAGACTCGAGCAATTTTTGCTTTTCGCCTTGAGAGAACTATACACCTTTGCCGATTTTAATAACGTGGTCCCTTATATCTATGGACTGGGTCCTTTAAATTTATGATTCTTGCAACCAGAAGAATGGTGACATCAACCTGCTTTTGATTCGACGTCATTAAAAGCACTATTAGAGTTGAATCCCTGAATAGTAGAATGGTGATTAATATCCCTGTGAAGAACATCAGGTCCAACAGTGGCGGTGATGCCTGGGTTAACAAAAACGGATCAAAGAAGGATACAGAAGTCAACTGAATGAAACTGAACCTTCACTAATGGTACAGAATGTCAAAAAATGCTATCAATTTTCAGTCTGAAATATATGTTATATTCATGGCAGTTGAGTCCATTAGCGGAACATTATCCAAAGCAACGAAAATTTACGTTGAGAGCAGGGCATCCATTCTTACTCTAGCTGCTTACAGTAGATCTTTAAGAACCGTGAGCAAGTGAAGAGTCGCTACCGAAAAAAAGCAAGTCATAATCCAATCCGGGCTATGTGGGTAACAAGGCATAGTGGAGTCATGGACAAGGAAAAGACTAACGAGTAAGGATAGTTGGGATAGAACATGGATAGCAACTGGAAACATATAACTGGAAAATACAAGGAACCACAAAGAAATTAAATGCGGCCGTATGGGCAAAATTAAAGTCCAAATAAGAAAACAAGACAAACTGTAGGATATTTAGGTCCTTATAATCATCACGCGAATCAAGAGCAGGAAACTCCTCAAGCTCAATAGAAACTGCTTGAGAGCAACGGTTGGTTTATTCCCAAGGTATTGCCTTACTGCATCTCATACGCAAGACGCCATCGAGCATACCCTTTGCGAGTATTCGACCCTGAATAATAAACGTCTCAATACTGGAGGCTCCTAAGCTTCCAAGAGTTGGCAAAGGTAATTATTACCGCAACGTGCCAGCTGATTAGATTTAGTGGAGTAATCATTTGGCAACTCTAACTAGTTAAATTGGTGTGGCAAATGGGCTCAACCAGATGGCCTAATGCTAGCCGCGTAAACGCAGCCCTCTTCTTTTACCTTAGCTGACCAGAAATCAGTTATCAAAAATATCAAGCAACATCAACTCAAACAATCATATTTAATGGAGAACAGAAATAGAGACATTCGAAGCAGCCAAAATACTTAACAGATAGAGAAAACTAATTTCCACAGGACAAGACTGGTCTTTAGTACTAATAAACCCATCTTATCGAAAAATATCAAGCAATATCCTAGCACTTTCTAGCGAATGCAAGGCATCAAGTAGGACTTAGCCTCGGACTTAAACTATAAAGCATTAACGTCAATTGTGTAGGAAACGATTTAGAAAACATACAGTAGAAATTAACGCGATTGTTGTTTACTGCTTATACGCGGTGTTCAAAATGATTTGTAAAATATTTAAATGGATTTAAAGTATTTTGGTAATGACACTAATGTCGTTTACTTATATATGTCGTTTACTTATATAGAAAATAATAAATCTACGGAAGTATGTTTTACACAAATCACAAGAGATCACTTCTTCACAATCAATATTCATTAACGAAAGTTTCATTACCTATAATTGTAGGATATATATTATTTTCCTTTACAAATAAAAGTGTTACGAAATCATTGTCTGGAGAACGTTTGATAGCTTTGATGAAGTTTCTACTCTTCTAAAAGTTAAATGCATATTGTGAAGATTAGATAAACGAGCGATTCAATGCAATAATATATGCTTTTTCGTCAACAAGTTTGATGAGTATTCGGGTTTTATTTCGTAAAATGCAAATTCAATTTCAAAATAAAGTATCTGCATGTCTTCAAATCGAATGAATATGTCAAACGAATTCAAATCTACATCAAAAGCCTTGTTTTTTTCTTCCCTTCTCGAAATCCATTAAATGATTTTTCACAATGGCACATTCAAATCGTATTTTCTTGGATATTTACTCATTCGAAGCAGATCATTTGTAAGCCAATGATAGTCTGCGAATGAATAATTTCCTCAAATTACTGTCAATTTTACAAGGGAAACGAAACAACTTTACTTAAAACTGATCCAATTAATCTTGTTTCTTTTCCTTATGTTTAAATCGTGCTCCACCAACAAAACACACATATGCGACCCCAAACTCCAAACCGAGAAGAAAATTACACCATTAGCTGAAAAACGAATAAAATACACGAGCATGAGACTTAGCCTGAGACGACGTCTTCACATTCGTTGAGAATGTTGGTGTTCTAAGAAAAATGAAAATTCGTCCTTTTGTAAATTCACGAAACGAAAGAAACTTCCCAGCCATTTTGAATCACTGAGAAAGATCATACCGTATAGTATTCGGTGGCATAACGGATTGTTGTTGTTAAGTCTCGCATATCTTTCGGCAAGAGGCTCGCACAAAAAAGGAAATCCGTTCGTAATAGCACCTCTTTTTAGTCTGGTGAGAAAATGTCTAAGTAAACATTTCGCGTTGCCGAAGTTGTTAATAATAGTAGACGCTGGCATTTCTTCGATGCCACGTTTGGCATGACGCCGCTAGCCTGCAATTGCATGAGCGCCTGCTGAAGAGTCCTAAAGAGTCGTTAAAATTTTGAAGCGGTTGCTGTACAACGGACTAGGTGGCACAAGTGTTAAGATACTTTTGCGATTCTTATACGCAATAAGGATGACATATTTCCGCTACTTAGGCTTGAATTTTCGTGCTTCAGAGAACCGTTTTACCACTTTATCCTTGAGTCACGATGATGCAAGGATACAGCTACAAATGACTAAGCTTGAGACAAAATGGATTCCAACTGTTGTCTTTACCTCAAACAAGAAAAATGGTATGAAGGGTTTAGGCGTGTGAAAGTATAAGAGATGAATAAACGATTGTGCTCAAAAACAACAGAAAATATTCGGAGGATGTTGTTGGGACTTGAAATGTTTGCTTTTGTTTAGCTGTGCCCATTAGATTAATCCACCTGAATCGCTGGCTTTGCGAGTGTATATGAAATTTGTATATGAAATTAGATTGAGGATGCATAGGGCTTAGTAACTAACAGGTCCTTCAATATGATTATGATGATTCTATCAGGAGGAAAGGACATGAAGAAGGTTGGATTTTTTTTCTTTGAAGGAAAACAGGTTAGATTATCTAACTCACCTTGGTAAAGTACTATTTTCTGAAAGTCTACTATACAAATCTATTGCAAATAGAAGAACGTTTGTACATCTAAAATACACTAACCCTCAACTCTTTCTCTCAGCAACCTTTCAGACTCGTTGAAAATTATTAATAGAATTACAACAGTCATTTCGAAAGTAAATTCCTTTGAGGGAAACTTACTAAATTCTCTCTCATCGTCGTCATCATTGACGGAGCCTAATTCCTAGTCGTCATTATCGTCGCCGACGTCAAAGGATAAACTTCGATTGTTAAGTATACGAACGGCACTTTGAGCACTCTAAGAGGAGAGCATTGCAAATACGGTCCTGTTTGCAGTAGTTGAGTACAAAAAGACCGCATGATATGGTTGTCGAGCCTAACTTGGAAATCATTCGCTTCACCAACATTATCATAACTGTCAGGAATGGGAGTATTAGGCGCTTTGTCCGTGGGTCATGTAAGCTGCTATTCCACTAACAAGGCTCATTTCATAGCATGTAGCACGCCTCTGACTTCGATTCACCATCTTTTCAGTTCCACCCTTGAATGGAGATGCTAGACAAGGAATGATATAAAGTTACCGTCAAAAGTCCTTATGATAATATCATGCTCGAGATGGCGACAAAGTTTGAACGTCGTATGCTTGGATGTTATTGTGATTGTATCAAAAATGGCTGCATAAATAGGCAAGCAAAAATTTGTTGAAGTTCGCCGCATCTATATTTGATTCTTAGTCAACTTGAGACTGCAGTTACTTTGACTTTCTCATACTTGACTTGGAACTGTTGAAAAGTGGCTTTTCGATTAAATGTTTCTTTGTCAGAAAAGTTCGATGCTCTGAAAAGCATGATAGAGTTGACTTTTGAAGAAATATTTGTTGAGTTTATTTCGGCAGATTCGAGTTGAGAGTTCATTGTTTAAGTTAGAAGAGTACGACTATAGTTTTCCTCGAGAATGTAGATTTTTCATTTATATCAATGAATTGGAAATTCTCTGTCTGTTGTGTTGACATATTTTTTTTTCAATAATATATGAGCTTCATATCTTACGCGTCAAACAAAAAATAGTCATCATGTAACTCTCATTTTATCAATTACTGAATGTTTGCTTGAATTAAATTGCTGAAACTATAACTAAAGCAAATGTGTTTGAACATATCTCCAGAAACAATAAAGTCATTAAAAATGGTGGTCATGAACGGAATCTTCGAAAATGAATTTTAGAAATTTTAAAACTATTCTACCACAAAAAAGACTGTTTCAAAGTAATGAATAAAGATCAAAATACATCTTCAATCGTTTTTACAATTCAAAGTATTTGAATTGTATAAAAAAAGACTATGTAAAAGTAATGAATAAAAATCAAAATACATTTTCAATCGTTTTTACAATTGATAGTATTTGATCCATGCTATGTGATTCTATGTCCAAAATCATAGCCCGAAAATGTTACACATAACATATTTTTCTTTACTATTACTACGCTATCAAGCCTCCGATTTTCACAATCGCAGAAATTGGAACGAGGGTTAACAATGCGCTAATCAGCCATATATATATTTCAGTGGCGTGGCGTGACAATTTACCGAAAGGAAGCAATTGGTTGATGTCCATGGTTGATTACGCTTTCCGCAAATTCGTTACGTACAATAGAACCCCTCTATAAAATCAACCAGGAATTACTAACAGAGACGTGAGAATAGACATTCTGTATTCTTATAAAAATAAAAGTTCACAGTCCTTCAAACAATAAGAAACCATATCAATATTTATCAGTAAAATAATAACATTCCCAGAACTAGAAATATAATATTTTTGAAAGTGGCCAAACTTCGAAGAATTGAAAAGGTTTAAAAATCTGAAACCTTGTGTTTATTTGAACGATTATGCTATCAATTATTTCGACATAAGCACTTGTAAAGAATGGTACAACATTCTCATTGCTGTCAATTATGCACCTTGCTGTTTTACGACGCTGTGCTGTTTCGCAAACCGACCATAATTCGTTCCCGATTTCCATGGAACTGTTTCTTAAAGAATGTATAAGATCTGAATATGGTACATTATATTACTTTGTTAGGACTGAAATATATCGAATAGTATGTATTTTTTTTTTTTTTTTTTTTTTTTTTTTAGAAAAAAACATTAAACAGAAAAATAAACTAAGAATCCTTAAGTAAAATAAAAAGCCCACTCTTACTATTAACGATCTCTCCGTCTCAATTAGCACTATCATTTTCAGTTATATGTTCCACGAGCTATTTTAATTGCTAAAAAATTTTAAAAGTAACCTACCATTAAAAGTCCAACGTTTTGGAGCTAATGTTGGAAGCATTTTTTGACGAATAAATACAAAGCACATAAACTCATTGTCTTTATTGAAAAACTAGTAATAGATTCGGAAAATATCGACATTCGCGTATACTATTGAACGATTTAGATAAAATCAAATTTAAAATCAAATCAAAAAAGAAATGAATAAATATTGCGTTTTTATACATTTTTTTTGTACATGCCTGCAATCCAGATATTTTAGCAGATATTACAGAGGCTCCTCAAGGCTTTAAATTTTCGGACAGTATGCAAAACAAGGTTAAATGAACGGGACGCAGTTTGGTCATCAGAAACATCTGTGAGATTTATGAAAGTTTCTTTAACTGCACCGGAAGAAGTAATATAACCAAAGGTTGTTGAAAGTTGTGATCAATATGATATATCGGTTGTTTTTTCTAATATTATTGCTATGAATTTGCTTTTCTAAATTTCATTACAAATATCTATCAATATTTTTTTTTGAAAACCAACTAACTAGATCGTTTTGAATATAATTTTATGTTCCGGAAGAAACACTTGCTTGGTCCAAGTGAGCTGGCAATTATCGGTTACGCACTGTCAAAAGATTTATTGTCTTTAGGTAATCTACCCCTATTGGAAGAATACACATTTTCATTATGACTATGTAATGCTTCTTCTTGACATCCTAAATGACACACAATGTTTATGAGAATCTTCATTGTTTCTCCATTTTTCCTAACTGTGAGCAATATCACTGAATATTGACTACTCAGCAATTCTTCAAATCACCGGAATCAAACTTGGAAAGTAAAAGGACTGAAATGAAATGCTATTTCTACCATGCCTGTTCACAGCTTTAACATATGTAATTTAAATTACAAAATCCGATACTTCGCCAAATGTCTGAAACGCTTAAAAATATCACACATGACTAGCAAAACTATTTTTGTTTACTATTACAACCGATAATCCGTTCCGAGTTTTTCATTTATTAATTTTGCGATCAAACTGTCGAGTAGGTATATGTCTTTGTTATAGAGACAATTTTCAAATTTGGTTTTGATCGGTCCTGGTTGATGATGTCCTTTTTTTCAGCATATTACCAAGATCCAATGAAATAAAATTTAAATAAGTTAACGAATTCTAAAATTTTGACTAAATTTGACTAAATATTTAAACCTTTCAATATTTCAAATATCAATTAAAAGTATCATGCAATTTTACATAGTAATTTTACAAATTCAATTGTACACAATTCTAGTCTACAACTTCACCTATTACTACAAAATCCTATAAGCTATACGTGACTAAAAGCCTTCGCCAATTAAAAACACCTTCATAAAATGTTCTATACAAAATAGAACATACAAAAAAATAATGTCATAATATAAATTATAAATAAAACACATAAAATAACGACTTATTGAATCCATAGCCTCTGGCAATGCTTGTCACATATCGTAATTCAAATTCGCTCACAGCAAGTATTCTTCATTCACAAAAAATTTGTACAAGCAAAGTAAAATGATAGCAATAACAATTTACCCTGCTGCTAGTGAGGGGAACGCAGGAATATGTTCCTCCGCTCTGAGTCTCTCTCTTGAGAAGATAATTTCCCCTAGGAAGAAACATTTTCATTGCTTCCAAACAGATCGTATGAACACATTTTTTTTAATGACGTCACAGTCTAGTCTATATGGAATCAAACAAACGGTCATAGATGCAATTTTTACGTTGCTTCCAAGCCGTTGTTGTGCTTTCATTATTTTCATTCTGTGGCGTTACCAGATCAACTGTGTGAGATGTTCACAATTTGATTTGAAAATTTTTTTTTTTTTAATAAATGTTTATACGCGATTATTTCACGATTTCGAAAAAAAAACAATTTAAAATTTATGTCAGCCAAATGTAAGGGAAGCAATGCTTCCCTTGCTTCCATAAACGCCACGCCACTGATATATTTTAGACATTCAAAATACCACGATTCGGAAATGATAATTTGCTAAGGAAGTGCTGCGATTGTACAAAATAGAAAAATTCAAGTTGCATCATCTATATACATATTCAAGGAAAAAAGTGCTCTCATACATAAATTCAAAATTGATCATACATCTTTCTACACAAAACTACAATCAGCTTTTTTAATTTAAAAAAAAAATTTCTAATGCAAAGTTCAACTTGAATAAAAATTGTACATGCTAGAATTATGTGTCCATTGCGAACGGAAGACACTGCAAATGCATTGTGAACAAACTTTCTTCACAGAGCTTGAATTTTAAAGCTAGTCGTTTAATATTTTAATAATATCGGGGTCGCCGATAATATATTTTTTGCAGAATATCAAATTGGAATTGTTTTTTGTGGGATGATTAATATTGAATTTTTTTTAACTAAGTACTTTTGAAAGTACGCACTGATTCTCATAAGTATGCACTATGAGCTGATATCTGATGAGAATCAGTGCATACTTTCGAAACCACTTAGTTAAAAAAAATTTACTTTTAATCATTCCACAAAAAACAATTCCATTTGGATTCTACTTTCGGAGGCTTATTCCGCAAAACGATCGCGTTTCCCGTATAATTATTCTCTGTTCATAAGCTTTAGATACGATATACGTTATCTATGCTGATTAATAGACAAGAATGGAACCGTAATCACAAATTAATAGATTTTATATCAAATTTTCAAAACTGAACTATCGTTTGACAGCTTATGAACTGTTTCTCAAAGATTACCAAATAGATGCTGTATTTTATAACGAAAGGACGAAAACTGTCACGACTTTGAGTATTTGAAGCTAACAGAATATCGCTACTATACCAAAAACCAGAAAAGTGTGATAGAAAAAAATGAATAGCTGCCCCCCTGCGTCAGGGTGTCTTAGAAACCGTTGTAAAGACCACAAGTAAGCATTAGCGGAGCACCTTTTCATCCACACCCGAGGGAAGCTGGCTTGCCGCTTACCAGGTGGGTTATTGAAGATAGAGTGGATTCGCTCTAACAAGACGGAGGACGCTACGGGATGTTTATCTGTCGAAGCATCACACGTTAGCCGCAATTTAATCTCATACAAGAAAAGTTGATTTTGTCTGGAAGGGGGAACCAGTTTTTTAGAATGCAGGAGTCCATTGCAAGCGGAGGACACGTGCTGGCTTTCTGCAGTCTATAGGAGACCCTGAACAAAGCCTGCCATATCAATATCTAATTTTCAGCAAAGATGATTCTTTCAATTTGCCGACATGGATCAGAGTCCATATAACGCTCTCCTTGGTCATTGAAGCAGTTGTTATTTACTATGAACAGTTTGTTCCGTCAACTTTTGTAATGAGCTAAGAGGGAACCAGTAGAGTTGAAGAGGGAACCAGTATCTCTACAGTCATCAGTAAATTTATCAGCGGTGCAGGGAACTAGTGGTGCTGACTCAATCAACATATCTTCATAATTATAAGCAGATTCAGCAGCAGTTCGTGAACTTGGCTCATACGTAGTAAGTCTACTTCATCAGGCTTTAGCTGTCTTCTTTGGAGGGTACAATTAATGTTGTGCCAGACCTCCACCTGACGAGTTAAGATTTTTTATTTTTCATATAATTAGGTCCCCACTTAGAGCCGCTATTCCAGTCCGGATGTGTAGTCACCGTAATGAGCCCATAGCTATCTAACAAGCAATATCCCTCTAAGTCTAGCAGTAACATTTTACTAAATATTTTACTACACATAATGCATTCAATTTCATATACTTACATTGATTATTTTTAAAAGTCATTCTAACGAAGGCTTTTCGTTAAATCATTTTACTTGAACACACAAAAAACAAAAACAAGAGAAAAAAAACTCTAGAGCACCTGATCTGCTAGAAATAATAATGTTCGATGAACAGTAGAAGAATCGTGCAGATTTTGAGTGCATATTCTACCACACGTGCTCCAACCTGTTTCGAATGCAAAACCACTTTGATCTAAACAATGCATTTCCCTGGTTGTCCTGGAAAGTATTCCAGGACTACCACTGAAATGAATTTCAAGATTTAGGAAAGCCAAACACTGCAAAACTTTGGAAGCAGCATAACATAGCATAAACAAAGAAAACGCTTAGTGCTTGAAACACTTAATCAGCACTGCAACTAAAAGTCTCCCACAATTACCTCAATTAAAAATCAAATAACTCTATCGATTTTGATTTTATCTGACGATACCGTCGAAAGTTAGTATCGCTGTAACTTTCGACGAAATCAAAATTCGGGATCAAAAAACAAAAGATGTTTGGGACCGAAAAATTCCTAGAATTCAGAACATTTAAACATTGGTAACTTATTTTCATTGTAAATGTTTGCGATATGAATACTTAATGTAAGCATTTATTGATACGAAAATAGCAAAAAACGCTTAGTACTGGCAGCCCTTCGCTAGCATCAAAACCAAAAATATTACACATATGCCTCACATTAAAGTCAACCTACTCTGCGAGTTTCGTTTTGATCCGATGATTGCTTTGAAAGTTATAGGGGTACAAAGAAATTCAGGGCTACCAGTCGCAAAAGTTTTCAAAATTTCGTAAACTTCATATTTGTTGTTAATTGTCACTACTAGATCATTACCGTTTGAAAATGTTAAGATAAAATCGCTTAGTAAAAATATTGCAAAAAAATACAAAACCAACAATAGCTGGCAGCCCTTTGATGGTTTTTTAACCGGAATCCTTCCGGAATCCGGAATCCATATATCATATGAAATTCGTTTTGATTTTATGACTGTAATGGAAGCTATAGGGTAAAAAGTTTTATTTTCCTGAGCGAATTTTTCAAGCCCAAGACACCAAAATTACCATAGCTAGCAGCACTAACCGAATTTTTCAACCAAATTACCAAACACGGCTTAGAGTAAGGTTCAGCTACTGTGTCAATTTCAAGCAAATCTGCTAGTTAAATCACAATTCCTAGGGCAAAAAACAGTTTTTTTTCCTATAATTTTTCAAGATGGCACCACTGGAACAGAGTTGCCCGCACTCCCAAAACGCTTCTTTCAGACCTGGTCCTACTAAATCCTAATAGATTGTGTGAATTTCATCTGTATCAGATATGCTATTATTTATTATCCCTTATTTTTACTAATGTTCGAAGAACATTAGTATTAAAATCGATTCGGCCAAAAATTCATATTTCCATATATATATATATATATATATATATATATATATATATATATATATATATATATATATATATATATATATATATATATATATATATATATATATATATATATATATATATATATATGTATATATATATATATATATATATATATATATATATATATATATATATATATATATATATATATATATATATCATCAAAAAATTTCAGTGAGATAATCTCGGGAACGCGCCATCCGATTGAGCTGAAACTTTCAGGATACATTGGTGTATATGCAGAATAGGTTCAGGTCTCTTTAAATGTCAGTTATTGTTAACCTTTTGGCGCCGGCGGCCATTTAAGTGATATTTTTAATATACCTATTATTTCGTGCACAAATGATTTTCGCAAAAATAAAATTAACGGAATAAATTTTTAACGTGTTTTACATATGAATCGGATAATGCTTTGGAATTTTTTAACCCTATGTGTGCGCTGGGTGCCTAAAAAGAGGACGGGAAAATTTGAAAATTTTTAAATTTCGATAACTTTTGACAGAGCTATTTAATCATTACGAAATTTTCAGGACATATTGATATTATTTAGTTGTAGATTTGTGTAGCTTTCAATGAGCGTGCTGGCAACTCTGTAGCTAGGGCAGGCACTGAAAGTGAAAACCTCCAAATCATCGTCTCTCTTGAAAAATTGCCGTTTCTTCAAAAAAAAGCCACTCATATGTAAATCTTGTGCTTTGTTTACATAACCAAAAAAAAAAAAAAATATATGGTATAACGGGCACGCCTGGTAACCCTTGCCCAATTTACCTATATTTTTAGCATCAAAAACTTCTGTTCACGGAAACTCACGACCCGATGAGCAGAATTATTTGAAATTCACAGAATGTATTGGCCTTAAATAGGACCAGGCCTGATAGAAGTGATTTTGAAATGCGGGCGATTCTGTGCCAGTGGTGCCATCTTGAAAAACCACTAAAAAAGATAACTGTTTTTAGCCCTATAAATTCTGATTGAATCGTTCGATTTTGACGAAACTCACACAATTGCTGGACCTTACTTTAAGCCACGTTTAGTAGAAATGTGGTCGAAAAATTCGGTTGGAGTTGCCAGCTATGATAATTTTGGTGTCTTCATTTTGAAAAAAAAAAATTTGGAAGTGAAAACATTCAAACCATCGAATATTCAAAAAAATGTCCGTTTCTTACAATAAAACCAATCTGTATATAAATCTTATGTTTTATCTACACGTTCAAAATAAAACTTTGGAAATTTCATGTCGGACAAGAACGGTAACCCTCTCCCAGTTAACCTATATTTTTAGCATCAAAAACTTCTGTTCACGGAAACTCACGAACCAATAATCAGATACAGCTAAAATTTACAGAATGCATTGGACTTAAGTAGGACCAGATTTGATAGAAGCGATTTTGAATTGTGGGCAAGTCTGTGCCAGTGGTGCCATCTTGAAAAATTACAAAGAAAAAAAACTGCTTTTTGCCCTATGAAATGTGAATAAGTTACCAGATTTTCATGAAATTGACACAGTAGCTAAACCTAACTCCAATCTCTGTTTGGTGGAAATTTGATTGAAAAATTTGATTGGTGCTGCCAGCTATGGTAATTTTTGTGTCTTTGGTTTTGAAAATTCGCTCAGGAAAATAAAACTTTTTGCACTATAACTTCCAGTGCAGTCATGAAATCAATACGAATTCCATACAATTAATGAAACCTGTCATAAACATTATTCAGGCCAAATTTGGTTGAAAAGCCACGATAGGGTTGCCAGCTATTGTTGGTTTTGTGTTTAATTGCAATATCTTTATTAAGGGGTTTTATCGTAGAATTTTCACAGCAAATATTAAGCTTTCGATCATTTGAAAAAACTCGCTGCAGGTAACCCTAAATTTCTTTATACTCCTATAACTTCGAATGTAATTAAACAACGTGAAGCAGATTTGATATATTCTTGGCTTTGATACTGGCGAAAGGTTGCCAGCACGAGTCGGTTGTGCTACTTTTGTATCAATAAATGCTTACAGTTAGTATACATACCGGAAACATTTACAATGAAAATAAATAACCGATGTTACAATTCGCAAAGTTCTGCAAATTTCTCGGATCGCAGCCCCAAACACCAACTTCAGTTACAGTGCTGCAGGCACTGAGCATTTTCTTCATTGATGTTATATGAGATGCTGCTTTCAAAATTATGTGAAATAAGCAACTGATAACGAATATAATTAACCCGTGTTTTGCTCTCATAAACGTTGAAATTCATGCCAGTGGTAATATCTGAAACCTTCCACCATATGAGTTATAATGCATTCTTAAGACGAAAGTAAAACGTGGCATTTGAAACAGTTTGGCCGTAATAAGCAGCACATGTGGTGGAATATGCACTCAAAACCTGCACGATTCTTCTACTGTTCTTCGAACATTAGTGTTTCTAGCGGTTCAGGTGCGCTAGAGTTTTTTTCTCCTGTTCTCGTGAACAGAAGTTTTTGATGCTTAAATATAGGAAAATTGGAGGAGGGTTACAGTTTTTGCCCGATGTGTAATGTCAAAAGTTTTGCTTTTGTTGCATAAACAAAGCATAAAATTTCTATATGAGTTGGTTTTTACTGTAAAAGACGAACATTTTTCAGGAGAATCGATGGTTTGACGGTTTTCACTTGCAATGATTGCCGTAGCTGCAGGGCTACCAGCACGCTCATATAAAACTACTACTAAAACCTTAGTAACGTCAATATGCTTTCTAAGTTTCATAATGATGAACATTTCAATTCAATCGGATGGCAAGTTCCTGAGATTTTTTCACTCAAATTTTTTGATGATGTATATATGTATATAGATATATATATATATATATATATATATATATATATATATATATATATATATATATATATATATATATATAAATCTATATATATATATATATATATATATATATATATATATATATATATATATATATATATATATATATATATATATTTATAAATATATATATATATATATATATATATATATATATATATATACATATATATATATATATATATATATATATATATATATATATACATATATATATATATATATATATATATAAATATATATATATATATATATATATATATATATATATATATATATATATTTATATATATATATATATATATATATATATATATATATATATATATATATATATATATATAAATATTATAATGTTCTCTCTCTCTCTCTACTTTTAACAAAACGCAGTTTTTTATTGCCAAGTATTTTATTTCAGAAAATAAGAAATACTAACTATTTGAACCCAAAAGGTCTGGAGGACGGCCGAAGGATATCGCTCCCAACTCAGTTCCTGAACAGTTCCTATAATGCAGTAGTGCTTACGCTTATATAGCAAAATTCTTAAAGCCTAAGGCTGTTTTAACATAAGCTTTTCATTTCAAAAGTTTACGTTTCAAAAGTTTACATTTCAAAAGTTTACATTTCAAAAGTTTACAAAAGCTTTACATTTTAACAGTTTACTAAAGCTTGTCCAAATTTCAAACAATACACATATATTGACTTAGCCTGTGAGTATACTATTTAATTAATGAGTGAGTGTATTTTATGTTGTTACAACGTGTTAAGCTAGAACTACACTGGCGTCACGTCACGTGAGCTCACGTGCCGTCACGTTTTGCGTGTGGAGGCATGAGCTCACGCTTGGAAATACACTTGTGTCACGTCACGTGTGTTGCAGTTGCTGATCGACGGTTGACGGTTAACTATCTCCAGTTGTGTGACAATAGTTTATATCGCGTTTTTGAAAAGTGTTTTGTAACTGTATTAACAATTAATTATATTATAATGTGCGAGAGTACAGACTCATCCACAAGCTCTTCAGATTTTGAAGAAGACTTAGAAAATGTTGTTGTTTGTGCAGTTCTTCAAAGGGAGCGTCGATTTTGGGTTCATCCGGTTAATCGTGCAAGGGAAACGTCTGGAGAATTCCATTTGCTAGTGCAGGAACTTCAAAATGAACATCCAGAGCGGTTCGAAATGTATTTTAGGATGACAAAGGAGCAATTTGATTTTTTGCATGGCCTCATAAAAGAGGACATCAAGAAGCAAAATACGCATTTTAGAAAAGCCATAAGCACAGAAGAAAGGTTGGCTGTATGTTTAAGGTAAGTAAATATGAAGTCAAATGTTTGTTTGTATAATAATGTTTGTATGGAGTTAGACAAAGCATATGTAGTAGCACTGTAAATAATAGTAGTCAACATAAAAAAAACATTGCAAACCATATAGTAAGTTTATTAACATAAAAAATTGTGTACGTTAAGGTGTATAAAAACACAAATGTAAAATGTTAAAAAATGCATACATTGAAAAATATAAAGTAGCATAATTCACTCAAATATTGTCCTGAGAAGCACTTTCGTGTACGCGAATCAAATCCGATGTGGTGGGAAACGTACAATATTCCTCAATGACATGCAATGCTTGATCAGTCGGCGATGGTAGAATGTCGGATTGCGTTGAACATTGTGGCTCGCAAACTATATTCGCCGCACTCGGTATAGGTGTTGAAGCACGAACAGAATAGTTCCATGCCTCATGTTCACAGTTTTTCAATTCGGCATCCAATACAATGTTGCCAACTTCTCTTTTGACACGAACTTGTTCTGCTTTTGGGAGTTTTTTTGTAATTCTCGCCAAACTCATGAAATACATAGACATGTCGTCAATATCTTCCAGGCATGAATGGCGTTTTCGTGTTTCGCATTTTTCTTCGTATTTCGTATTATATTCTTCGTACACCTACAAAGTCCATATTTGCTTGGTATTTTGAACGAAAAAATGCATGTAAATAATTATAAAACATACCAATGCAAATTCCACATAAAAATCCTGCTACATCTTTTTCACACAATTTAGCAGCATCAATATATTTTGCCATTTCACAACTATTCATACTTATACATTTCCAACAAATCATTTACCTTACACATTTCAACCAAATCAAATACCATGTGCTAAAAATCTTGGCTAAAACGACGATTTCAATTATAAAATACATATTTACGTCACTCAATTTGCATATTTATGTACTTATAACCGATATTTTGATTAATCAGTACTTATTTCGCCATATACGACGTTCAAAAATATACGTTACATGTTAAACGTGCTGTCACGTGAGCTCAAAAATCTGAATTTCCAGATTATCAAAAACGTGAGGTCACGTGACGTCACGTGAGCCGTGTGGCGTGTCGCCAGTGTATTTCTAACCATACAAAATGGTACTGCAGATCTATCACACGTGTGGTCAGCTGATGTGACGGCACGTGACCTCACGTGACGTGACGCCAGTGTATTTCTAGCTCTCCCCCTTTGGCGCAGAGATCGTCCCTATAATGCGGCAGATTTGGTAGGAGTTGTTCGCTTCGTATTTCGTATTTTAAATGGTCTTGATGATGTGAGATGCTTCTCTTGCTTCGATAGTCGTCCTCGTCTTCGTAAAGGCTGAACTGGTATTTGGCGAGTCGAAGTAGAAGGTTTGAATGGCTGGAGAGAGGAAACATGATATGTTCCCAAGATGTTTTCCAGATTGTCTGCGTTTGCTACCTGAAAATTTGAGGAACCAATTTTCTTCACTAAGACATATGGTCCATCGCGTCGTGGAGTGAACTTAGATGTAATGTTTTTGGAGGATTTGCTCAATACATGCGTAATAATGAGTACTTGATCGCCGAGTTTTAGCTCTGGTTGCGGTTGCCGCTTTTTGTCAACGTTAGCTTTAATTCGATCCTGCATTATTTCCATCGTCTCCTTGACAGCAGCTAGGGTCGTTGCAAATTTTTGGAGGTATGGTGTGATTTGGGGAACGAAGTTTTCAGCTTGTTTGACTTGTGTTAAGTCATGGTTTCCTTCATCTAACGTTCTTAAGTCGCGGGCGAAAGTTAAATATGCGGCAGAATAACCTGTACTACTACATTTTGCCGTCGCAACACGAATGGCAGGTAAATTTTCAGCTCATTTGGTATGATCATTGCCTACGAATATAGCAAGTTGCGTTTTAAGGTCACGGTTCTTTCGTTCTACAGGATTTGCTTCCGGGTGATAGACTGGAGAAAACACTTGCCTGATACCAAAGCAATAAGTCAGTTGCTGCATAACGGCTGAAATAAATTGTGTCTCGTTGTCACTAATAAGGCGACGAGGGAAGCCAAATTGTAGAAAGATTTCATTGAGTAGGAGCTGAGCACAGTTTTCGGCCGTTGCCTCTTGAAGAGGAAATATTTCCACCCATCTACTGGCCACGACTTCGACGATGAAAATCCACTGGTAACCTTTTGGGCTAGTTGCCAATGGTCCAAATAAATCGATTGCTAATATTTCGAAATGCTGATTCGAAGCCACTGTTTGTAACAATCCTGCAGGTTTCATATTTGTTGGCTTGTATCGTTGGCACTGAATACAAGACTTTACGTATTTTTTGACATCCTGTCGGATTCCAAGCCAAAAGTAGTGTGGGAGAATACGTGAAATGGTATTTTCCACACCGTAATGTCCAGCTGTAGTTTTGTCATGGTACTCCTGGAGAATTGCTGTACGCTCGTGGGATCGAACTACCAATTGAGGGTTTTCAGCTTCACTTCCAGGTATGTGTCTGTACAATACCCCGTCGTTAAGGAGGTATCCTCGGCGTGTCCAGCGTACAACATTTTCATCGATCGTTTCAAACGAGGAGATTATTGAACTTATTTCGGAGTCTTTAAGCTGTTTCGCACGCATTTCAGCTGCTCCCCGTCGAGGCAAATCGACGTGAAATGTGTTGACGTTTATGCTATCGTTTGCTGTATCCGCAGGTCGAGAAAGACAATCTGCTACGACATTCGTCCTTCCTGGAGTGTATAGCACTGTTACATTATAAGGTTGCAATTGAAGTGCCCATCTTGCCAGTCTTCCTGTTGGTGACTTAAGAGTCATCAACCATTTAAGTGGCTGATGGTCTGTTAGAAGAGTAACTTCAGAGCCTTCAATGTAACCTCGAAACTTGTTTATGGCCCAAACAATTGCCAGAGCCTCACGCTCCGTTGTAGAGTAATTTCGTTCCGCACTAGAGAGCAAGCGACTTGCATATTCAACGGGATGTTCTTCAGCTCCCTCCCCCTGGACCAAAACTGCACCAAGTGCATGATTGCTGGCATCTGTCTTGAGAAAAAAAGGATTCGAGTCCAGTGCTTGTTGCAAGACAGGTGCAGTCGTTAGAAGTTGCTTCAAGGTGTTGAAGGAGTTACGTTCCTTAGCATCCCATGTAAATACACAGTTTTTTTTTCGTTAAGTCACTTAATGGCTTAGCAATGTTGGCAAAACCTGGTATAAAGCGCCTGTACCAAGAACATGCTTGTTGAAACGACAAGATTTGTTTTGAATTCTTTGGCTCTGGTCGATTAGAAATAGCGGATGTTTTATCTGGATTGACTTTGATTCCTTCCTTTGTTATGATATGTCCTAAGAATTTGACTTGGGCACAACAAAATGTCGACTTTCCACGATTTATTTTCAGGCTGTATGCACAAAGTTGATCAAAGACACGCTGAAGATCGTTTAAATGCTTTTCAAAAGATTCCGAGCATATTATAATGTCATCTAAATACACAAGTATGGAAATTTTACTGAGTATGGTTCTGAATTTATCCATTAATCTCTGGAATGTTGCTCTTGCATTTCGTAATCCAAATGACATTCTTGTAAAACGATAAACTCCAAATGGTGAAATAAAAGCCGTTTTATCTTGATCTTCATCAGCAACATTTATTTGCCAATAACCGGATTGCAAATCCAGTGTTGATTTGAAAGCAGTGCTCTTTGTAGAATGTTACAAATCATCAATTCGTGGTAATGGATACCTATCTGGAATTGTGATGGCATTTAGTCGTCTATAATCAATGCAAACACGGATACTTCCAGTTTGTTTGGGAACTAGAACAACTGGTGCGGCCCAAGGCGACTCGCATTCTTCAATAATATTCATTTCAATCATTTTTTTTAGCTCTTCATGTAGCTGTGATCTTCTGGTTGGTGATAATCTATATGGTGTATTAGCAATAGGCTCATGATTCTCTGTATTTATTTTATGTTCAATCATGTGTGTTGGCTCTTCTATGGGAGAAAACGAGTCACTCGCTGACATTAGTAAGCTATTGAGAGCTTTCTTTTCTCGTTGATTGAGATCAACCGCTTCATCATTCCGTAGCATTATCTCAATGGAATTGAGCTCTAGAATATACGCTTCTAAAGGCTGAGGTTCTCCTTCTTCCATTATTTCCAGTAAACGGAAGTCAGTTTGAGAACGCTCGGGAGTAACTTCGTTGATAGATATCGCGTCTCAAAAAATACTTTGTATAGCTCTTGGAGAGTAGTCATTTGAACTACTTTTATTTTCCCATGGCTGCTTTGGACCCAGATACTCGTCTACAGGGCTTTTACGCTTAGCTCGCGGAGTTTTCTTTATTGGCATGATTGGTTGAATGTTTTCGAACCATGTTGCGAATGATTCAGCGTTCTGTTCTTCTGGTATAAGTGCTGGCTCCTTCAGTTTAGAACGGCTTGACTCGTAAAAGTCAAACTTTTTGTAAGGTTGATCTTCAAAATACCAACACCGCTGAGCGAGGTTCATTACAATGCCATGTTCTTCCAAAAAATCGATCCCAATCAAAGTCCGATTGTCTGTTGCTGTTGGAAGTGCTACCATTTTAACGACTTTAAGGCGATTGCCAATGATAATTTCCACGTTGGCCATACAAATATGTTGGTGATGTGAAATGCCATCAGCCAATTTAACATCTGCCGAGACTTGTGTGAACACTGTCCCGTTCCTTAGCAAATGAAGGAATAGCTGCCGACCTGCAACACTAGTTCTCGCAGCTGTATCAAGATAAGCCGGCCCTGCCTCGCCATGAGCTGTGATCGAGATTGTGGGAAGATCACCACCAATCGAGCTCTTAAAGCAATTAAATGAAATAGAGGCCGGACCATCCGGTCGTTTTTTTTTTGGCTGCAGTTTGGACAGTTCAATCGATAATAGCCAGGCATCTTACAGCTGTAGCATGAAACAGTGTGTATTTTCTGTTTTGTTGTGGGATGTACGTGAGTCACGGGCTTCTCAGTTTCTGCCTTCAGGTTCTTTCTACAGTCGGTGGTATTGTGTCCAAATCTTTTGCAGAAATTGCATCGAACTTTTCCTTTTAAGTCAATTGCCTTGTTTTCATCGTTTCGGTTACCAATTTTTTCAGCAAGCATGTTTTCCACCCCTCTTGCTTGGCGTAGCAGATCGTTGAATGTGTTGACCGACTCTTGCGCAAGACTTTCTCAAATGCTAATATCCAATACCGCATAAACCATATCGATTATTACCGACTCAGGTAGTTTTGGGCTGGGTAACTGTGCGAAAAGAGCTCGTTTTTTGCAAATGAAACTGTCAGTTGTTTCACCATCGCATTGTTTATGCTCAAATATATCGGCATAGATACGATGAGCTGATCTTGCTGGTGCGAATGCACTGCGAATATATTTTGTTGCATCGTCCCACGTTATAATTTCGTGCTTGATGCCTTGCCACCAGGGTGATGCTTGATATTCAAGTAGAAGTGGTAAACCAGCAATTGCATCGTTATTGCTGATTTCCTCTATTTGCTTAAAAATCGCAATGGTAGTAAGGAAGTCTTCCACCACCACTAGATCTCTTTCCCCCTTGAAGCGAGCAGTACACTTACTGAAAGACCCCTTTGTTGGTCGTGGTGCCATGACTTCCAGCAATTGCTGGAACTGCTCGGACGTAAAGGTGGTCATTCTCAAGCTTCTTGTGATCCGTCTAAACTCCAGTTTCTACGGAATTGAGTAATAAAATTCGGGCCACTATGTTGGGCGCCACTATAATGTTCTCTCTCGCAGTCTCTCTCTCTCTCTCTACTTCTAACAAAATTCAGTTTTTTATTGCCACGTATTTTATTTCAGAAAATAAGAAATACTAACTATTTGAATTCAAAAGGTCTGGAGGACGGCCGAAGGATATCGCTCCCAACGCAGTTGATTCAGAACAGTTCCTTTAATGCAGTAGTGCTTACGCTTATATAGCAAAATTCTGAAAGCTTAAGGCTGTTTTAACATAAGCTTTACATTTCAAAAGTTTACATTTCAAAATTTTACAAAAGCTTTACATTTTAAAAGTTTACTAAAGCTTGTCCAAATTTCAAACAATACACATATATTGACTTAGCCTGTGAGTATACTATTTAATTAATGAATGAGTGTATTTTATGTTGTTACAGCGTGTTACAGTATATATTTATATATATATATATATATATATATATATATATATATATATATATATATATATATATATATATATATATATATATATATTTATTTATATATATATATATATATATATATATATATATATATATATGTATATATATATATATATGTCCATATATGTATATATATATATATATATATATATATATATATATATATATATATATATATATTTATATATATATATATATATATATATATATATATATATATATATATATATATGTATATATATATATATATATGTCTATATATGTATATATATATATATATATATACATATACATATATATATATATATATATATATATATATATATATATATATATATATATATATATATATATATATATATATATATTTAAATATAAGGGAATGTCGTTAAGGTTGGGCCACTTTTTATCTTTGCCCTGTACCTGTTGTTTATATTCGAATATTCTCAATGTTTATGTCTTATTTATAAGTTTGGACAGTCATAAGAAACTTGTAATTGCGAAGTGTTACGCATTATGAAAAAAAAAGTTATTGACAAAACGAAAAAAAAAGTTGTCTTGGTTGGGCCATTGCAGTTTAGGTTGGGCCACTAGTGAATATTAACAAAATTAGTACTTCAGTAATTTTTAATGAACAAATATGGATTTTTTTATTGCTTTTTATTCAATCTTACATGATTTCCATGATACATCTTCATATAAAATAACTTTTTGAGACTTTAGCGCACTTCAAGTGCACGTCTCTCTTACATGGAATTGTTGCGATTGATTTTCAAGGGAATCAATTTTTTACAAATAATACAAAAGTCTCGATCGATATCATCATCCGAAGAGGGTTGTATTAGGGTTTTTTTCGGTGGGCGACCTCATTTAGCAGGTGTTTTCGTGTCTACTTTTCTCGCGCCTGATATTGGACGTTTCTTGGGCGTCTTCGAGGCGTCGCGCTTTTATTGTGTTTCCCGCAACTCTTCACGGTGGGAAGTTAGAACGGTGCTTTTCATCGGGTGGCATCCTCAATTTGATTTAACCGCTGGCGTGGTTGCTTGCAGAGGCCCGACCAAGGACAAAATTGTAGAAAGGGTGGGCTCATGAGACGAAGACGTCGAAGCGAAGGAAGAAGTGCTCAATGAAAGTTCCTGTTGACGCCATATAAACCCGTAGTACCAATCACGTCCACTCATTTTATCTTCATCCCACTTCGACAGATATGCAATTTGTATTTTTTTAGCAAATTGGTATGCCAGCAATTCCGTGATATTGAGACCATAGTAATGGTCATAACAGACGAGCGCTTTTCTTGTTCGGCAAAAAAGACCTAAGAACAATACCAAATAAGTAATTTATTCTCCATACCACTTTTTATCGCGTTACATTTATTTGTTTCACGGCACATGGAGCATATGAACCAATTTGTTGAATGATTTTCTGCAAATTCTTGTCGAAGACGGTAGAAAGGTCGCTGAATTTGTTCGACATTTTGTCTATATATCGCGTCAAAGTTGAGCGTGGCACATTGTACCGCCCTGCAGCAGCTTTTACGGATTCATTTTCCAACATTACAGACTTGATAGCCCGAGACACATCCTCCACATTAAAATTGTCTCTTTTAGACGTTCGCTTATTGCGAGAAGCTCTGATAACAAGCAACATTCAATTTCGAATTAAAATTTTTATTGTTATTATTGTTTTTTTTATTCTATGACTGTTATTTTGCTGTTATGATTTTTATTCTGTTGTGCTTTTGGTTTTTTAATTAATTCTTCAAATTTCATATTACTCATCATTCTATTAACGATTATTTATTATTTTTGATAGATCAAACATTACTTTTTTATTGCGGCAATCAATCATTTTAATTTTCTGCGGTGCGAAAAACAGGCTCAAGACTTACTATACTGATCGAAAAAAAAAAGATTTGGCCCAACTCTTACTACACGAGTGACCCAACCTAGACAACAAGCGTTTTTCCCAATCGCGAAACACTACATGTGAACAGGTTAGGGAATAACATTTTCCCTTGGAGAACTTGTTAATGGTTAACTAAATAATGGAAATATATACTTAATTTGACGGACACATTGTTTTTGTCCCAGTTTGGACTTTTTTTCGCGGTTATTACAAAACTTTTTGGGATACCGAAAACAAGATGAAGGCACAAAACTTTTACAAACCTTCTTCGTGACAAGCAATGCTCTAACAAGTTTGCTGTCATCGAGAATAATACTTCCACACTATAACACCCATGACAGCACGTGTCATATACGAGAAATAGCCATGGCCCAACCTAGACAGTGGCCCAACCCTGACGATATTTCCCTATACATTTATATATATTTGAATATATAAGTCAATTTATAAGTCAATTCATTATCGGTAGTGTTATTTCATTTGCTACATACATATATATCTCTCAGGAAATTTGCAATGATTCAGTGTGCTGTTAAAATGCTTTCGCATAATACAACTGCGTATAGTTAATTGCAATTTTAATTATTTGTGAATTTTCGTCGTTTTAGAAGAAATTTGTTTGTTCTGACATTTGTTATAAATATATATTTTTTCAAACTTATTTTTATTCAAATTTCGATCTTACATTGACATTGATAGAAAAAGTACTTACTAAAAATTAAATAAAAACTAAAACTTTACGATGATGCTATGTACTACAATTCACACCTCGTCGATTTAAAAGATATACTCTTTTAAAGTCTAAATTTTTGATTCATGCACACAAAAATTCTGCTCGGTCAAATTACAAAAAAAAAATTTCAGCTTTGGCTTAAAGTTTTGTGAAAAGGTAAATACCGTCAATGTACCAATATATAAAATATGTCTTTGTGTGTTGAGACTTTGTTGATGGTTTACTATATTCGAGAAATTATTGTTGATCATGCTATTTGATGCATATTTATGTGGAAACAAATTCATGTTTTTATAATTGCCGACCTATTCGAATGAGACGCCCCTGGTATTTTTATTCAAAATTATTGATTTGATATGGAAAGCATTTGGTACTTAGATTTATGGAAAGCAGCATTAACATTCTGAACCGCCAGCAAGCTACATAAAGCTTACAAACTGAACATGGCAGTCACCACTACTTGTACTTGCCCCTAATCAGTTGCTGTATATGATAGCGCAGCCGCTGTATGATCATACTAAGAAATTTGAAGTTGAGACTTCAACCTTTTTCAATTCTATGTTTTCGAAAAATGTAATTGTGAATTCAAATTCATTTGAACGATTAGATCTGTTGTGATTGTTGCCTGCACTTATGTCAATTCACTGAATTTACTAATAAGAACGCACAGTTGCAAACACATTAATTATTTATTCAAACAACACACAACTTAATTAAATACAGAGCAAAGTAAAAACTATATTTGCGACTGCTGTTGATCCAGTGAAGATCCTTTGTCACGACGAAGACGACGCGGTGCGAGTAATCCTGTGACAAGGTGGCCAACCTTGTGGTCGCCACAGATCTAAAATGATATACTGTTTTGATTGATTTCAGAAAAAAAAAATTGGTAAAATTCGACTTGAAGGCGAATAAGTAGAAGCAGGTGTTGAAAATTGAAAAAAAAACACAAAATTATACTAAAAATACACAAAAAGACAACACAATTAAGAAAAATAGCTAAAAAAAACAACGTCTATGTGATGCATCAAGTCGAGTTTAGTCAAAAAAATTTAAGCATTGATAAAACATAATACTTTAAGACAAATAATTATATATCTGATACTAAACGCATGATGAACTACATAGCTATCAACTAGAACTTGGTTTAGATCTTAGCTGAGGGTTTTAGACACAACGTGAAGTCGATACATATTCTCACTGAAATGAGGTAATATGGCTGTGCTCATTGCAAACATTACTGATTTCAAACATGACCGATGTGATAGATGATATTGCAAAGGAAATTGTGATATTATCTGCATATTTTGGTTGGCAGGATTTATTATGGCTTGATTGCCACCAAATTTTTTTTGCATTTATATCGCGTGCCGCACTCCAAGTGAATTAGTGTCGAGTCGAATCGGATTGCCTATTGCTGTGCCTACGATCGATAAATTGCAATCTATTTCAGGAACAGTAACGAAATTTGTGATTTTTTTCTCACCGATTTCGGAACGTTCAAACCGGAATAGTTTGTATAAATGAAGTCCATTCATAAAAAATCACGCCCCTATCACTGATGCTATAATATAATTCATGCAAGAAATCAAGCAATGCAAGCTTGGCAAAGAAAAAACCTATTAACCAGTTGAGCAAACAAATCCGAAACAGAATGCAGGATGTTCGAGTCGAAAACTGGTGTGTGATGTAAAGGCTCAACCCAATTATGGCATTTATACAAAGTTTTCAAAAGGGGCTCTGAAGAAATACCACCTCTAAAAACCAGCAACCAAGTATCATTCTCAAGCAAGGGAATGGCGGATTGTCTATCGAAAAGCTTTCCTTCATTCCATAACATCTTCGACGGCCTGAGTGACTCTTACACCAAAATATTTGAATGGAATTCACATTGTATCATGGGAGTCCAGGTATTGAATGCGATTGAGGAGAAATCAAATGCATCATTAAGACTAAAAGCCAGAAAATCACCGGGTGAGAACAAAATAAGTCCCCTAATGATTAAGCACAAAGGCATGGAACTGCTGATGGAAGGTATGGAGTTGCTGAAGATAATTTTCAATCCCGACTCATGGAAGTAGGCTACAGTTGTCCCTCTCTTCAAGCCGGGTAAAAAGTCGTGATCACCAGCAACCTATCGCCCAACCAGTTTATTACCCATAATGGGGAAGATTTTCGAACAAATCATTCTCACCACCAATAGCCACAAAATGATACCAGACTTTCAATTTGGTTTTGGTGTAAAGTTTTCAATTTTATATCAGCTTTTAAGGGTCGAAACATATATCTCAAAACAATTGGCTGTTTGGAGCTCAGCTGGCATGATACTGTTAGATGTAGAGAAAGCCCTTTACACAGTATGCCATGACAGTTTAATCGAAAAGCTTATTGCTAACAACATATATTGGTATCTTATGCACATTATCCGTTCGTTTACGCTAAATAGATTTTCCAGAGTAATGCCTAGTACCATGATACAATGAAAACAAGGTAATCCATTGCGCATGTCTGTCCCTATCTTATTCTCGCACTGGTGACAACAATGAGTTATTTGCCTTTAAGCCAATGTAAAATTCGGCAACTTTAAGGAGGGCGTTTGGGGTGCTAATGAGGCGATATCCCCATTTTGATGATGGGGTTTAAAGGGTTGATATGTTTTCTTAGATGTCCTTGAAAATCTTGAAGAAAAAACTATTTTAAAAAGCACAATGACGAAAAACTCAATAGCTTATTTTTGCGAGAAAGCTTTTAAATGCACTCACTAAAACGATTCGTTTCGAGTTTTTGTGGGTACGATGCTAGTTGCATGTACGCGCGAAGTTTGGATGAAGATTTTTCTAACTCGATAGGGTAAAATATGTGAATGGACATTGAGTAATCCTGCTTTAATGAAATATGTATGTGCGTATGCATATAGGAGCAAAGCTAATGAGCTAATTTAGGGGTTCAGGTCGTTGAATTATGTGCAAAGTGTATATGCATGATTAAATTGCAATTTAATAATTTTATTGATTGATGTTTTTTGTGAGCTACGTTTTCAAAATGTCGTTAATATTGGAAAAAAGATGTGTATTTTGGTTGTTTGGAAGAATTTGCGACACCATGTAGTATAAAAATGTTTTATCGACATGGAAATAAGAATTAGAATGGCCACCGGAAGGAAACCGATCGTGGGCGGAGTAATTAATAAAGTTGTTGTTACGATGCGGATTTATTCAGCCCGATAGGGCAATAGATGTAAATATGAATCGAGAGACTCTGCTTTCATGAGATATGTATGTGCGTATACATATAGGAACAAAACTCATGAGCTAATTTAGAGTTTAGGTTTGTTGAATTACGTGCAAAGTGTATATGCATGATTAAATTGCTATTTAATAATTTTGTTGCTTCATAGCATAGAAATAAGTATTTTAAATTGCTACCCTAGTTAAATCGATCGAGGGCACCAAAAATTAACATAGCTAATATCATATACGAGTAATTTTGACGTTTGATTTCTTTGACTATGTAATGCGTGCAATATGTAATTAAATAAAACACTTCCCAATATTATTGGGTACATTGGTGTATAATAAAGATTGTGTTGCATTTGGGCTCACTAGCACTTTCAGAATCCAAATGGTTTTTGGTAAATTTGGAGCTATTTTCCTGATAGATATTTAAAATTTCAGCCACCCGAATATATTTTCAGGCCAGGTTCAGGTAAAGTTAACGAATACAATTGTTTTACCTTCGACATATAAAACTAAAAATTCCAGTTTATGCTGCACATGTCAGAGCTAGCAATGAAAATATTTGGATTTTTGTTCGTGTTCGATATTGAATAGACATTTTTTTTTCCCTAATTATGTGTTTTCATAAAAATATTTGGTTTTTCCCATGCATGTCTCTTTAATGCCAAAACTAAGCAGCAACACTAAAAGTATATCTCAAAATTTTGAAACTTTACTAAAAATTAGGCTAAGTGATTTTCAGTAACCAGCTGCCTTTGCGTTTGAATCTCGCCAGATGCTCATAGCTAGTTTTATTTACTTTCGTTTTTGCTTCACAGTTGATTTCTGGGTCTCAAAATAATGCTCCATAATGAAGATATTATTTAATGATTGGGTGAAAACATTTTTTATTGGCCCATCCATTGTATTTTCGGAGTTTGTTGTTTATAATGACCTCGATTAGCAATGAGTTTGAAAAGATTCTATAGTGGTAAGCTTAAGGACTAATTTTGCTCCTATTTTATTACGTTTACTACTCACATCTATGTAAACTCAAAGCCCAGTATTTGGTCACGAGTGGTCACCCATGGTTGGATTTGACCCAGGGTCTACCCACACTAGCAGTCAATGTTCTACTTTTCGGCGACACAATCTTTACATAAATAGGTGGCTTCTTTCATGTGTAATTCACTTATGCTGCAGCTACGCAAGAGCATCAAAAAATGGCCCTAAAGTTTCGGAAAATAAAAGTTAAGTAAGTTACTTAAAAATAAAAGTTAAGTCTAATATTTCACATAAAATCTTATTCATTTTTCAAAACACTACTCACTCTTCTTTCCATGAATCGAATTATTAATTTGGTCGAAAAAACAACCAATTATTTTCATTCCTAGTCCTAACTTGTGCAGCATAATCTGGTATCTGTATTTAATATGCCGAAGGTAAAAACAAATATATTCGTTAATTTTACCTGAACTTGGGGTGAAAATAAATTCAAGTGGCTGAAATTTTAAATATCTGTCAGGAAAATAAAACAAATCACAACTCCAAATCAACCAAAAACCATTTGGATTGTGAAAGTGCTAATGAGCCCAAACGCAACATATTATACACCAACGGACCCAATAATATTGGGAAGTGTTTCATCTAATTACATATTGCACGCATTACATATTCAAACAAATCAAACGTCAAAAACTCTAGCGCACCTGAACCGCTAGAAACACTACTGTTCGAAGAACAGTAGAAGAATCGTGCAGGTTTTGAGTGCATATTCCACATGAGCTGCTTATTACGGCCAAACTGTTTCAAACGCCACGTTCTACTTTGGTCTCAAGAATGCATTATAACTCATATGGTAGAAGGTTTCAGATATTAACAATGGCATGAATTTCAACGTTTATGAGAGCAAAACACGGGTTAATTATATTCGTTATCAATTGCTTATTTCACAAAATTTTGAAAGCAGCATCTCATATAACATCAGTGAAGAAAATGCTCAGTGCCTGCAGCACTGTAACTGAAGTTGGTGTTTGGGGCTGCGATCCGAAAAATTTGCAGAACTTTGGGAATTGGAACATCGGTTATTTATTTTCATTGTAAATGCTTCCGGTATGAATACTAACTGTAAGCGTTTATTGATACAAAAATAGTACAACCGACTCGTGCTGGCAACCTTTCGCCAGTATCAAAGCCAAGAATATATCACATCTGCTTCACGTTGTTATATTACATTCGAAGTTATAGGAGTATAAAGAAATTTAGGGTTACCTGCAGCGAGTTTTTTCAAATAATCGAAAGCTTAATATTTGCTGTTTATTGTCACTACAATATCATTACCAATTGAAAATTCTAAAGATATTGCAAACAAACACAAAACCAACAATAGCTGGCAACCCTATCGTGGCTTTTCAACCAAATTCGGCCTGAATAATGTTTATAGTAGGTTCCATTAATTGTATGAAATTCGTATTGATTTCATGACTGCACTGGAAGCTATAGGGCAAAAAGTTTTATTTTCCTGAGCGAATTTTCAAATCCAAACACACTAAAATTACCATAGCTGGCAGCACCAATTGAATTTTTCAACCAAATTTCTATCAAACAGAGTTTAGAGTAAGGTTCAGCTACTGTGTCAATTTCATAAAAATCTGGTTACTTATTCAAATTTCATAGGGAAAAAAGCAGTTTTTTTTCTTTGTAATTTTTCAAGATGGCACCACTGGCAGTTGCCTACAATTCAAAATCGCTTCTATCAGACCTGGCCCTACTTAAGTCCAATGCATTCTGTAAATTTCAATTCTATCTGATTATTGATTCGTGAGTTCCCGTGAACAGAAGTTTTTGATGCTAAAAATATAGGTTGACTGGGAGAGGGTTACCGTTCTTGTCCGACATGATATTTCCAAAGTTTTTCTTTGAACGTGTAGATAAAGCATAAGATTTGTATACTGATTGGTTTTATTGTAAGAAACGGACAGTTTTTGGAAATTCGATGGTTTAATGTTTTCACTTCCAAATTTTTATTTTTTCAAATTTAAGACACCAAAATTATCATAGCTGGCAGCTCCAACCGAATTTTTCAACCAAATTTCTACCAGACGTGGTTTTAAATAAGGTTCAGCTACTGTGTGAATTTCGTCAAAATCCAGCGATTCAATCAGAATTTATAGGGCTAAAATCAGTTATCTTTTTTAGTGATTTTTCAAGATGGCACCACTGGCACAGAATCACCCGCATTTCAAAATCACTTCTATCAGACCTGGTCCTATATAGGACCAATACATTCTGCAAATTTCAATTAATTCTGCTCATTGGATCGTGAGTTTCCGTGAACAGAAATTTTTGATGCTAAAACTATAGGTAAATTGGGCAAGGGTTACCAGGCGTGCCCGTTATACCATATAAAATTTTTTTTTGTTTATATAAACAAAGCACAAGATTTACATATGAGTGGCTTTTTTTTGAAGAAGCGGCAGTTTTTCAAGAGAGACGATGATTTGGAGGTTTTCACTTTCAGTGCCTGCCCTAGCTACAGGGTTGCCAGCACGCTCATCACACAGAGCTACACAAATCTACAACTAAATAATACCAATATGTGCTAAAAATTTCGTAATGATTAAATAACTTTGTCAAAAGTTATTGCAACTTAAACATTTTCAAGTTTTCCCGTTCTGTTTTTAGGCACCCAGCGCACACATGGGGTTAAAAAATTCCAAAAAATTACCCGATTCACATGTAAAACACGTTCAAAATTTATTTCGTCAACTTTATTTTTGCAAAACTTATTTATGTACGGAATAATAGGTATATTAAAAATATCACTAAAATGGCCGCCGGCGCCAAAGAGTTAAAGATTATCAATTTTTTGTGAGACCTGGCACTATTCTGCATATACACCAATGTGTATTGAAAATTTCAGCTCAATCGGATGGCGCGTTCCTGAGATTTTTTCACTGAAATTTTTTGATTATATATATATGTATATATATATACATATATATGTATATATATATATATATATATATATATATATATATATATATATATATATATATATATATATAAATATGAATTTTTGGCCAAAGTGGTTTTAATACTAATGTTCTTCTTCGAACATTAGTAAAAATACCCGTATATGATATTAGCTATGTTAATTTTTGGCGCCCTCGATCGATTTAACTCGGGTAGCAATTTAAAATGCTTATTTCTATGACGATAAAGCAACAAAATTGCTTTAAATCAATTTAATCATGCATATACACTTTGCACATAATTCAACGACCTGAAACCCTAAATTAGCTCATTAGCTTTGCTCCTATATGCATACGCACATACATATTTCATTAAAGCAGGATTACTCAATGTCCATTCACTTATTTTACCCTGGGTGTGTTCAATGTGCATGCTATAGCTGCTTTAAAAGCATAGCATAGCATCACTATAGCAAGTGTCAAAATTCGCAGTAGCTAGGTGAAGCAGCTATGGATATTGAACAGCCAAGAGCTGCTACGAAGGTCAGCCTTTACACAGGAAATTCAAAAATAATTTTATTTAATTTTTTTATTGTAATTTTTGCATTTTCGTGGATCAGTTCAATACTTCCATTGCACTTTGGAAACTGTATGAAATTTAAGAGTTTTCAACATACAGCTGGACAATCCATTAAAATTTTCCTAACATATTTAAAAGTATTACTTATTTCCGGCTTTTGACGCCATATATGAGAAAAGGAGCAAAAAATAATCGTTGAAAATTTGATAATACAGGAATCAGAGCACCCGGCCTTTTACGCTTCATGCTCGCCTTCTAAAAACTCAAGATGAGCTGCGCTGTGTACAAGCCAACTTAAAACTCGAGTTGAGTTTAAGTGTGTAAAAGCCCGTATTTAATTTATGCTGTCACTATTTTCAAATTTATTCCTCATCTCCTGTGTCACAAAAGCGCAAAAACTTCTTTTAATTTCAATTTCCAATTGAAAATGACGTTTAAACTGCATGTCAGCTGTGTACGCACGGCCATTTTGCCTTAGCTACTTTCTAGCTATCCTCCAGACTACGAGCAGCGAATAGCTGCTACCTTAGCAGCTATTCCGGAATCTTGGACAGCCCGACTGTCAAATAGCAAGCATCAGAGAGTAGCTATTTCGTGACATTGGACAGCCAGAGCTGCTAAATTAGCAGCTAATAGCAGCTATAGCATGCACATTGAACACACCCCCTATCGAGTTAGAAAAATCTTCATCCAAACTTCGCGCGTACATACAACTAGCATCGAGAACCCACAAAAACTCGAAACGAATCGTTTTAGTGAGTGCATTTAAAAGCTTTCTCGCAAAAATAAGCTATTGAGTTTTTCGTCATTGTGCTTTGTACAATAGTTTTTTCTTCAAGATTTTTAAGGACATCTAAGAAAACATATCAACCCTTTAAACCCCATCATCAAAATGGGGATATCGCCTCATTAGCACCCCAAACGCCCTCCTTAAAGTTGCCGAATTTTACATTGGCTTAAAGGCAAATAACTCATTGTTGTCACCAGCGCAGAACGAACGAGCTTTGGTGCTCGGAATAGACTACCTTGTTTTAATTGTATCATGCCTAGTACTATACTCTTCACGAAACGCATTCAATGGTCAAATCCCATACAAAAAGAGCTTTTCAATTCGTCAGTAAAGCTCTTTTTGTATGAGATTTGACCGTTGAATTCGTGTCGCGAAGAGTATAGTACTAGGCATAAAAGTTAAAAAATATAATTAAAGCGGTTGTTCCTCAGGGCTCATGTCTCAGTCCTTTTTTATTAAACTTATTTATGTCGCAAACTTACTCTTAATCCAGGTTGTCACATTGCTGCTTTTGCAGATAACACGACTTTTTACGCCTCTGGTAGCAGTCCTACCCAAATTATAATTACCCTTTCCACCAAACTAAGTGAAATCCATAAATTCTATTCCAAATGGGAAATTCAGATTCATTGAAACAAAACGCAGGCGATATTTTTTCACTAAACAAAGAGCATCTAGATTCCTACCTCCACAACCTATAAACCTGCTCGGACACCAAACAAACTGGTCAAGGTGCGTAAAATATCTAGAAGTAAATTTCGATTCCAAGCTGACTTTCTATTCCCATATTGAATTTCTAGTAGGAAATTGTATGAAGCTTTTAAGGCTTCTCTATCCTATGGTGAGCAAAAATTCAACTTTGTCTCAGGAAAATTAATTACTTATCTACAAAACCGTTGTTTTATCAATTATGACGTTTTGTTCCAGACTTAAGCAGCACTCTGGAACAAATGTGCCAATACCTATAAATGATAATTGCAAAGGGTGCGAAATAAGTGGGTGAGGATCCTACTCAACAAACCCTGGCACATGTCAGCTCGCCACATCCACCAAATCAGTGGTTTCAAACACGTACAAGTATTCCTTAACGATCATGAACATAGATTTATGTCACGTCTAGGTACCATTGAAACCCCCTGGATAATGGCAATTGCCTACACCACCTTGCTTTAAGATTAATTTAAGTTAGATGTAAATTTCAATCATTAAAATTCACTGTGGATTTATCAATTGTGCTATTTTTCACTCCAAACACCTTAATACTAAAATATAATTTTGCCAACCCTAACAATAAGTTATCAGATGGAAAACAATGATGAAACAACGCCAATCTGAACTCAAATTAGTATAAAAGTATCCAAAGATTGATCATTGTCATTATATCTGAAACACAATATTGTTCCAATGTCCTCCACAGATAAAATTCAGAGGCGTTAAATCCCAGGATCTTGGAGGCCAAATCACATCAGCCGATCGCGATATTACACGTTCTGGAAATTTCTTTTGCGAAATAGCTCGATTGGCCCGTGTTACGTGACTTGTTGCCCCTATTTTGCTGAATTCACATATCGTCAAGATCATAATCTTCGATTTCCATTCAAAAATAATCAATTAACATGCGGCCATAGCGCCCAGAATTGACGGTGATGACTAGTCCTTGATCGCCACCAGGCCATAATGCGCACCACACAGTAACTTTTTCCGCATGTAATGACCTCTCTACGAGTACTTGTAGATTTTCTGAGCCCCATATGCGTTGACCGTTGACCGTTGAGTGTTTATGACCGTCTCGTCCTAGCTCGAAGCCGCTGGAAGCGAAGTCGGTTTTATGTACCGAGTCAAAGGGATTTGAGAGGGTAGCGAATGCTCATTTACATTTTCGAATTTTTCGCCGGGACTTCAAACATATCCTTGCGTGGCACAGATTGAAATAACTCAACGCACACCAGGCAGTTACAATAGTCACAACCTGTATCTCAGCCATCGTTCACTGAACTGAACAAAACAGCTCACAACTTTCGAAAGATGCATGGTGCATGGTGCGAGTTGCATGGTGCAATATCTTAAGTAAACAATTCACCGTATGTCTTATGCCGCGTTTACACACATGGCAAATGTTGGCGAGCCGAGTGTGTAAATGGTCCCCTTGTTTACTTTCGGCTGTTTTTTTTACATGCGAAGATATGGAGGGAAGTAATTTCACAAGTTCCTCGACGAAACGTTTGCCATATGTGTAAAACAGGCATTACTGAGTCTTGTCGAATGTCTTGTCTTGTCTTGTCAATTGCCCTCACGAGACGTTGGCCCGTATGTGTAAACGTGGCATAACAAATGTTGGCATGCAGGGTATTGCTTTTTCAAGCAAGAAATGAACAGCCGGTTTTACGCAAGTAGTCTATAACCCTTCATATTGCTAATAGTCTGCACATAAATAAATAATTCGAATTTGAATTTAGTGCGTACATATCACGTTTAATGTATAAATTTTATTTAAAGTAAAGTAGAGAGTTGTAGTAACTTATTTCCATTTATCAAGCATCCGCGTTTGGCAATTCTCTCAGCCCCTGGAAAAAACATTGTGCAAAAAATTACCCCATACCGCCATCTTGTACGTTAATTACTTTCGCTATCAGGCTTCTTAATGAAAACTAGGGTTGTAGATTAAATTTTTTTTTAATTCATAAGAGGGTAGATACCGTTTAAAATTTCGAATGCGGACAGAGAACACTAAGCAAGGTTTGCAAATTGTCCATTCATTTTTTATTTTTCGAATAAAGTTAAACACCTTGTGTTGTTTTTCTTTGCAAAAAAGCTATACGTTTAAATTAAGGCCTTTAAGAGGAATTACTGGGAGAAAAATGAGACAAATAAGCTTACGAGTATGATCGTGCGTCTCAGAAATATTTTCGAGTTAGTTTCTTATTATTTTCAGTAAGAAATAATAAAATAATTTTAATGTGTACCAAAGAATTATTGCAGCTAATTGTCTCGGTTGAAATTACAGCTGAGAAGCCTGAATGATAAATGCAGGGATGGTAAGCGAATGAATACTTTTCGCGTACTTGCCAAGAGTTGTCATGCGATTACTTATCTTTAACTTTTGTATGATAAACGCCTAATCAAGGTAGCTGTGAGTAAAAGTTTCTAGAATTATAAAGTGAGTTTTCACAATTTTCGTGTTCCAGGGACGACAACGAATACCAAATTATAAATTTGAAGCAAAATAAATAATTTAGTGTACAAAATTGAAACCGTAATGCTTTGTATAAATAATGACAGAATATGACAATGCAAATGACCTCTTGGCATATAAAAATGACAAGCCATTTGCACCACGCAACCTTATGACAAAAATTGACTGATTGAAGACTTTGTTACAACGTTTTATGAGAAACTTTATGACAAACTTTTATTTTGTTATGATAAAAGCACCAACATAAGCATTTCCACGATTGACAGATTATGATGAGTTTGATTGTGACAAAAAATTATATTTTGGGTGGTGACAGAGTCACAGTCAGACAGAAAAAAACTTTTGAGTGTATTTAAAACAAACAAAGAAAAAATTGGGTATAGAGACAAAAAAAGTGACTGCCATTTGTTTGGCTGCTATACTTAATAGTGGCAGCTTGTGGTAGTTTGCAAAGGGTTGGCAGTAAACCAAACAAGAATACGGTACCAGAAGATTATTCTACAATGGCTTTTAGAACGTACAAAAAGCAGCATTGTCCTTATTAACCTATATTAGTTATTCACGAAACTTAAACGCTAAGTTAGCAAAAAAGATTTCAAAAAAAAAAATTGGAACATGAAAGAAACTTGAGTGAATAAATCTTATATTTTATTGTAAACGTCGATAAGTATAAAGTGAGATCAAAGGAACAGTGCAAGTGAGCAGAGAAAAGCAAAATTAATGAGATACGAGCCGAAGGGTGTGAAAAACTCACTACGAAATGTGAATCAGCTATTATTAGGTTATGTGAAGCTTCGTGTCGCTGAATAGCCAATTTAAACTGATTGAAAATTTGCCGCATATGTTCAACTGGTTTTTCAATATCAATGCGGTTATTTCCTGGTCATTGCGCCCAGTCATTTTAGCAATCAACCTCGGAATGAAAGATAATAAGCTGAATTTTTGTATATACCTTCATTTTGGGGTCCTCAAAGTTCCCTCAAAAGTCTCATAAAATGTCGTGTCTGCATCGAAAGTTATTCAAGGTCAAAGGTGAGAAAAAACAGTTTTTTGCGATTATCTTGGTTTCTACTGCTCCAATGATTTTAACACTTAGGATCGAAATTATAGAACATACAATTTGCGACACATTTGATTTGAAACATTTTTTCATACGCTCAACCGTTTTTCCGATAGAGGGCGGTAAGCGCGCAGCACTCAGCTGTATGTACTGTGATGCGAGGTCAACTGTGAAACCTTCAGTTTTGAATTATTTGTATTATTTATCAGTAAATACATTGCATTTAATAACATTTTACATATATTTAATTTAATTAAATATATATGCTTTACATATTTTTAATCTATCAATCTTTAATAATTTAAATATCAAAAGTATTACTTTTCTTCTTCTTCATCGTCATCTTCTGGACGTTCGGGAATTTCTGTATCATTGTCATCATCTTCGTTGCCTTGAATTGGTGTTTTCAGGCCTTCCTGAATTTCAGGGTCAAAAGCACTCTCTTGCTCACAATCACTTTGCAATGAAACAGCATTGAGGTAAGCCCATTACACTGGCCGCAAGCTAAAGTGCATTGCAGCCCCGATTTTCTACATCGGCACCGTGCACCACATCCATTCTTACAATTACAAAATAGAGTATTCATTAATTCATCGGAAGCTGGTGGTAATATTGTTGTCATCGGCTCCAGGAACTCATTTTGGAGCACCCAACCCCATTTCTGGGGTTCTAAATCATGCCCTAACCATTTTTGAACTTGGTAATAGACACCGTTTATATGCTGCACTTGTCGGTGGAAGATTAGATAATTGGACAGGTTTATTAAGTTTTGTAGATTTAATGAGCTGAGTATATCGAAGACGATCGATATTATCCTTAGATTTTGGAGCGTTGTATATCGCTAGTAAGATCTGAATATTACTATCGTATGATTGTTATTATATGAAACCGTCTTCTCAGTTGTACTTATACTTAATTCCACATTTTAAAGATAAAGTACATAAATATTTTACTACTTAAAATCTACTCTTAATAAATTTATATATACAAATAGTATTTCATTTAATTAGTTTTTAATCACACAAGGAAGGTAAATACAATCAAATGAAAATATTAAAAATAGGTAATGCTATTACATACAATGTATTTACTGATAAATAATACAAATAATTCAAAACTGAAGGTAGTATTCACAGGTACTCACGGTTGACCTTGCATTACAGTACAAATGGCTGAGTGCTGCGCGCTTACCGCCCTCTATCGGGAAAACGGTTGAGCGCATGAAAAAATGCTCCAAATCAAATGTGTCGCAAATTATATGTTCTACAATTTTGATTTGTTAAAATCATTGGAGCAATAGAAACCAAGATAATCGCAAAAAACCGTTTTTTCGCACGTTTGACCTTGAATAACTTTCGACGCAGACACGAGATTTTATGAGACTTTTGGGGCAACTTTGCGGACCCCAAAATGAAGGTATATAGAAAAATGCAGCTTATTATCTCCCATTCCGAGGTTGACCCCTATTTTATGCTAAAATGAAGGGACCATAAATCGAGTAAATTTGCGGAAATTTTGTGTACGTATTGTGTATGTGAAGTTTGTTTACATATTGTCTAAAACTAAACTCAAAAACGATCATCAACAAATTGATATCTAGAGCTAAGACATGGGATCCTAAGTTTGCTGGTTCAAGCTAGTAGACTAACTTTCCAAAGAATTTTATTGTTAAGTGATTCATAGCCACGCTTTTTGTACTTCGATCAAACGAAGATTACAATAGTAACATTCAAAACAGCAACAACGTATAACCCAGTGATCTGTCCAGTATAACCTATCCTTAGGGTCCTTTCACATTATGCGGTTTCCACCGTACGGCAAAAAACTGTACGGTGCCATTTTTTTAGTGGTGTGAAGAAGAGCATAGCCTCTTTCACATTTCACGATTACGGCGAAATGCCGTGGCCGTACAGTATAGCAACCGTCCACTGCCACTGCAATCCACGGCGACCGGACGCTCAGTGCACTCAGACTGAATACAGGCTTTCACATTAGATGGTTTCACGGTCAGTCAATCTCGAGCCAATTTAGTTGCAGTTCATTCAATAAAGCAATAGATATCCCATAGTAATTGAGGAATTTATTTTCATCTTTTCTTAGATCCTCGAAAAAGGCATGCAATAGTCCCACTTCTTTTCTCCTTTTATTGATAGGATGCACCCAAGCATGGCGTTTGCATTGTCGTCTTTTTTGTTGACGATTATAAAGCCATAATCATAATGCAGCGTTTCTTTTGAGATTCATTTTCACTAAACAGCACACTATCTAATCACAAACTGAGCTTGTGAAAAAAATGAACCGTGGATAAACCGTATACTGTGAACATGTTGCTCATTCGGATTTTCACCGTACGGTTTTTTTTGCCATGCGTTGGAAACCATATAGTGTGAAAGCAGCCTAAGGCTGCGGTCATGTCTCACGCCTATAAGAGCGTAAGCTTGTTCGCGCGTGTACGATTGTAAATCAAAAACACGGGAAGTCAATACAACGGTCACGTTCAACGATTGAAGCGTTTACGCGTGTACGCTTGTTCAAGCGTGTGAGCAGGTAGATCAAATTTATTTGATTTAAAAGCTCACTCGCGAGAACAAGTGTCACGCGCACTGACTAATTAAAAAATAGTGTTCATAGTAATAAGCAATGGACTTGGAAATTATGATTAGTGAAGTGAGGAAAAGAAGATTTTTGAGGGATGTGAAACACAAAGACTAACCTTAAAGTGACCGACAACCTTACAGCTGCTGTGATTGGATTTTGAAGATTGGTTTGTTATTTTTCTATAACTCGCTTTATTTCATTTAAAATATAGAAAAACGTAGCAGGAGTCATTCTATAATATTCATAAAATTTTTCGTCGTCTTCCTTTAACCCTCCGAGAACACACCTATTTTTTCGATCATCGAGAACAATTGGGGTCAAATTGACCCCAACCACTTTTGAACGTCTATAGAATCACCGCCACTGAACATTTTCATTTGAAAAAATTTGTAGGTATAGATTGAAGCCTCTTTTAGTAGTTCTCATGTATTAAAAGTGGCCTAAATGGCCGTCACATACCTAAAAAAAAATTCGCGAAAAAAACAGTTCTATCAAAAATCAGCTTTTTAACAAAAAAATCGTAACTTTGTCCATTTTCAATATTTTTGGCTAAAAATTTTGGGGGATACACTCAAGGTATGACAAAATCATACAAAAAAATTAGCCCTAACGTAACCCTTGAAAAAAAAGTATTTATTTTGCATATTTACGGTGGCGGTTGTGAGGATTTTAAAATTTGCACATTTAAAAAAAAACATAACTTTGTCAGTTTTTAATATTGTGAGCTAAAAATGTATATGGATACTCCCAAGACACAGTAGAATAAAGAAAAAAATTAGCCTTACATAAAGGGCTGCAGAAAAGGTGTAATCTTCTGAATAATCAGATTCTGATTGCTCCGAGACATGGTCGTCTTCGGAGGAATCACTGTCGCGAAAATTGTTATTATTGTCTTCAGCTAACAAATTATTGCGTACACTAGAAAGCAGATTATACGCCATATTGCTAAAAACAAAAAAAAAATAAAAACACTTGCAAACTTATTTTTTGGTTTTTTAAATTAATCTGTCGATTTATAAAGTAAAAAAAAATGAATTTTTACCTCAAAATCGACGTCGAGTACATATGGGGTCTGCTTCAAAGGCTTCTCAATAACGACTGACGACTTGGAACTGTATGCAAACGGTGTAAACTTATAGTCAAGACACAGAAATACACTTAGGAGCCTATAGTACCCCCCTTTTCCCGCTGCGGTTCGCCAAAAAGGTCACTGTGGTCAATTTGACCCCCTGTGTTCTCGGAGGGTTAAATATTCAAATAGCTGGTGAAACTCTTCCAACTTATAACGATCACGAAAAATAGGATGGACAAAAAACACTTTCGCTCTTAAATAACTACTTTTCGCACAAAAAATTGCTCCACTCGAAAGAGCCATAATTGAAATTAATGCATAAAAAAATTACGAAGCGTAATGGCGAAGGGTAAATGCATAGTATCTGTTACAAATGGAACTAGCTACACATTCACAAGCGTGAGATCTGACCACAGAAAGCGTAAACGCTTACTAGCTTCAACAATCGCAACGAGCTTACACTCTTACAAGCTCGAGACGTGACCGCAGCCTAAGGGTAGTCAAGCAACGTGCCGAAATCGGTCATGTACTTTCAAATGGAAGTGGCCATGTCGAAGCAGCCACCAAAGAGTCGAAATATGATAGTAGCGACGACATCGATTCAAACCGATTTCGTTGCTCGACTGCTCGGGAGGTAATGTATGTTGTTGTTGTAAAATGTGTTTCGATGACATACAGTAAGTAGGCAAATTGCGTTAATAGGTTTTTCGTGGGTAATTCAAAAATTTGGGTACTTTTTTTATAATTAAACGGGGCAGAATTGCACACAGTTAATTAAATTTTTACCAGTGATCAGAAAAATCTATTCATTTGTATATATCAGCAGTCTTTAGATTTCAATTTGGTGTAATGTGGTGAGAAAAAGTCTTTATCCGACACTGAAGAACTCATTATTTTGACTGTCACTGCAAAATTTCGTTTACAATTTTGCGTCTCATCGCGTCTACATGAACGCAAGTCAATGAGCTGTTTCATGCTTGACTCGACGCTATGCTCGACTCGACGCTCTCTTCGCTCCATCTTGTCCGTACCCTAACAGTTTCAGTAACGTCATAAGGGTTGACGACAGTAGAGTAGTCACAAACTAGCAGTTCGATGATATATTAACATAATTCGAAATTATTTACATTAGTGGATCAAACAACTACCTGCTGACTTAGCGTTATACGTCATGATAATATTTTTTTAGCACTTACTTCTGAAAAATTACTGTCAAAACAGCAACATAATCGAATGCAACAACTGAAGTATGCAGCAACCAACCCAACCTGAATAGCTTTTTGCAGCCCAGTCTAACCTCAGCTCGATAGAAGTGCAGAAAAGGCAACCAACATTACTTTACAGGGAGAACAAAATAGAATGTGTCCTGTACCTAAAACTTGAGGCACCCCGAAGCCAAAGGAATACAGAACTAGTTTCAAAATATTTTTGTAACAACTAAGCATATCAAACTGAAAAAAAATTAAACCAAAAACTATGATCGAATTTAATTAAAACATCCGAAGACGTATTTTTATGAATCTTTGGAGGGCAGGCCTTAAGCCTGGACACAGCAAAATTAGTTATTAATTGAATAATGAATAATCATTATTTATTTCTGGATTTTGCGAGATTTTAAAAACCTCTCAAACTTAGAAGGAATCAGTATTTCATAAAAAATATCTTCTAAAACTTTCTCTGGTTCTGTTTTTTTCAGATACTTTACGCTAACAAATACAGCATATCCTCATCCTCCATTTACTTTAAAGTCATCTTATTTTCTTCTTTCATGCAGCATCCAACTTTAATGCATTCTCAAATTGTGTTAGGCCATAGGACGGATGCTCGTATCTCCGTAAATGTACCGATACTAGTTGATTCGATATATTATAGGGGTACTAGACATAGATAGTGTTCATTTGTTAAGATCCTATGTGCATTATTCATACACTTGCCCATAACTCTTGACCATAATCGACCAGATCCTAATTGCTTTGGACAAAGACAATTATACTCAGTGTGATGGTAGCACCGAAAACGACAAAGGCCGAACGATGGACGATGTGGCATGTTTTCGCAATGATGGTCCTTGGATGCTGGGTGTTTGGCAAGCCAGCTTAAATCGAATGCAGAAACCAAAAGATGATGGCTACGTATCAATAAGAACCCAAATTTGCCTTTAAGGTGCTGCTTTTGAAGTAGATGAAGTTTAATCAGAGCATTGAGAGATTTTAAAAAAGATGCATGTGATGATTTGAACGAACGGTAAGTAGAGACATGGAAATTTAATCCATTGCAGCATGTGCATAAAAACTGGTGATTCAAATAAACGTATGCAAGTTTATTTTATAAAAAAACAGTGTCAATTTTCTTAGACATTTATTTGCATTGCATTTATTTGCACCTAATTTACATATACAATATTATTGAATTTATTACACATATTTTTAATGTATTACATATTGTACATAAAATTCTTGTTATGCATATCGAACATGTTTATTTACGATTGAGATTAGTTTATAAGCCATATTACTAACAAATTTTGCTCGGTTTTAGGATTTTGTTTTCCTTTCCAATGTCGTTATACTTATGAGTTGAATACCATTTGCAATGCGTCTATTATCCGATAAATAAATTATCCATGAGAATTTTGAATCTTGAATACTTTATGTAATTGGAGCAACATAAATTTATAAATTTGTATTTTTTGTCTTATCGTAATATTATGTCAACAAAGTAGTAGATGAAAAAAGTGTGTTTTCCTGGACTGGCTCTGGCTCCTTTGCAGAGACCGTGAAGCAGCGGTAAATATAATTTTTGGCCATCTGATACTCAACAGATTTGATCTCTTTTGAACTAATCGTATTTACTTTCTCGTTGAAATATGGCTTAAAAATGTTTGAAAAATATTCTATAAAAAAATATATCTTTGAATCATCACAAACTGTCAAACAACAAAATGCATCGACTACTAAAAGCCCATCATCTTGTCTACCCATACAATTTTACTGAAAAGGATTTCCTACATCAAAACACAATACAATTTATCCTTAAAAGCAAGGACAGAAAACGGCCCTGAAAGGCTGAGCTAAGCAATATAAATAAGATACGACCAACGATGCATTTGATTCAATTAATCGGGATGTCTTATGCAGCAAAAGCTTTATCTAGATGCACACACGCATTCATGCAGGCAGGCAGGCAAGCCAATTGACAATCGGCAATATCTCCATGAGCTAGAAAGCTTGACAAGAGTTATTGGTTAAAGGAGGCAAGCTTATCAAAATTTTGTAATTTAGTGTGCTTGTTGTTTGACATAATGAATTATATGGGTTTCCTGATTGTTTCTTATTGCCAAGGGTTTTTTATTTACTTTTAATTAAGAAGCAGCACGCTGGTCAAGGAGGAGGCGAACATTTTCAGTTCTATTATGTTTCCATGAAAAAATGTCAAGGATTAAAATAAAAAACTAGATTGAATTAATATTACGTACATAGTTGAAATAGCCTCATCAACATTTCTAAAAAAAATCCTAAATCTGGATTTGGTTAGACCAGATCTAACAGGAAAAACTTTTATTAAACATTAATGAAACATCACTTTACTCGTATATGGCTCAGAAAATGAACACTCAAAAAAATTTTGGATGAATTTTACCCTTACAATAGTAGTAATTTCCTACTATTATAGATGTAAATTTACAGAAGTGCGTACAAAGAATATTTTACGTCTTAAATGTGTAATTTTTTTTACGAGCAAATTGTGTAATTTTACCCTAAAAAGACGTACATTTTGGACTAATACGTATGAAATTTATGTAGCAAAGGCTTCTTTTTACGAGTCTTTTAGGATAATATTTACTGCACCATTTATTCGTGAATATCCATAAAATTGTTAACAAAAACTATAATAAAGATTGCTATATCGAACAAATGACATCAAAAACTATTTCGAACAATTTTAGGAAGTATACAGTACTTAAGCAGGAATTTCAGCAAGCCTCTAGCTAAGTTTTAATTTCAATAAAATTGCAATTGAAAAAGTTTTATGATCCAAAAGCCACACACTTGAGATAGGGAAGTGCTACAACAAACACTACTACTCCAAAATTAAATATCATTATCAAAATACTGTAAATAGGTAACTTTAAATATGGAATGTAAAAACTTGTTGCAATTTCTTTAAGTTTATAATTTATTTTAAATTTATATATTCACATATGTACATTAATTTATAACACTTATAGCTACACCTAATTAGCTTATAGCTACACTTCTAATTTGCTTATAGCTACACTTCTAAACTTATTATACGAAAAGACAAGACTACACTTTGCACTTAACTGCTGCTATTCAAATGTAAGCAACGATCGCGAAATATCAGACTCGTGCAGTCACAATGTTAGATCAATAATAAGTGAAATTCGAGTAAATGATACAATTTTACAGCTTTTGTGTAAATGTGAGCAGCGAAGTAGTAAATTTACACTCTTTTTGCTAAGGTTTACAAAAAACTATTTATTATACAGTTGATTTGGCGTAAAAGCAAAAAATGCACATCTAATGTGTAAAAAAAAATTGTGGGCCCTATTCTGAGAGTCATCTCACGTGAGATCTCACGTCACTTGGAAAGTCACGTCACTTATGAATCGGTATTCTGAGAGTCACGTGACATGACTCTAGATGAGGTGACTATGAATTTGTGTTTGAATGGCAACGCTTGAGCTTTTGAAATTTATCATGTCATTGAAATTTATCATCGCTCGAAATTCACCACGTCCATAGCACACTGGCATCGACCGTTTCTTGTCCGATCACCGAAGTTAAGCTGTGTTGGGCTTGGTCAGTACTTAGATGGGGGACGGCTTGCACAACTTTTCATACCTTTATATCACAAGTTCGGCTTACTTTGGAGGGAGTGGAATTATTAAAAAAATAAAAGCCAAATAGAAAGTAAGGAAAATCGAACGCAAACAGGAAATTTCCAGGGATAAGCAAATGATTTGGGAAATAAAAAAGAGGACGGTGTTTACAAGTGTACCAGGTATACTTAAACTTGCTATACAAGATTATAAATATAGTGATTAGTAAGAAGTATTGGTGAATATTAGAAGTGGTTTTTATGTGTTCGCTGTGCTGTTTCAGGCTTTGTGGATAACTTTTCATCAGTCCAATAAGGCATTCGAATTGTCGTTTGTCTTTCCAATTAGAAAATATATCAAAAATAGATATCCTTCACATTTTATCCGTCAGGAATAAGCTGTGCATCTGTTTTTCTCCATTGTTAAAATTTTCGAGATAATGGAGACTTGTAAAAATTTAACTTCACGATTATCTCAGTGCAACCCTTTATTTTTTAAAACTGGTACTTTACAGGTAAATTTCCGATCGATTTTCTTATTAGAAACACATTTGCACAATTCAATTTTCAAATTCAAACACCAAATGTCTCTTTTTAGCTCAAAAAAATGAGCTGCACATACTAAATTGGCGTGAAATGATTGTAGACATGTATCAATGCCATCTGCATTTTCAAAGCCACAGAAACAAATACAACCAATCAAACATAAAACTCCCCAAAAATTGACACAAAGCTACAAAATAACAAACATACGAGCCAAAAATTTATTAGAAAACGGCTAACGGCTATGGCGAACACGTAGTTGAGTTTAACCGCATTATCTTCAAAATAAGATTTGTTTACTTTTTTTTATGGTTCACGATGAAAACTTCGTGAAAATCCTTCTTCTTTTTATTCAAAATATCAATATATATCATTTCTGACCACAGTCACTTGATATTATCAAGTGACTGAAAATCTTAATTTACGTGACGCTCGTCACTTCACGTGACTCTCAGAATAGCCAACAGATCGATAACGTCACTTGAGGTGAAATAACAACACCTCACGTGACTCTCAGAATACGAAATCATGAGCGTCACCTCATTCGTCATGTGAGGTGACTATCAGAATAGGGCCCTGTGATTCGTTATTTTAAACAGAAAAATGAATATATTTCCTATTATCATAGAATTAATTTTAGACCCACTTTTTAGAGTGTACTGCGGTTTCATATTCAACGTACTTTAAGTCGAAATGGGTTTCTTTCAAGTTTCTTTATATACTGCATACTGTTTTTAAAATTCGATAGAACTTTGTGAATGATGGCGGTGCAAAGTGGAAATGGTAGTGAAAAAAACAACTCATCAGAGTCTTTGAGCTGGATATAAGAACCATATGCCTTAAATCATTCTGCGTTGATTCAAAATCTGGTGGCTGACAGGAGCGATATCGTGTGGATACAATGGTCGGGATAGAATTTCCCATTCAAGATAGCCCATATATTCTTCAACTCAAACCACAATCTCTGCAACATATTGTCGCAAATTTTTCAATTTCACTTTGGCAATAAACAAATAACTGCAGTTTATCTAATCATGAATAAAATAATTATTTTTCTAATTCCTTTTTATAGTAAAGTTATTAAATAAGATTTCAAAAAAAAAATAAAGAACTAACTGCAGTGATACAACAAAGCAATATATGAAACACCCAATAACTGCACTTAAGTTAGTGTAGCGAGTAGATACATATTTAATGTTTCTGGGAAGCACAAGATAATTCTAGATATCTTGTTGGTAGCACCTTAGGCAAGAATAGTTTTGTGTATGTAATTACTGACAACATCAGTTATACGGTTACAGTCTTTGATCCGCTTTAAAGGCTGGTGTTGACTTAAGCTTACCATAGTATTGTCTTCGATTTCACATGAAATTCTCATACAAAATTTCACGTGAAATTGGTTTCGGCGAAAATTTAGCTTGGAAATAAGCAAGAGTTGTACTCACTTCTTAGCGTGAAAAGTTACTTCTTTCCGTTGAAAGATGCTTTCGGAATTGAAATGCAGATGGCATTGATACATGTCTCCAATCATTTCACGCCAATTAAGTATGTGCAATTCATTCTTTTGAGCTAAAAAGTGGCATTATCAATATACTGCAGCAGCAGCTCGCTCTTATGAGCGAATTTTGCGACAAATGGAAAATCAAAATTAACCCTGCTAAAACGCAAGCTATCTTTTTCAGCAAAAAGAGGCCCAAAAGAAACCTACTCAACCCCCAGAGAAACATCTTAGGTGAAAATATCATATGGATTTATTCAGTGAAATACTTGGGCGTGCTTCTCGACGCTAAACTAGCTTTTAAAAAGCATATCGATGCAGCTGTGAACAAAGTTTCCAAGAGTATTAGAGGCAACTACCCCATCATATGCTGGAAGTCCAAACTGTCGACAGCAAACAAAATACTATTATTTAAATCCATAATTCAACCGATAGTTTTCTATGCTGCCCCTATTTGGAGTAGATGCGCTTTGTGCCATAAAAAAGAAACTACAAACAGCTCAAAAGAAATGCCTGAAAATCATACTCGACAAACCATTTCACTTCTCAACCAGACTCCTCCACAAGCTTGCTAGCATTAAACCGATTTCACCAACTGCTGAAATTAGATTCCCACCATTTATAGGCAAATGCACCACCTGCAATTCTCTCATAGCATCTCTAACAAACGTTTAGGTTTTCAAACAATTGCTCTACATTAAATATTTACTAGGTATAAGTTAGTCTAAGCTTGTCAGCAAGTTAGTTTTATACTAAAACATAAGGTTTTTGTAAGCTTTTCCCCTTAACCAGCGCCAATATACCTTAAAGACTCTACTTCTACTAAGGTTTCCTTATAAATTAGGTAACATAGTTGTAAGGACACTCTGTTCAATCCCTAGATATGTGATTATAGTGAATGCTAAATAATCCCTTCTATTAAATATTTTTATTATTATTATTGACAACAAATATTGAGGTTTCGAAATTTTGAGCGAATTGCGGGTGGTAACCCTAAACCTCTTCTCACCATTATAATGAAACGAAATTGACAGGGAAGGTTTAAATAAATGAAGTTCACAGGGTGGGTTTAACTTAACTTCAAGCATATTTGCTATATTTTTGGTAATGCTGCTTTGCTAACACAGGGTTGCCAGCCACAGACTGTTTTGTTAATATTTCACCACCAGATACTTGCATTATTTATTTAAATGCAAAGCATTTACAGTAAAAGTAAGGAGCCAATGTTTAAATTTTCCGAGTTTGGAAAATGTTTCGGATGGCAGCCTCAAACATCGCTTAATCGCTGAAACTTTCGATGAAATCCTCGGATGGAAACGAAATTCAAAGTATAGGTTAATAGACTTATTGCTGCTGCGTTGAAAAAGTGTTGCCAGCACAGAACATGTTCATCATTTATGTTATAGTTTGTTGTTTTGGGTAAGAAATTGTTGATATGATACTACAAAAAGTCATTCAAGGGCAATTTCTTCGAAAAACAGTTTTCTGGCGGTTCTTATGCGCTAGGGTTTTTGTCTTTTGGGATGCTATAGCTGCTCATGTAGTAAATGCACGTTACATCTTTTCCACTCTAGCATAGGGCCCAACAGCAGGGTCTATTACAAAATCGTACTCGTGTCCATGATGTGTGTTCTGGAATTTACCATAGAAGTCGGGAGAGATTTGTTTGACAGGTGGCAGGTGACTTCCAGGAACAGCTGGAAAGTCCTAATGTTCGTTGTGATAGCCTGTGTGATGTAACCCGATTCAGAGACCCGTAATAAACGTACTCCTATTACCGTAATAGGAGTATGTTTCAATACCCTTGGCGAATATGTAGTGTATTTCAATGTTCAAATTCATCTTCTCAGTCTTTCTTAATTTTAACAATAACTTAAAGTGCGGCGACAAAACTGATTACTTGATTTATGAAGCAAAATCTGAAAAAGTATATTTGCATGATTCTTACCATAAGATAGAAAGTAAAATTAACGGAATTTTTTTTGAAGTTCAATTATGTTAAGTGAAAATAATAAGATACTCTTAATAAGATAAAATAATAAGATACTCTTTCGCACCATGCAATTTTTAATTTTGATTTAGAATATTTTGGCCTCTTCATTGTGTCGATTTTCACTTATTTTCACAAGAGACAACAGAAAAAAAAACGGAAGTAAATAATTAAATATATATCCTTCTATTTTCAGTAGCACACGTTGACTTATTCGCTTATCTTTATAGTGATGATGGCGTCTAAACGTTGGGAATAACTAAATAAGCCAACTTGTTTTCCAAACAAGGATAATTTTTTGATTTCAAGATATTGATTACTTATGGCGATGATAAACAATAGCTTTTATGTATTTAATTTTCTAAATTATCGTGATGGGAGCATTTCATTACAAAATTATTAATAACGCCAATTTAGTACTTTTCGCTATTATTTAAAAAAATTTAAACAAAAGCATTTTATGAAGTTTCCTGAACAACAAGTAAATGACAATTATCCGGTTATTGTCATTTAATGTAGATACTTATCTCTTATGATCATTTTATCGGGACTTAACCGCACAAAATAAGTTAAATTTAGTTCTTTTATTTTCTTTTTTTTCTTTTCTTCTTCGAATACAGAACACTACCTTCAAACTGTCAATATCTTATTTTCGCGCTGATGGTGATGTCTTATCTACAGTAATTTTGGGCCTAACACAATCGTAGTGAATCCATTTTGAGCCACTAGTTGCGACACGATCCAAAAATCAGTTGCTGTTTTTATCGAAATCCTGATATGAAAATACGTATCTCAATGCATGTCGGCTTCAGTTCGTAAGACACTTGATTTTTTCGCCTTTGAATCCACTTCATTACATTGAAACGAGCGCTAACAGCCGCTTGAGTTACATTTGATGAAGTGGCTATTTTTTCATGCATCCCACATAGATTTGCATTTAATAACGCCTCCAATTTCTCTTCTTTATTTTTTTCTTGCCATATTAAACGTTTTGTATTTGAAAAAGACCATTTTTTAAATTCACAAACCTTTTCTTACAATTTAAATTAAAACTTCCACAAGAAGACGGTGTGCTTCAGTTGCTGTTTTCTTCCAAAGAAAATAGACAACTGAAACTTTTCGGAAATGTTTGCTCGCACCAATGTCTTGTTTATGCTTCGACTAAATGAAATGTATTGAATAATAGACCATAATGTTACAATTTTTCTGTGAAGTTAGCTAATTAAATAATAGTATCTACGCCATCTATTAAAAAACACCGAAAACTTTTTTAAAACCTCAATATTTAGATCTACTTTGTCAAATCATTTTAATACTAATCCATCAAACAAGATGCAACGAGGTTCCTTACATATTTGTGAACCATAAGAGTAGGATATATTCTGAAGCCAGGAAATATTTGTAAGTTACCTAAAATTTGTCTTTGTTGGAATGATTCATGAGGAATGATCAATTACATTAAAAATACATACGACACATACAACAACAACATAAATAACAAATAAAATAAAACATGTATATAATAAATGTTTAAATACCATAAGAATTTCTAGTCCATTTTCGATGCGATTAGAGCAATTAAATAAGGTCACCGTAATACATTTCAAAATCTTTTCCACTTTAATGCACTTTAAAAAAAACAAACCCAAAGAGCTTTTCTTGAAATCTTTTCAAATATTTATAGTTTCTCAAGACAACCAGCCAAAAGGACTTCCTGTAACCGTTTTCTCAACTTTTCTATTCAGTCCTTCAAACTTCTTCACAATTCCTACTCTTACGGAACCTACATAGATTTTTTTTTGTTTTTAGCCATTAACGTTCAACCACACAACGCCTCACCTTTTCAAGACTTTTTCAATCCTTTCGTGTCGATTCTCCTGCGTTCCTGCTGGAAAAATTTACTAAAGACACTTTAGAGACGTCGTTATTGTCACAGCAAGTCTAACCTTACGCTATTTCCTACACTCTACTTCACCAGCCATTGTCATTTTCTTTCAACGATATAACGTTTTACCGAACCGATTTCAATTTTTATTTTCCATTTCTTTTTCAATCGCTGCTCGCTCGGTTTCTCTTTCTTGTTCTGCTGTTGGTCTCGATATGATGCTGTTTTTAATGTTTTGCCATTTGTTTTATAATGGTTACGTTGTGAAGTTATAATGTATGTTTGGAGAGATTGAAGGACACAGTGCATACACCAATCCAGATGGTGTACTTTGTGGTTTACAGTAGCGTGAAAAAGGTAGCTTGCTTTTAAGAAGTTCTTTTGATATGAGAATGCTCTCAGCAAGCACTTTTGATCGGGAACGACAAGTCAACGATTTTCTCGATACAGGATGGAAGTGAAAATGTATAAAATGTATTGAAAGATTCTGTTAAAGTTTTTCTGTAAATGTTTGTCAAGGGAATAATGGCTGGAAATGATGTGCTGAGGAGGTTGGGAAAGAAGTGATTGATTTGTTTTCAAAAATGGGTGTACACATTTTGAACTATACTTTTCACACTAACAGTCTATTGTTCAATTTCTAGACATTAAATTGTTGTAAACAGAAAATTTTGCCTTATACTGAAAAAAGTTTTTAATACTATTAGTTTGTAAATCTCGCAGATAATTTACGCTCTGTTGCAAAACAGTATTTGTTTCCTAGCCGCCACACACAGATATACAGATGCCCATGCAACATGCGATCCATTGAAAAACATGATTCAAACATGTTCATCAGGTTGGACACGGCTAATTTGATCAGCAAATGACTAAATCAGAAATTTTATAGCTGCGAATTCGGTGCACTTATTGCAATTGTATTTCAGAAGTAGACCAATAGTGACGCAAAAGTTTCTTTCAAAAATCTCCTGACTTACACTTTATCAACAAAAGTAGATACAAGACACCAACTCGATAGCAAACAAAATAACCCCCGTCATCATTACAACTGCTACCGCCTACACTAACTCTGCTATCTTTATCTGCTGTACGCTATCAAGTTAACAGTGTTTCACTAACAAACTGCGAACAAGGAACTTAATATGTCACACAATGAAAATATCCTCGGCGACGGTGGATATTTATCTTGCAAGTGTACCAACACAATGCCAGAAGCATGGTTATTGTTGTGCGCGGTGAGCGCATAATGTAATCCTAGTTGAAACGTTTTGTCAAGAAATTTCGCACTTGAAGTAATAGTCGAGCATGTTTATCGGAACAGCTTTGTCGGAATATAAGCTTTGTCGTGCGGTGGCTACGAATGAGTATGTCTCTCAAGAGATGCAATGATGCAACTGTTAAGAGCACGATGTTTTTCAATTTTATTTTTATTATGCATATTATCAATAAATTTAAGTCTAACGAACAACTTTAAAAGTAAATTAAAAGCATACTTAAAGACAGGATTAATCCACGAAAGGACTAATCACATGCTTTGGAGTTTGGTAAAAAAAGTAAGCTATAAGATAAAATGATAAACTATTGATATTGCAGTCACATTTACTATGTGTAATCATCCATTTGCAACAGAATTTCGGCTTGCACTCAATACTATCTTATGACGCCATTTTTTTTATCTGCACACCTAAATGTGTGTGTATCTTCCAACCCATAACGTCAACCCATCTTACTCGTATTGTTGTTGTCATCCTTGTCGTTATTAAATAGTTTTCCACTTTTAGAGTCAACGAATAGCTCTAAACCCCGTTTTATGCTTGACTGTACCAGTCGTAAGAAACTTGCATTTGAAGTTAATGAGTTGGTAAATGATGTTCTCACCAAAACTTTGGCATTTCCGCTGGCGCTTGCACGTAAGCACTTTTCCTGAAAGTTTTATATTTTTCCTCAACAGTTTTTTGGGTTTCCTTTGATATATTTTTCAATTTTCTTTTTTCTCACATCCACTGTCGTTGCTGTCGTTTACAGTCGGTATACAACTGTAAAACTCTCTTTCCGAAATCGCATTCATCGTTCGGTCGCATCAGGACTAATTGTATCCGGATACGGCAAGTTGGGTTGGAAATTTTTTGTCGGGTTTTCTGATGTTCCAGCCAGTGTTTCAGTGCTAATGATTTCTCAGTAATGGGTTTTTAAATGTCTGGTGAAAATTTACTGAGAATGGTGGCATGGCTGTTGGTAAAAACGAAAATTTGAGATAAAGCATACACATATGCTATGCCCACGTTGGGCGCTGTTTGGTTATGAGCTGGTTTAGTGCTATTACTAGGCACAAGGACGCAAAAATTGTTAGACAATAATTATGAATTAAACTTTTTGAATTTGAAAGTTTTCATTCGTCGTTGCAACTTTTTCGACTTTCGACGAGAGCGTAATCTATTTATTTTTTTTTTCAACCAAACAAGGCGTGCAAAAAACACTTGCAATTCATATTTAACAATTTATATAAATTTGTACAGTAGACAATAATGAAACAATTTTAAAAATATAACCATCTTTGGTAGGGAATTGGATAGGGTATTCACGACGTGAGCACCTTGGTCAGAGCAGTTTTAAACCTAGGTCGGGAAATGGTTAGGGAATAGTATTTTGAGAAGCTATTGAATATTTTGCAACATCTATTGATTGGCTCATTGTTGGCGTAAGCTTTATGGTGTCGGTATTCATTCAGTAAACGTGTGTGCCTCGTCTGCCTTACTGATTCGTTGAAAGTGATCTTATTGCACAGGGACACAACATTGATCAAGCCCTTAATAACATCAAAAGTAAAGCAGGAGCATATGACTATCCTCCGCGAAGATAGACTTGATAGATTTAAGAGATTTAACCTGTATCTGTATGAAGGTACATTATCAAATTCGTAAGGATTATACAGATCTCTCAACGCAAATAGCAAGAACTGCTTTTGCACCGATTCGAGCCTACCGCTATGGACATGAAAAGTAGGGTGCCAGACAATACATGCATACTCAAGCAATGGCCGAACTAGAGCTATGTATAAAGACTTCCTGACCCATAGGTTTTTGAATTCCTTGGCACGTCTTTTGATGCATCCAAGTTACTTATTAACATTGCTTAAGACTTTGTCATAGTGTAAATTAAAACGTAGTTTTTTATCCAAAGTAACACCGAGGTCAATGACATTGTCAACATTATAGATTGCAACATTATTGAGGTGGTAATCAAAATTCATATTACTGGTTTGGCGGGAAAGACTGATGACTTGACATTTGCAGACATTAATGTCGAGATTATTTTGTTTGCACCACTGCTCAAGAAAAAGCAATTTCGAGTGAAGGAAAAGTGAGTCGGATTTCGATTTAATTGTGTGCTACATTTTCATATCATTTCCATAAAGAAGGTGAAGGATGTCTGATGAAACTTCAGAAAGGTCCGATACCAAAATATTAAATAAAAGGGGTCCCAAGTGAATACCTTGTGGTACACTTGATAAAACTTCGATTTTTTTTTGGATAGGATACCCTGAAACTTAACGTACTGCGTCCTATTTCGAAGATAAGAGTTCAATCAGTTTAATAAGAGACCCGAGATACCAAATTTATGTAGTTTGATTCGAAGAATATCACGATCAACACGACCAAAGGTCTTGCTGAAGTCTGTGTAGATGGTATCAATTTGATCCCCTTTTTCGATGCCACAGAGAACACTTTAGACGAGAATCACGAGGTTGGTAGAAGTTGAGCTGCCTTTTCTAAAACCATGTTGTTGTTCGTTCAGAAGAGGTTCTATTAGAGTAGTGAGTTTATCACAGACAATTTTTTCAAATAGTTTAGGCAATGCTGACAGTATTGCAATACATCTGTAAGTATCAACTGACCGCCTATCACCACATTTAAAAATTGGGGTCAGATGGGATGATTTCCAGAAGGAGGGGAAACCCTACAAGAAAGTGATTTATTGAAAATTTAATACTCGGATAAGATAAGCAGCTCCATTCATTCGAGTATGAAACTAGGAGGTAGCAAGTCAGGACCAGGACCCTTGTTGACATTAAGACCTTTGATGGCCTTTGCAATCTCCTCTCTAGTTAAATACATTTCACAGATGATATTTGGTGGAAATGTTTGAGAGAACTGAAAGTTAGACATGGTTGTACATGAACAAAATATTTCCTGGAAATGGTCAGCGACCAGGTCACAGACTCCGTGAGGGCTTGACAAACAAAAGTTCTTTTTGTACTTTGAAGTAGGGTACCCCGAAGTTTTCTGTTTGGGTTTTCACGAAATCAAAAATTTTTTAGGATCATCAATTATATTTTCGAACATAATACCTGTATTAACATAGCGCTCATACGCTTTACGGGATTTCGTCAGGAATTCTTGAACTAATTCATTATATTTATCCTTGATATCATCTCTGACATCAGTGCTTGTAATTGCTTTGTAAAGTTTATTTCTTTGATTCCGCAAATACCTTAAACTGCTATCAAGCCATGGTTCAGATATTTTGTCTTTTCTCTTAATCTTTGGGGTGAACTTTTCAACGGCGTCAAAAACCAACTCATAGAATAATGATACAGCATCATCCAATGAAAGCGTTCTGTCAATAACGATTATGTTTCAGTCAATTCTGAGACGACAATCCGTAATGCTCTTATAATCAAAATTGCGAAAGTCATATACAATAGAGTTATTGTAAGATAGGGAAGTGAACATATCAGATGTAGATAACAACTCAACTGTGAGTGCAGAGTGGTGAAATGTGTTGCAAAAAAATTTTCTGCATCAACAGTTGAGTTAGCCACTACATCCTCGTAGCTGTTAGCAAATATGAGGTCTAACCAATTTCAATTTTGGTTAAGTGTCGAAACTATTTGCTGCAAATCATTGCCATAAAATATACTAACTAGATTGAAGTCGCTGGAGTCAAGAAGATTAAAAGGAATGAGATTATTATCAGTTTCATCAGCCCTAAATTTTAAATTTGGGCGATTGAAATCACCGAGAACTATAATTTTATCCTCCTCATTTAGAGATGAAACTAGGGTAGAACGGCTTCGTCTGAACCGGGTGGGATGTGGAATATTCCGATGTAAATGAAACCTTTGGACCAAGAAATTCGCTTAATAGCGAGTTACGAACAGCTACTAACACATCACCACCTCGAGTTTGGCCAATAGATAGATAGTTTCGGTCCTTCCTGTAAATAGTTCAGTTACCATCTAATATTTCTACGTTTGTGTGCGAACTGTTTAACCAAGTTTTTGTGAACGTCAGTACATTAAATTGGCAAGATTTTGAGTCAAGAAAGAGTCTATTCAGTTTGTCTTTCATACCACCAAAGTTGTGGTAAAAAAGTTTGAGGCTGTTTAACGAAAACTTCTTGTTAGGAATGATAGTTTTTAAAATCATTTCTTGCTTTTTGAAGGGAGGAAATATACTTAGCTGAGACATGTGAAACAAAGGTGCTTAGCTCTTTTTTCACTTGGTCAGCTGTTATGCCAAGTTGCTCATGATACCGAACAAAAACAGTTTGAAGAGCCTGAAAATTTATGGGTAGATCTTCCGGTTGAATCATGACTTTAAGATGAGTCTTCGTTTTACCCTCAAAACAAGCTCAGTCAGTGGCTTTGTGCATGTAAGCAAGGTAGAGGCGATCGTTTTCATAGATTTTCTTATCTCTTAGCCAATAAAGCAGATACCTACTTTCGAGATCAGCACTGGAGTTGATTGTGGCTTTAACTATAGGAAGCACTAGTGGGTCAAGGAACTTAGGCGCAGTTGTCACTGGTTCACACGAAGGATTGGCAGTAACTATTATACCAGGTGTAATGGAGGAGGTTTGAACTTCGCCACAGACAAAATTAGGGTATTGTACGGGTTAAGAGACGGTGTTAACGAGATCAGATGATTTTTTGGTAACTGTTCAGAGGTACACTTCATGTCACGATCAAACGCCAGACGCATCGTCAGCAAATTCCTGTGTACCTGAGCGCTAAGCAATATATGCAGGTATACTTCATAAACATGCCTACAATATATGCAGGTATACTTCATAAACATGCCTACCATATATGCAATATACTGCATACACGTGACCAACGAATCTCACGGAGAATTTATGCTGACATATACATGCTCCGATTAGTACTTAAGTAGGATAAGAATAATATTAAGATCAGTTGTTTGTTTAACGTGGAGGAGTAAAGAAGGCGATTCAATATAATTAATATTTTGATTTATATTTGTTCTTAATACCTTTGTCCACAGCAACTTCATTTGGTGTATCACCAAGTGAATTTTCCTTGCAGGTTCAACATCTTTGTCAAATCTCAGGTTCAACAACTGTACGAAAGTGTCCATTGGTGTTCCACCAAGGGACTTGTAAAAAAAGGGCGACAGACCGGATATTGAATTCGGTCGACAATCAAAACAGCGAGTAATTTCGCTATACAAACATTTTGGTGACCCCGACGTGATCTTCGTCATCTACGTCAATACGCGAACAATCATCTGCGGAGCAGCGTTGATATTGGTGCTACCTATCGACTTCGATACACGAAATGGCGGAGTTGAAAAGCAGTCTATAGGAATTAACAGCACGTCAAAGTACAACTGGGCAAGAGATCCAACAGTTGCTATCCAATTATCGGAAGGACTCGAGTAGCCGCAAGACGAACGAGTACCTAAATGCTCGACTTGAACTGCTCGAGAAACTATGGTCCAATTTTGCATCTGTAGATCTGAAGCTCCAGCCCTTAGCTGAACATTTCCCAGAGAACCCATATTTCACCAAGAATTATTTCGATGTGCTCAAACGAGAGTACGAAAAAGTAAAAGACGATATTGAAAGGAGACTTTTCCCATCGGTATGCCTGCCACAGACCAATGCATCAACTACTGAAGAGGCCAAGCGACTGCATGCGTTAGTGCGTCAACAGAAAGCTAAAATTCGAGCGGTACAACGAATGATAGAAGGCATCGATGCGAGCAAGATACAATCAAGGCAATTTTATGATTGCAAGAACGAAGCAGTCTCCAAGTATTGGGATGAGATCCGCCAGGGACATCATGAATTGTGGCGTTCATCCACAGACCCAGCACAATATGACTACAAAGAGAGCGAATACTTCAATATTGAAGAAAGCATTCAATGTAGCCTCATACATATATATGAGAGATTGTCTGGCGAAACTAACGGACAGCAGCACCGAAACCTCGAGGGTGCAATCACATGTGAATTTACCACACATCGCAGCTCCCGTCTTTAGTGGTGATTATGCAGAATGGCAGTCGTTTTATGATCTATTTCGCCAGATGATCCACGAACAGCCTTTGGGCAATGCACAAAAATTATGATACTTAAAATCTTACTTGAGGGACGAAGCTGAGCGCCTAATACGTCATCTAGCTATTACGGATGACAACTACAATACTGCCTGGGAGATTTTAAAGCATCGATACCAAAATCAGCGACTTATGGTTTTCACGCTGTTGGAAAAATTACTATCCCAACCGGTCATCACAACCGAAACAGCGGGATCACTGAAGAAATTATACGACGCAACTAGAGGAGGCTATTGCAGTGGAAATTGACCAGAGATCATACTGGTTTGTTTCTTGCTACATGGCACACGATCATGGCAACAGCCCACCTTGCGACATTGTCAAGGGTATTGTGGCTGAAGCCACAAAGGTTGGTGTGCCTCTTATTCTAGGGGCTGACTCCAACGCTCATAATGAAGCATGGGGTAGCTCCAACACTAATGGCCGAGGTGAGGAACTTTTTGACTTCATCTTGGCCCACGACCTTTTCATCGCCAACACTGGTAGCGATCCAACCTTCCTTACCTCAAACCGCAGGGAGGTTCTTGATGTTACCTTGATTAGTGGGCGGCACTCGCATCTACTCCGTGACTGGAGGGTTCTACAAGAGTGCTCATTCTCTGATCATAGGTACATATCGTATAACGTGGCTGGCCGCAGCTCTGCTGTGCAGGTAGCCTTTATCAACAGAAAGAGGACAGACTGGAAACTATTTCATACTCTGGTACGATCCTCACTGGAAACTGCTCCTAGGAGCATTGACTGCTACCATGAATTGGATCGGGCGGTTGACACTCTTACTAATTCTCTCAATTCCGCGTCTAGGGAAGCATGTAAGCCACCCCCGGCCAGGGGCAATCCTAAGCCTCCCTGGTGGAGTATGGAAATCAGCATCCAGCGGAGAGAATGTAGGAAGGAGTTTAATAGCACGAAAAGATCTAATGACTGGTCGGCGTATAAAACGAAGCTGAAGGCGTTTAAGAATGCCATACGCAAGGCTAAGAGGTCCTCATGGAGATCTTTCTGTGGAAACGTAGAGAGTGTCAGCGAGGCGAATCGCCTTCGCAAGGTATTAAGCACGACACCAAAGGCTATGGGGTGCATCATGAACCCTGAGGGCATTTGGACTAGTTCGAGTACAGATACTCTAAACGTTCTCATGGACGCACATTTCCCGGGCAGTTATTGCCCTATAGGGACAGTGCACCAAACGGAATTAAATTACGGTAGAGCCCCGCCGCTCAGAATATCAGACTCTCAGCTGAGGTGGGCTATTAACTCCTTCGAGCCGTTTAAATCCCCGGGCCCTGATGGCGTGCTTGCGGCTGACGTTCAGCAGTCCATGGAAGTATCGCTACCATGGCTCAGAGAGATTTATAACGCTTGCCTACGCTTCTCGTATGTTCCCACCAGCTGGCGGGAAACTAGAGTTGTGTTTATCCCCAAAGCAGGAAAAGTTTCTCATGTTAGGCCAAAGGACTACCGTCCAATAAGTCTTAACTCAGTCCTGCTTAAGATTTTGGAAAGGATCATTGATTACCATATTAAAAGATCAATTGATCCTATGTTGATCTCGCAGTCACAGCACGCTTATACCAAAGGTAAATCTGTTGAGACTGCTCTTCACGTCCTTATTGAGCAAGTTGAAAAATCTCTTGTGCTTAAGGAATATACGCTTGCCGCCTTCTTGGGCATCGAGGGGGCCTTCAACAACGTAAATTCTAACGCTATTGTTGAGGCTCTCTCGGTGCTTCATGTGGACGAGCGGCTGATTGCTTTTATTGTGCAGCTTTTCAAAAGTAGAGTGGTTATCTCTTCCCTGGGGGATGCCAGCGTAAGACGAGGAGTCAGTACGGGCACAACTCAGGGTGGAGTCCTCTCTCCCCTGCTGTGGAACATCATAGTGAATACTCTTCTAATGAGATTGGACCGCGCTGGCTGCAAAGTGATTGCTTATGCAGACGACATAGCTGTGGCAGTGTCGGGAAAGTATTTATCTACGCTATCGGAGAGGCTAAATCACTCTCTTGACATACTTTCACGTTGAAGTCGTGAGTGCGGCTTGAATGTGAATCCTAACAAAACGGAACTAGTGCTGTTTACAAGGAAGTACAAGGTTCCGTCTTTTGAGTTACCAAAGTTGAATGGGTTCTCCATTAACTTGAGCCAGAGGGTCAGGTACTTAGGGCTGATCCTTGACTCGAAATTACTATGGACCTACAATGTAGCAGAAAGAGCTCGGAAGGCTTTCAATGCAATTTACTGCTGTAAAAGGGCCATAGGAGCTGTGGTTGAGCCAATTCTATTGTTTGGGGTGGTGTTCTGGTGGCAGGGTGCTATTAAGGCTACCTGCAAACAGCAGATTGGAAAAGTGCGGAGAATGGCTGCACTACTTGTAACTGGTGCGCTCCGCTCCACCCCTACTAAGGCACTCTTCGTGTTACTTCATTGGCTGCCAACCAATCTACTTATCTTACAGCAAGCTAATCTTGCCGCTGTGAGACTAAATTGTATCTCGGCTTGGAATAGAACAGATTTCGGCCATGCGAGGATTTTGGTCGAGGGAGTTCCTGCTCCAGCGGGTGTTGACTACATCGCTCCGCAGTGCCTACTAGATTTGGAGTTCACAACTCGCATTCCTGGTAGGGATGAATGGCGTGATGGTGTCACCCTCAAAAGTGGGCTTATCCATGTGTACACTGACGCCTCAAAGCTAAACAATAGAGTCGGAAGTGGTGTATACTCAGATGAGCTGAATCTCAAGCTGTCCTTCCGTCTACCAGACCATTGTAGTGTCTTTCAGGCGGAGGTTGCGGCTATTTTACAGGCAATCGACTGGCTTCTGTGTAATCGAATATTCGGGGCTAATATTGGCATTTTCACAGATTGCCAGGCGGCTATTAAATCCCTTGCTGGTCCTTGTACAGTTTCCATGATTGTTGCTGATTGCCGTGCATCTCTCAGGGAGATGTCGAGACATTCAGTGGTTCAATTGATTTGGGTACCTGGACATAGGGGTTTTCAGGGCAACTGTGAGGCCGATGAGCTAGCAAGGCTTGGAACCTTATTACCGGAGGTCTCCTGCTCCCTCTCAATAGGTATACCGATGTCATCGGTCAAACTGGCCATTAGGCAAAAATATCTCGAGGATGCTAAGACGTCCTGGGCAGATGAATCATCCTGTGCAATAGCAAGGCAGTCCTGGGTATCCATGGATGCGCATCGCACCAGGTAGCTTTTAGGCTTAACTCGAAGCGCTCTACGCTGCACAGTGGGAGTTCTTACGGGCCATTGCCTCATAGGACGGCATGCACAACGATTGGGAGTGCAGTTTAACGATTTCTGTCGGAGTTGCGGCTCTGAGGATGAGGAGGAGTCCGTCTTCCACCTCTTGTGTCAGTGCCCGGCGTTGGCAAGGAGAAGGCTGGCGGCAATTGGCGCTCCCTTTCTCTCAAACCTGATCGAGTTATCCCTGGTTGATTTAAAAGGGATAACGCGATTTGTCAAGGGAAGCAGATGGTTTCCCGATTTTAATGAGTAGGAGAGTTACTAATTAGTGTGGTATCACAACGGGCCTCTTTTGTGCCTACGTGTGTCGAACGACAGACCTCTGTAGACCGGCAGCCACTTTAACCTAACTAGAGGATGCTTGTTGGGTCTTCCGAATCTGCAGGTCGGTACCTCAACATGGGACCCTATTCTGCTTTTCATACTGCTCAAGAAACTGGATAAAAATTCACATGCACTGTACGAGCAAAATTTGAAGTCACCGCGTGACCTACCGACGGTGGAAGAATTTCTGACATTTCTAGAGCATCGTTTCCAATCCCTTGAATCCCTTGGGCTGGAGAGGCAACCTTCAGCTTCGTTTAAATCAGGGTTATATCTAGAGAGATAGCGCCAGAGAAACTACGAAATTACACATTGTGGTTCTACGGTCCAATATTTCTTCACGGACCCCAAATCTGCTAGCCTGGACCATTTTCGAAGAATTATACTGATTTGGAGAAAAAACGGCAAAAAGTAGTGTTGGCAGCGATTAAGGACTCAACCCATTTCATTCACCAAATCGACCACCAGACGGCTTCAAACAATCGTTGCCTATATGGCAAGATTTGTTAAAAAACTTCGCACACCGGGCTCCAGAGATCGGTCAAGTGACACTATTGGGGAGAGTTCTTCAGTCACCTCGTGTCCAGGTCCCAGTTTGAGGCGCACAAGAAACACGAACACACACTACTGTCATGCTGAGCTATCTGTTGAGGAGCTCGATAACGCTTTGCAGATCATTGTTAGAGAAGCCCAATCGAATGAGTTCTACAATACAATTCGTCAATTGAAAGCAACGAGACAAACAGACGAACGGGATCCATTAGTCAGTCTACGCCCAATCATTGATCCAGTTGGTTTGCTTAGAGTCGGTGGCCGGATAGAGGATGCAGCTCTTCCGTATGACACACGTCACCCAATCATCTTACCGTACAGTCACTATGTCACAAAATTAATTGTCCACGAATACCATATTAAACATTTACATGCTGGAGGTACTGCCTTATTAGCGATCTTACGACAGAGATTTTGGCCAATCAAGGGCAAGACAACAGTTCGAGCAGTAGTGAACAACTGTATTCGATGTGCCAAAGCAAAACCTAAACTGCTTACTCAGCTGATGGGCAACTTACCCGTCGAGAGAGTTCAACCAAACCGACCATTCATAAATGCAGGAGTAGATTTTGCTGGACCATTATGGACGCACTTCAAGACCAGAGGTAAGCGACCACAGAAGACATATATCGCCGTATTTTGTTGCTTTAGTACCAAGGCCATCCATATCGAAGTGGTATCCGATCTAACCACAGAAGCCTTCATTGGTGCCTTGAAACGGTTCACTGGCCGAAGGGGACACTGTCGCAAACTTTTTTGTGATAATGCAACGAATTTCGTTGGTGCCAGAAACCAACTGGCACCATTGTCAGAGGTAATCTACACCGCACGGGCTACGAAGCAAATTACACGCTTCTGCACTACTAAGGGTATTGATTTCAAATTTATCCCTCCCAGATCGCCCCACTTTGGTGGCCTCTGGGAGGCAGCAGTGAAGTCAGCCAAATACTTCATAGTAAGGAATATTGCTCCCGCCTCACTTACTTATGAAGAGATGGAAACCGTGATGATCGAGATAGAAGCCATTCTAAACTCGAGACCCCTGACTTCACTATCTGCAGATGCCAATGACCTCAACGCGCTTACTCCAGGGCATTTCTTAATTGGTGAACCACTTACCAATAACGTAGATGCAAGGTGTCCAGCAAGTAGTACGACTCTCTCTAAGCGATGGAAGGAGTTATACGAACTCAAACAAAGGTTCTGGCAGCGATGGTCATCTGAATACTTAACGGAACTTCAACAGCGGGTTAAGTGGACGAAAGTATGCAAAAACATTCAACCAGGAATGCTAGTAGTCATTTAAGAAGACAATCTACCAGCTTTGAAATGGCGTATGGGTCAAATACGACGAGGTATTCCAGGCGCAGACGGGTTGATTCGAGTCGCAGACGTCAAAACTTCCTCAGGTGTGCTGCGAAGAGCCATCCACTCGCTGGCTCCGTTACCAGTTCAAGCAGAAGGAGATCAAGACCAGGTCAATATACAACCTGATTTGGCACCAAGAGCAATCAAGCATAAATTAACTGAACCGGAGATCAGTTTAGAGCCAAGATCAAAACAATCTAGCAGGGGTAGTGGTAGCAGGCGATGGCAGATGATGTCAGCACCAATCAATTTTCTACTATGGGCAAGTCTGGTTTTACCCGTTTTTACCAGCTTGGCTCATATATCTTCGTTTCCTCAGTCACCAGTGCTATATTTTGAGAGCCTGGGTCCAGCAAATTTGGTATTAAGCGAATGGGACATAGTCGTGTACTACAACTTAACTTCATATTGGCAAGAGGCCATAAATCTGCGACAGGCAGTATCGGAACTACAGGACGAAATCTGTAAACAACCCCATAATGACAAATTTTGCACAACATTCGTAAGTCAGTTTAACGCGCTATTAGCAAACATTGAGCAAAGCAATGAACTCTTGCAGCCGTCCACAAGGAAAAAGATGAGAAGAAATAAAAGAGGAGCTCTAAATGTAGTCGGCAGTATTGCGAACTCATTATTTGGCTTACTGGATTATGACTACGCTAAAAGGATGGAATCTGTGATCACGAGTGTGAATAATAATGACGAACATGTACTACAACTAATCAAAAATCAGACTTCCATAATAGATTCGACCGTGAATATAATGATGGGCATAGATAAATCACCAAACCATGCTCTCAGTCAGTTAAACTCAACATTGAATAGCACCATATTGCGCCTAAATCAAATAGCAAGGTTATCCAATGAACACGAAGCCTATAAGGCATTGCACTCGATGACGATGCAATTAATGGTGTCGATAAACAATTATCAAAATACTCAAACCGCCTTACTGGATGTTCTCACAGATACACACCATGGTAAGATCAACCCTAGGCTGATAACTCCCGAACAACTATCATAAGAACTCTCATTGCCATCACACTTACAACTACCAACCAAACCAAGCAACCTGTTGGGATTATACAGTATCATGACGGTTGAAGGTCGCGTGACCGGCAAAAACCTTATTTTTCGACTAAAACTACCACTATTCTCGGAAGAAGCCTTTGAATTGTTACATTTAGTATCAATACCAGCGGTAATCAATGACACTGTCATGGCGGTCCAAACAAATTTACAGTACCTAATCACAAGTCTAAACCGAGATCAATATTACCCGATGAATGAGCAGGAACTGTCCACCTGTCGCAGAGGCATCAACTTCAATTTCATATGTAATCAGCTACATCATCTCTATCGAATTGGTTCAGCGACAAACGCCTGCGAGATGAGTTTTATTAGTCATATTTCGTCGGATAGCAAGTGTATGACGGCGGAAGCAGTAAACCCACCAAGATGGACTCAACTAATAACCCCTAATCATTGGATTTATTTCATGAAACAACCCACTAGCATAAACGTTATCTGTGGGGGATCGCTAGTACAGTCCACACTGGATGGCTCAGGAATTATTCAGATTGGAGAAAACTGCGCCATTAAGGAGAAATTTGTGACCATCCAAGCCCACAAACTATTTCCGAGCTCGTTTAACACATCGTTTGTACCAACCCGGAACATCACCGACTTCAAGCTAGCACCACCTGAGCCTGAACTAAAAAACAACGAAGCTATTCCTTCATGAAGAACCTTGACGAGCTTAAAGGTGAGATCTACAAATTACAACGACAGGAAGTTCTATCTAACAGCCTGGCGCCGAAGGATGTTCACTACTTTACCATTGGGTATGTTGGATTATTCGGATCGCTTATGATAATCCTTTACCTGCTGTGGAGGCACAACCGCAACAAGAGACGGGACGGGCAGCCCGAAAGGCTCATTCCACGTCCTAGGACTCATCTTGATCCAACTATAGCAGAACCCTTCAGTGTTTCCATAGATGGTTGAGCTATCGCTCAACGGCGGGGAGAATGTTCAGATGGTACACTTCATGTCACGATCAAACGCCAGACGCATCGTCAGCAAATTCCTGTGTACCTGAGCGCTAAGCAATATATGCAGGTATACTTCATAAACATGCCTACAATATATGCAGGTATACTTCATAAACATGCCTACCATATATGCAATATACTGCATACACGTGACCAACGAATCTAACGGAGAATTTATGCTGACATATACATGCTCCGATTAGTACTTAAGTAGGATAAGAATAATATTAAGATCAGTTGTTTGTTTAACGTGGAGGAGTAAAGAAGGCGATTCAATATAATTAATATTTTGATTTATATTTGTTCTTAATACCTTTGTCCACAGCAACTTCATTTGGTGTATCACCAAGTGAATTTTCCTTGCAGGTTCAACATCTCTGTCAAATCTCAGGTTCGACAACTCTACGAAAGTGTCCATTGGTGTTCCACCAAGGGACTTGTAAAAAAAGTGCGACAGACCGGATATTGAATTCGGTCGACAGTCAAAACAGCGAGTAATTTCGCTATACAAACAGCAACAGTATTCGGAAAGCAATCGAGATTTCTAGTGTTTGGTAGTTTAAGAGGGACTTTTTGCTCTCGGGAAATTTTTCTTTAAAGTATCTGAATAAAATTCTTGGACGGAGATGAGACTGCTTTGGAACTGATGGTAGGGGCTGTGAATAGTTCAGTGTTGGAAAGTGCTTGGAGATTAACATCGTCAACATTGCAGTTAATGTGAATAGGATTAATTACTCGAAAGTTACTCGGTTTGGGATCCAGGTTTATGGAATCAATATTCTTGGTGTCACCATTGTCAGGGTTTGAAGAGGAACTGATGGGAGTTGTGATTAAATTACAATTTCTACCTTTGCTAATTTTATGACTATAACTAGCTTTGTCTTTGCTAATTTTATGACTATTGCTAGCTTTACCTTTGCTAATTTTATGACTATTACTAGCTTTACCTTTGCTAATTTTATGACTGTTTGGAAATTTTCAGATAAAGTTTAGTGTAATTTCATTTCAGTCTGTTGATTCTTGAAATTTTAGTTCAGATATATTAGACTGTACTGCGTGAAATTAGAGTAAAATAATTACCATTTCGAACAAATAGTCAAAGGTTGCATCCTTTTCAATGAACTCAGCATCTTATTTTGAAAAAAATATACGTAGACAGATATTACAAAGAACATCCATATCTTTCTCATAAGCAGTCTATAAAACTGAAAAATGTTTCAGTAAAAATAGGACGTCAAAACTTCATCTGGTCAGAAAACATGAAGCAATTAACATTTTTACTCCCTCATCGTTATTATTGATCGTCACTTTTTGAAAATGAACTACTATCTACAACCACCACCTTATGAGCATCATTGAATCTTACCTGCAGTAACAACTATTATAACCCACACCTGAATCAGATCAAGCTTTTTTCTCAAAATTTTCACTCCATATCATCGCTCTCGTAACACCATCAAGCTATTAGCCCACCATGTCATAAGCATTGAACAACATTGAAATTCCATCAAAGGCCGCGAAAAAAACCTTATTCAATTGCAACACTCTTTTTCGAAATCCTTAAAATCTTCTTGAAAGTCCTGCTCATCCTTACTACGAAAATAACACAAACGACACTTTTTTTTGCATTCTCACTTGGTGTGAGTATTTTCACTAGCTCCCTTCTCTCCTCACTGGGTACACTAAAGTAACAAACGAACATCGTATCCTGTTTTCAGAAGATCTTGCACTAAAGCCTTAAATTAGCATATTTATAGGTCGACAGATTGCCTCTAAGTCGACGAAATTTGTCTTGGCATAGAATAGAGGATGCTATTCTCGCCACAATCCGACATCATATAGTACGATTCTCGTCATTGTACTCGAGGGGGAAAAATGGGAGCCGAACGTAAAGTCTGGTTCTTTTTTTGATAGTGTACGTGCAATGGTGCGATGTGTACGAGTTGAGAGCGCTCTTGAGTACCGACATTTGAGGGATGTATTTTTCCAGGCAAAAAGGATGTTTTTTTTTAAACTAGAACATTTCTGAAGCATTAGCAATAGCACGCTCAGCAAAAAGGGTATCATTTTCAAAAAGATGCTTGGATGTGGCTTCGAAGTTTAAGTGGTATTCCGCAAAAGTGTAGGAAACAGAGCTTTCGCTGTGCAAACTTTTGTGTTATCGGCTGTTCGTGATCCTAGCTTTACCGTAGTATCTCTCAAGTACACCGAAAATATTTGCATCTCTCATTTTAGTTAAACTAAGTAAACATAGCCATAAAATATGGTTTCCTTTTTTGTCAAAGGACCGTCTACAATTTTCAGCTACCTCTATTCTGGCTGAGAACGAAAAACATTGAGCTGGAAAACCTTGTCGAAAAATGAAATTTCCAAAGCAGCTTGCTTGCTATAAGAATTTTCTTTTATGCAAGTCACTTTTTGAATCGGCGTAAACGAACTCAAGCGAAAATGCTCGGGATACGGTTTCCATGAGCAAGAAATAGCAGCAGTGCTAGCAAAACATGAACAACAAAGCCTTCGCTGATTCAAACAGAGGAAGAAAAAAATTAGATTCAAAGGGCTAGCATATGTTTACCATCGTCATAGCAATTTTATTTGGCCGCTCTGTTTTGACGGCTTTTTTTCTTTTTGGTTTGACAGTTTTCGCTTCGATATTTTGCTGATTTAACAAACTTACCAAACTGATCCATTTCCTTCCCAAAATTAAATGAAAAATTGCGTAAGGCGATTAATTGCATAATTGTAGGACAAATAAATAGTTTTGAAGTTTTATGAATGAATAGAAAATCATGTAACAATCAAGTAAGAGAAGAGACAAATGGCTTAAAATTACTGTAATACATATCTAGAAAATGTGGTAAAAAATTGAACAATTTTCAGGACAAATCATACACATGAATATGTGTTTGCTTTCTTTGAGAGCTCGTTTTAAAATAACGCTGGTGTTTCCATACGTGGGTTTGTTTTTTAAATGTACGATGACTTATTTCAATGATATATATGTATGATACAGTAAGATAAGATAATGTTAAGCTATCAATTTAAACAAGTTTTTTTTAAAATATCCAAAATATTTACCTAATGCAAATTAGGCGCGGGAAATTCAAAACGACTCATTTATTGAACATAAATTTATTTCGAAATTGTACACAATCTACTTACCACATATTTTTTGGTCCTGGGAAGCAGAAACTTCAAAGCACAATTTTCTACTCATAATCATGACTAAGTCTGTTGATGAAATTATTTCAAAAATTTTATCACATTCACGTAATTGACAATCTTCAACACACACAAGTTGGAAAAAAACAAATCAAATTCATTCTAAGGGATGTAGAGATGCATACCAAAATTAAAACGATTTCCAATCGATACTAGATCGCTTTTTTGATACCGCAGTTAAATGATACAAATATACTTTTCGTCCTACTATATCTACTGGTCACATCAAAAGATAAAACTACCAATCTGCAGACAAATTATAAGGATATATAATCATCAGAAAATGTAAAGTTTTCGATCTGAGGAGAAAAATGTACAAAAAAACAAGGCACGAACGAGTGACCCATACTCCTACGTTTTGTTTTATAGACATATCGTATGTAGGCAAACATCATCTACGGAAGCTCAAAAATCACTGAATAGATTGAATCGTGTAGATACATATGTGAAATTGATGTTGTCATTACAAGTTCGACTACAAGACTTGACAACATCAATCCCGTTTTAGATATCGTGAAAATGAGATATTGTTGGTATGGTTAAGGGTCAGTGTAAAATGTTCGATCTTTTAAAAGTTGAATACTATGCAAAATACTATATATATAAAAAAATTCTTTGCCGTAAATTAATAAACTAATTTGCATGCAAACAGAGGCTAATTTAAAGCCATTCAATAGCTGCTATCAACAGTTTGACTACGACAATATGGAATTGAGAGTTTATCTGTGACAGTTCTTGGTGACATAAAAATGTTAAGTTATGTTATAATTGGATGAAAGCGATTGAATTTTCCGTATTTTTTAAGTCTAATGCTAATTCTTGATTCTTCTTGGAAGCGTTTTTGCTGAATCGATATTAATTCACTTTTTTTAAATGCAGCAAAGTAAAGAAGTTTTGCTTACATTTCATTTTTGAAGATAAATTTTAAATTTTTTTCTTTTCATAATTTAATATGTTCATAATTATTTATTTGAAAACTGTTGGCTCGTTCAATGCACACGCTATTTGATCTAATTATTGACTTTCGATTAAAATACGAAGTTTGATTTTTTTCAAGCATGTATTTCATAATATTTATCGTGACAGCATGAGGATATTTTCGGGGCCACACCTGTAACTTTTTTCACTGATGACAAAGTTGACGCATATAAATCATCTTCACATAATCATAAACAATCACAAACAACAACAAAGATTCAGTCATATTTTTGGCATTGTAGGCTAGGGAGTAAATCGATTGATCAAGCTCAGTCAACGGATGCATTTTGTGTCGGCATCTGAGACTGAAAACGATAAATTTGTGATCTTTTCTCAAGAATTGCTTATGACGAATGTAGAACGGATAGGCACGGTTCGGATAGATTTGTATTCGATATTTTAATGACAGTGCTCGTTTCAGTGAACGCAAAGAGGTTTTGAACTGATTATAAAGATAAATAAACACATGATTTTGTATTAAAATGTGCATTTAAAAAAAATAGTTCAGAAGAATCGAATAGAAGTTGTAGTCACTTACATTGGTGGCTTCAATTCAGTTATTTGAAATTGAAGTGACTGGTGAATAAACTGAACGAAGAGTAAGAGGGAACAAAACAACGCTGCCAGCCTATGAAATTCCAGGTTTGTTCAAGTTCAAGATGAGCACTTTGAGGTCTGTTTGCACGAAAATAAAGGAAACTCAAGCTTGAGCTCCATTTATTATGCAAACGTTTTATTCAAAGGGACAACATTAAATTTTGTGTTTATAGAATCAATTTCATTTGGAAATAAATTAAATACCGCTGCTAAGGTACATTCGATCTATGGTGACATAATTTGCACTTTAATTATTGAATATCCAGGCAAATCTTTCATTAAGAAAATATTTTTAAAAAAACCTTGTATATCCTCGACATACCAAAATTACCAATTGTAGTTAAGCCCATTGAATTTAACATGAAAAAACTCTAGCGCACCTAAACCGCTAGAAGTACTAATTTTCGATGAGATTGAGTGCATATTCTACCACACGTGCTCCAACTTGTTTCGAGTAATCATAGGGTGGAAGCGATTTCAGAACTACCACTTGCATGAATTTCAAGATTTAGGAAAACCAAACACAGTAAAACTTTGAAAGCAGTCTAACATAACATAAACAAAGAAATGTTTAGTGCTTGCAACACTTTACCAGCACTGCAACTAAAAGTCTCCCACAATTGCCTCACGTCAAAATCAAATAACTCTATCAATTTCGATTTTATCCGATGATTTCGTCGAAAGTTACAGGAAAAGAAAGATCTTTAGGGTCAAATAACGCAAGATAATTGGAACCAAAAAAATTGTTGAACTTTGAAAATTTAAACAATTGGTAGCTTATTTTCATTGTAAATGTTTGCGATATGAATACTTAATGTACGCATTTATTTATACAATAATAGCAAAAAACGCCTCGCGCTGGAAACCCTTTGCCAGCATCATCACACCTGCCTCTCATTGAAATTAACCTACTCTGTGAATTTCGTTTTGATCCGATGACTGCATTGGAAGTTATACGTACGGGTACAAAGAAATCTAGGGCTACCAGTCGCAAACGTTTTAAAATGTTCGAAAACTTAATACCGTTTGAAAATTTTACGATAAAATTGCTTAGTAAAGATATTGCAAATAAATAGCAAACCAACAATAGCTGGCAGCCCTATAATGGTTTTTTTTACCAGATTCCTTCTGAATAATGCCTATCATAAGTTTCATTTATGAAATTCGTTTTAATTTCATTACTGCACTGGAAGTTATGCAGCGAAAAGCTTTGTTTTCCTCAGCGAATTTCAAAACCAAAAACACCAAAATTACCATAGCTGGCAGCACCAACCGAATTTTTCAACCAGATTTCTACCAAACACGGTTTTAAGTAAGATTTAGCTCCTGTGTCTATTTCGTGTACATCTGGTAACTGAATCAGAGTTCATAGGGCAAAAAGCAGTTTTTTCCTTTATAATTTTTCAAGATGGTACCACTGGCACAGTGCAGCCCGCATTTCCAAATGGCTTCTATCAGACCTGGTCCTACTCAATACCAATACATCCTGTGAATTTCATTAGTATCTGACAATTGCGTCATGAGTTCTCGTGAACAGAAATTTTTGATGCTTGAAATACAGATAAATTGGAGGAGGGCTACCGTTCTTGTCCGATGCCCGATGTAATTTCAAAAGTTTTTTTTTGGTTGTAAAGACAGAGCATACGAATTTTATGTGTCTTGGTTTTCACTGTGAAAAACGAACATTTTTCAGGAGAGTCTATGGTTTGAAGGTTTTCACTTTAAATGCCTCCCGAAGCTGCAGGGTTGCCAGCACGTTCATAAAAAACTACACAAGTCTGCAACAAAGTAATAATCTGGTCAAAAGTTATCGCAATGCAAAAATTTTCAAATTTTCCCAATCTCATTTTAGGCGCCTAGCGCACACATTGGGTAAAAAATACCAAAAATAATATCATATTTACATTAAAAACACGTTCAAATTATTATTATTTGTTGACAGAAAAATAGGTACATTTAAAATATTACTATAACGGCTGCCAGAGCTAAAGGGCTAAAGATTATTAACTTTTTGAGAAAACTGGCACTACTCTGCATATACACCAATATATCCTGAAAGTTTCAGTTTAAACGGACGGCGCGTTCCTGAGATTTTTTCACTGAAATTTGTTGGTGGTATATAGAAATATATATATATATACATATATATATATATATATATATATATATATATATATATATATATATATATATATATATATAAATATATATATATATATATATATATATATATATATATATATATATATATATATCAATATATATATATATATATATATACATATATACAGGGTGGACAAAATGTAGGGTATCACTTATTTTTTTAAAAAGCTCGAAAAATATAAAAATCACTTTATTGTTTTTAATTTATATATTAAGCATAGATATTAAGTAATATAATTCACGACTTTAATATTTGGTGTGACGCCCTTCCATTTCGTGGCTTTGAATACTCCGCCTTTGGAATCTATTGCAAAGTTTGAAAATGAGGTCGTTGCTTAGATGGGAGCTCTCACTTCGTACTCGTTCAATTAGAGATTGACGATTGGTTGGTATAGGTTTGTTGAACACAGCTTCCTTCAATATTGCCCATACATTTTCAATGGGATAAGATCGGGTGAGTTGCCTGGCCAATCCGTCCAAACCGTTGGAAAATACTCTTTCGCCTTCGATATACTGGCTTTCGCAGTATGGCAGCGAGCTCCATCTTACATTAAAATGGGAGACATTCCTCTTGGATATTGGCACCGGTTGTTCAGGCACTTCCCATAGATAGGCAACATTTTGTTTCGGTAGTACTCTCCATTAACCGTACAATTTTCGTCAATGGTGATAAGTTCGGATTTTCCATATAAACTTATTCCACCGGCCACTATAATTTTAAGCCCTTGTTTGGGTCGTTGCACTGGTTTAATTGATTTCGGATTCGATGTTCTTACTCGCATATTTTGTCGATTTGGTTTCGGAAAGAGATCAATCGGAGATTCATCCGTAAAAAGTATGCGAGTTCGTTGCTTCTTGCCCCTCGCATTGTCCAGGGTAAAACCTTCGTCAATTAATCTTCTACAAAACCTTTTCCTGTCTTCAATGTTCTTCTCGGTTAGAAGCGGCTTCGTTGGTCTCACGTATGAATGTTTCCCCATGGGCGGCTCCTGATGTAATTTTTGACGGTTGATCTGGAGACTTTTTTTCCTCGACGCTGGAACTCTGGCGACTGGTTGAGGATTCTCGTCGCAGTCCTTGTTCCGACTCCAACTTTATCTTTGACCAACATTCTTATTTTTTTCTTGTCGGCTGGTTGTAGCACATGTGGCCTTCCACTTTTTTTGCGCTCTTCGATTTTTCCTGGAGCTCGCCGAGTCCACAAAAGAACAGCCTTCCTTGAAACACCGAGCTGTCGACTGATGGAAGCGATGGTTTTGCCCTCTCGGTGCAGATTCTGAATCTGATGGCGTATCTCTTTTGAAAATGCCATAGTTCTACGAAAAAAATATCCATTACAGAAAATTCCTACAATCTTGGAAAAAAAACAAATTTTTGTAAGAAACAAAAACCTTAAATTAATTGTCTACCGGAAAATATGCTTTTCAAAAAACAGATCAACACTAAATTTATTCTAGAGTTTCGGCTTTGACAATTTTTTTTATTCGTCCCTAGCTTACTAAACTTCACTTTTGTATCAAAATTTTTGAATTTCACTTTCGCAGATCGTTCAGGACATAACTGTACTGAAAAATGAGTACCTCTTTTATACGCACTAGCCGTTTTATAGCCGTGATTTTACAGAAATTACCTGAAACACGTGGCTAATCATCTATCATAAACCAAATGCATAGAGCTACTCGCCTGAACATAGAAATCCACCCTGTATATATATATATATATATATATATATATATATATATATGTATATATATATATTTTTATATATATATATATATATATATGTATATATATATATATATATATATATATATATATATATATATATATATATATATATATATATATATATATATATGTATATATATATATACATATATATATAAATATATATATATATATATATATATATATATATATATATATATATATATATATATATATATATACAGTTGATCACAAAAGTAAGTATACACCCATCGATCCAACATGTTATTTGAAAAAAGACTACATTTTCCTGAAAACACTGCCACCACTTTGCACCCGGGCTCTTGGTTGATATCTACACGGTCATTCAAATCAAACAATTCCGGGAAATTTTCCACTCCAAGTGCTCATTGGTCGTAGTTTTAACAACAGCACCCAAATTCACATCACAAAAGTAAGTATACACATGTGGCATTTCGATGTGGATTACTGAATGAATCAGACGTATGTTGTTAACTTTGATACTTTTGTTTATTTATTGTATTGTGTATTGTATTATCAAATAATTTCCTTTATTTAGAATAAGTTCACCGAAATTTCGAATAATGGCACCAAGAGGAAAAGAGCTCTCCACGGACTTAAAGGAATTGGTTGTAAAATACTTCCAGGAAAAAAAGTCAATACGGGAAATAGCCAGAATTGTAGACAAGAGCCCAGCAACCATTCAGAAGGTCATTGAAAAGTTCAGAGCTCAAGGAAATGTAGAAAATGAGTACCGATCTGGGCGCCCTCGCAAGTTCACGCTGCGAGAAAGTCGACTTATTGTTCGAAAAGTTAAAAAAAACAAAAATTAGTGCCCCGAAAATACAGGCGGAGATAACTAAAGAGACAGGCAAGTCATGCAACCCCCAAACCATTCGCCGCGTGCTATATGATTTTGGATATCATGGTCGGAATATAAGGAAAAAGCCATTTGTAAATAAAGTCAATCGGCAAAAGCGACTTCAATTTGCAAAACAGCATGTGCAACATCAACAAGCATACTGGAATACCGTTATATTCTCCGATGAAAGTAAGTTTAACATCCATGGATTAGATGGACGTGAAAATGTTTGGAGAAAACGAAATACAGAACTTAATCCTTCGAATATGGCAGGAACCGTAAAACACGGCGGAGGGTCTGTTATGGTATCGGGGTGCATGGCAGTCTGGTGTTGGAAATTTGGTTTTTACCGATTCTTTAATGGATCGATATGCCTACTTGAATATTTTAAAGAACAACTTGCATGAGAGTGCCAGAAAATTGGGTTTGAATGGGTCATTTATTTTTCAGCAAGATAATGACCCTAAACATACGTCATATGCTGTCAAGGAATGGCTATTATACCATGTTCCGAGACAGCTAAAAACGCCGCCACAATCGCCGGATATGAATGCAATTGAGCATCTATGGGAGCATCTCGACCGACAAATAAGAAAACGAGAGATAAAAACCAAAGATGATTTAAAACGTGCGCTTAAGGAAGAGTGGCATAAAATTAGCCAAAATGTTACTCAAAACTTGGTCAATTCGATGCCTTCAAGGATGAATGCCATTATAAAAGCCAAAGGATACTCAACTAAGTACTAGGATTTCTGTTTCTTAAACAAAAAATCACAAAGTACGTTTTTTATTCATAATGTATACTTATTTTTGTGATATGAAATTTGTATTATTTTTACTTGAGCTCAGATATTTTTTTAAGCTTGGCTGTTTTCTCCTTTTTATTGATTATTCTTTGAAAGAGTTGTTTCTGTGGCAAAAAAATAAATTTTGTTTTTTTTCTTTGAAATAAATAAGCACTGGTATCTGAGAAGAATACAATGAATTATAGGGTGTATACTTACTTTTGTGACTAACTGTATATATATATATATATATATATATATATATATATATATATATATATATATATATATATATATAGATATATATATATATATATATATATATATATATATATATATATATATATATATTTATATATATATATATATATATATATATATATATATATATATATATATATATATATATATATATATATATATAAATCTTCAGTGTTCTCGTTTTAATCAATTAGATACCCCGCCTTAGATATGTCCTGAAAACATTCCAAAGTAAATTCAAAATTGAATAGTTTGCATCAGTGTCGCAATTAAGCGAAGTCATAAATAAGAGAAGAGTAAGTGCAAAAACCATAATCCTGTAAGTATAATCCTACAATCCTAAAAAAAGATAAACTATCTTTATAGGCTATTGAATTGTGATCATGGTTCCCTTTTTGTCTATAAATCAGCATATGGGGCATTTCACTTGAAGCGGACAACGAAAAAAAGTCGAGGTTCTGGATTTCGTTCATATTGTGCATAATGGTACTTCTAGAAGATATGAATGTAGATGCACAAGTTTTTGATTCTATGAGGTTTAGTTGCCGAGTTATGGGCTTCTGAATAATTAACAAAACTGATAAAAGGTTTATTTTGGAAGCGGATTCTGAGATTCAAAACAAAATCTAAAAAACATTAAGAATATGTGAAATGTAGACACTTCAAATCGCAATTTGAATAATTTGGACCAGATTAATTTTCTTTACTTTTATAACAAAACAAAGTTTAAAGTATACTTATTTTAAAATAAAAATTTTAGAATGGGATGGCCAGTCGTTTAGGAGGTAGGTGAATTTCAATACATACAAGTCGCTTAGGGTGTGGTACCGAGAGCTTGCTTAGGACTGCTAGTTGGCTGAAAAATAAAAATGTATATCAAAATGTGATTAGTAGCGCCATCTCTTATTTGAAAAAGGTTTTAATTTACCATAAAAAGGTAGGTGAATTTCAATACATACAAGTCGCATAGGGTGTGGTACCGAGAGCTGGCTTAGGACTGCTAGTTGGCTGAAAAATAAAAATGTATATCAAAATGTGATTAGTAGCGCCATCTCTTATTTGAAAAAGGTTTCAATTTACCATAAAAACCTAATAAAAATATATGACGCGTATATAATTTATTTGACGCCAAGCCAATTCAAATTTTCCGTTATTTTTCAAGTTACTCTTTAACGCTTGCAATGACTATTACTTTCGTTGATAAGTTAAAGAGTCTTAGTTATGTGTATAATGTCTCCGTGCGGCTATCCATGCTTAAATCCATTCGATTTGAAATTTCATCAGAAGGATAAAGACTTCAGAAAAATTCAAAGAATAGCAGAAAAGAAATTATGCCGAAGCTGCTGGAAAAAACTGATCGTAAAAACACGTCCAGTTATTGAAAAAAAGAACTTATTTAAGAAACGAGAGTAAAATTGTAATAATTGTGAAATAAATTCATTTGTCCATACACAAGTAGCTTTTTTCTCACTAAGTAAATCAGCATTAGCAATTTTTAATATTTCATCTTCAATATGTAAGTGATACAAGTGATATATAATAGTTTTTCCACAAATATTTTGCTTTCATACTCACTAGCTACCATAATCAAGCTCCCGGTACCACTCCCCATGCGACTTGTATGTATTGAAATTCACCTACCTCCTAAACTACTGGCCATCCCATTCTAAAACTTTTATGATAAAATAAGTATACTTTAAACTTTGCCATAAAAATAAGCAAAATTAACCTGGTCCAAATTATTCAATTTACGAGGTGAAGTGTCTACTTCCAGTTTCACATAGGAAAAAAATTATTTTTCAAATCTAATTTCAAAATTAAAAAGAACAGCTAATGTTCTATACCAATCAATATGTTTAGTATTTTTACTAATTTTCGAAAAAAAGTAGTATTAAACTCGTTTCGCCGAAAATTCATATTTCTTTATATATATATATATATATATATATATATATATATATATATATATATATATATATATATATATATATATATATATATATATATATATATATATATATATATATATTTATATATATCATCAAAATGATTAAGGGAGATAATCTCTGGAGTGGCCAATCCGATTGAACTGAAACTTTCGGAGAACGTAGATGTATTTAGTAGGTAGGTCCACGACTTGCTAAAATTTAGATATTCTAAACTTTTTGGAGGCCGCGAGCGTTTTAGTGAATTTTGAGGTACTCCTATATTTCCCAGCAGCGTGAATTTTTGTTCAAAAAAAGTATTGGGAATGAAAGCTTATTATGTTTTAAGCCTGTTTATGGTAAAGAATTGGAAATTTTGATCCGTGTGTGGGAGCAGCGTGCCTAAAAGTAGGCAAGAATTTTTTTTTCAAATTTTGATTTGTCATTACTTCTGTCAACAACATTAGATCATCGTGAAATTTGCAGAGCGTATTGATGTTGACCAAAGTTTAATACACATGGATTTCCATGGTAGTGCGGGTAACCCTGTAGCTGCGGCAGGCTCTTGAAAAAAAATCCTTCAAATCATTGAACCTCCTGAAAAATTTTTGATTTTTGACAAAAAATTCAAATCAATAAATTTCAACGTTTGTGCATCATGTCAATTAAAAATTTTTTAAATTCCGAATTGCACAAGAACGGCAACCCATCACTAAATTACCTCTATTTTCAGCACTCGAAAGTTCTGTTCACGAGAACTAACGGCCGGATTATCCTATCATAATGAAATTCACAGGACATGTTGATATTAATTAGGGCCAGGTCTGATAGAAGTGATTTTGAAATGCGGGCAATCCTGTGGTAGTGGTGCCATTTTGAAAAATCACTGAGAAAAAATACAGCTTTTTGGCCTATAGCTTCCGATTCAGCCATCAGATTTAAACAAAATTCACACAATATTTGGATCTTTGAACATTTGGTGAAAATTTGGCTGAAAAATTAGAATAGGGTTGCCAGCTATGGTGATTTTTGTCTCCTAAATCTTACAAACTTGCTCAGCCAAATAAAGCTTTTTTCACTATAACTTCCGGTCCAGTGTAGAAATCAAAATGAAATTCATGCAGTAAATGGACTTTAATATGAAATAAATGTAGTAGGAATTTCGTACAAAAATCATGAAAGGACTGCCAGCTATGACAATTTTTGTAATTTTGTGGAATTTCTTTACTGAGCGATTATGTCATTAGATTTGCAATTGAGAATTATCCTACAATGAAAATTAACAACAAATACTAACGTTTTAAAAATTTGCGAAGTTTTGAGGGTGGTAACCCTAAAATTCTTTTCACCCGCATACCTTCCAGATTCAATCGAAGCGAAATTTACTGGTTGGGTTTAACTTAACGTGAAGCAGATTTGGTATAAGAAATGGTTGATATGATTCTACAAAATAGTGTATTACGTCCTTCCACACTTTTTTGTCACTCAAAGACAATTTCTTCGAAAATTAGTTTTCTAGCGGTTCAGGTGCGCTAGAGTTTTTTTCGAATATATGGTGGAAGGTAGTGGTCGACGACCAAGTGATTTTGAGACTTGTGCGGAGATCTCATTCAAATTCTGTTGTGGCGTTGAAAATAATTAATACAACTGAATGTGTTACGCATGTATATGCTCAAGGAATTTCAATCAGCGTCTCGTACCCGCGTTATTCGATTGACCTTAAATACTCAGTTAATCTTGATAAATATGAGAGATCATTAATGATCATTAATGTCTTGCCAGGAATTGTTATGAAATCAACACCACAAGATTTCTCAACCAGACATTTTCGAATTTCTTGTATAGCTATTCAACCTCCAAATTGGTTCTCAACGCCAGCTTTTTTATATTTTGTTCATTGCTTTCTAGGTACGAATTGCAAATGATCATATTAAATCTATTGTTTGTTCTAAAATTTCTCAAAATGAACTGAACTGAGCAATATTTCAATTTACAATTTTTCTGCAACCTGATTTCACACAATCACAAAGTGTTTTTGTTATCAATTTTCCGTTAATTCAAACTGTTTTTTTTTTCAATCACTTTTAAAAAGTATTTGTATTTTTGAAAACAACAGAAACGTCTATTACTACCTGGAATGGTTACCATCTGATTGAATGGCGTTGCGTAGCAGCTGTGAGCAGCTGCCACCACTACAGATTTTTACTAGCCCGACTTTTAACCCTTCACGTGACGTCAAGTTCCCGCTGGTTACCGGTGCTGTAGGTGGTTTGGAGGCACATATCAATACCCTAGCTGTATCAACTGTAATGCAGCGAGGATCAATAGAAGAAATAAAAACTACCAAAAAGGAATTTAGGAATCCACATTAAGGTGGCTCAACTGAATTTAACGTAGTGAATCTAACAAACCATAATATTTTCCGAATTACTCCGAAAATAAAATGAAACAATGGCTTTAAATTTTTAACCATTCCATCTTATAAAAGAAAATCTAACTAAACCTATTTTATTATTAAATAACGGGATTCATAATAAAAAATAAATACAAATGAATAATTTCAATAAAAACCAAGCAAACAACAATAGCATACAATGAGTAACTGAGTAATTTTTATTAGAGAGATGTAAAACACGAGTAAATAAAAACTAACAAAACTCGAAATTATAAAAAAAAAACCAACGACAAAGTTGCAGATTCTGGAATAACGGTACCATGGTTTCAGAATTAGCTGAAACTTAAATATTATTGATTTTGTTACTCTTAGACGAATCTTAAATATGTTGCTGCCATTTTAAAAGATCTTTTCTCCTTAAACAAATCATCTTTAATATATTTTTTGGAACAATGAATCGTTTTGGGCATCGGCCTCCAAAAAAAAAACACCTTGGAACTGATGACAAGAAAAATCCACGCAATCGCTTCAGAATGATCAATACTGAAACGTATTTTGGCATCTGTTACACTTTTTCCCAAACTAACTTCTATGAAACGTATAAGTTGAGTGACTCAATTGTAATGCGAAAATTCTTTAATATTAGTAAATGTTAGAGGATTATTGGTTTTCGATGAATGTTTCATTTAACCCTGTCTCAGGGGCAGTAAACTTGCACTGCACGACTCTTCACGGATTACTGTTGCCATCTTAAAACTGGTATTGTCCGATTTCACGTTAAATTTTCATAAAAAATTTCACATGAAATTTGTTTGTGTGAACATTTAGCTTCAAATTAAGCATGAGTGATACTTATTTCTTTGCGTGAAAAGTTGCTTTTGATATGAAAATGCAGCTGGCATTGGAATTATGTTTAGAATATTTTCACGACAATTTAGTATGTGCAGCTTATTATTTCGAGCAAAAAAACTAGATTTGATATCAATAAATGTTTGAATTTGTACAGTGAATTGTGCCAATTGGAAATCATTAATTTTTATTTACGCTGGTTGTGACAAATTTTAACATCTCCGACTTACATATATCCATCGAAATAATTTACTGATAAAGGTTATTGATTTGTGATCATGGTTTCCTTCTTGTCTATAAATCAGCATAGACAACGTATATCGTCTCTAAAGCTTATCAAAGCGGAGAATATTGATACGGGAAACTCGATCGTTTTGCAGTTAAGTCGGAGATATTAAAATTTGCCACAACCAGCGTAAATAAAAATTAATGATTTCCAACTGCAAGTGGCCACATCAGCCAAGTATGCACTGTGTGCTGTTGTCTGATGAGAATCAGTGCATATTTTCGAAACCACTTTGTCAAATAAAACTTTCAATGTATATAAAAAAAAATTTTTCGATTTTAATCATCCCGTAAAAACAATTCCAACTCAATATTTGTTGCTAAGTGTCATTGCAGGATCGTTCATATTTGCAAATTTAATGACTAAATCGCTTTGTAAAAAAATGCAAAAAACTACAAAAACTACCATAGCTGGCAGCACTTCCATGATTTTTCTGCGAAATTCTTACCAAATTTTGCTTATAATAAGGTCCATTGACTAAATGAATTTCGTGTTGATTTCGTGACTGCATTGTAAGTTATTAGGAAAAAAGCTTTATTTTGCTGAACAAATTTATAAGATTTAGGTGACATGAACTTCCATAGCTAGCAGTTTTATCCTATTTTTTCCACCAAATTTCTATCAAATTTGACTTAGAGTAAGGTTCAAGTACTGTGTGAATTTCATTCAAATTTGTACGCTCAATTGGAAGTTATAGGCCAAAAAGCTGTTTTTTTTGTAGTGATTTTTCAAGATGGCACCACTACCACAGGGTTGGCTGCATTTCAAAATGACTTCTATCAAACCGTGTTCTGCAAATATCATAATGATTGGATTATCCGGTCATCAGTTTTCGTGAACAAAAATGTGTTGAAAATAGGGGAATTTGGTGATAGGTTACCGTTCTTGTGCAACTCGAAATTTTGAAAATTTCAAATTGACATGGTGGACAAAGCACACAGTTTTAGGAGCATACGTGTGTATAGTTCCAGTTAACATAAATACGCTCTGCAAATTTCATTATGATCCAATGTTTTTGTCAGAGGCTATGACAAATCAAAATTATAGGCACTCAGTGCCCACAAAGGGTTCATAGTTTTCCATTTTTTTATCACAGACAAGCATAAAATATAATGGCTTTTCATTTCCAGTGCTTACTTCAAACAAAAATCTACTCTGCACAAAAATAAAGGAGTATCTGAAATTTTACCAAGTTGCCCGCCGCCGCCAAAGGGTTAAGAACATCGTAATTTTCATTAATCACTGCACTTATCCTTATGTGCTCTAAAAATTTCAGCTCAATGGGATCGGTAGATTATTTCCCTGAATTTTTTTACTGATATATATATATATATATATATATATATATATATATATATATATATATATATATATATATATATATACATATATATACCGGTACCACCAGCGGATCTACGTCAACTAAATTCTCCGAGCTCACAGGCGCAAACTAATCCGTCATCCAAGCCTCCAGCTCAGCGTAAACGGGCTTCACCAGTCCCACAACGTGATTTTTCCGCTAAAGATGCTGATGCCGTTTTAATTGCTTCATCTTTCAACTTCTTGCTATCGGATCATGCCCGGACTGCAGTTCATCGTGAACCTTTAGGAGGTCCTCCTCAGCCTTGTCAACCAGCTCGTACTCTATCGCGCTTAGTTGTTGCTTCGCCACCTTTGCATGTGTTTGTATCGCGTTTCGCTTACAATACTTCAGCAGAAGCAATCATGGAATACATCACTGCCAAACTTGGCTACTTACCGCCTCTGCTACTCTGTAAAAAGCTAACACCTGATAACCTGCAGAATCAGGAAACATCTTCTTTCAAAATAACGATAACTGCTGGTACTGATCTTCTGCTTCACAAAGAATTCTGGCCATCTGGTGAACTGTTTAAGGAATTCACCAGGAGACCTCGTAAAAATTTTCATCAAACAAGATCAAAGGTCTCCACAACGTAAAAACCCTAGCATTAGTTGACAATGTGTGCTTAACAGGAATCAGAACCAATAGAACCAGTACTTTCGAAATTAATAAGATCAATCCAATTAATGTATACTACCAGAACGTTCGTGGACTTAGGACCAAGCTAAGCACGCTGAATCTCTCCTCTACACTTTCTTCTGATCATATAATATGCTTATCTGAAACATAGCCAGGGGCCTGGAAGTACGTGATTTATTGATGGAAGAGATTGGCAGAGAATGAAGCATTTACCATCAGCTGGCACGTAAGAAGAAACAAAACCAAAATAAGTTCACTTTATCATATGTAAAAGTGAGAAAAGCATACTCTCAAACGACAGGTGACAATGTATATATCCGTGTTAGCTGATAGGTGAGAGTGTGTTGGCTTGCGTATAATCCCATCAAGAAACAGTAAGCGAACATTCACTGGCAACAAACGAAATTCGCTGTATTGGATTGCATAAAAGTGTCGGAGATATTCTTTTTACTCGCTTAATGATATCAAAAGTAGTATTCCGCGTTAACTACCTTTTCGCTTTTCATTTTAATACTCAGAAAATGTTTTGAGAAAATCAATATTGCATAAATCGCCATTCGTTAAAATAATCTTCTTGGCAAAGCACATGTATATTGCCTAGTGGGAATGGGAAACGTGTTTGATCGTAGCAGGGTTGCTTGGCAGGGTACTTTGTGTCTTTTTCCAACTTGGACTTGGATATTGCTATCTACTTTTCGCAATTGTATCGCAATTCACGTACTTTCCGAGCTATATATAGTTCTTAAGCTATGACATAGCTAACAGTAGATATTTACGATAACGAGCTGTTCCCGTTTTATACAGTCTTCCGCCGTGATTGTGATCGAACTACATCAGGTAAAAACGATGGCGGTGGTGTGTTAGTTGCAGTTCACAGGTCTCTTCAAGGAACATTCTGTATGGATTTCTCTACGTCTCCCCCTATTGAATGTGTTGCTGTACGCATTAACCTTGCTCCCGCAAAAGCTCTCATTATCTTTTCAGTATATGTTCCTTGTAATTTCCCAGTTGCGGTTTATAATAAGTTTTTTGATAAGCTATCCACCTACTTCAACATTAGCTTCCCTTCTGCCTTATCTTTAATATGTGATGATTTCAACTAACCGAACCTGGTATGGAATCATATTTTTTCTAACATAATCTCATCCAGCAATATTTCCTTGATAACCTCATCCTTTTTATCTTTGTGTTCATTCTCCCAATTAAACTGTGTTCCCAATGTAAATAACAAAATATTAGACTTTGTTCTTTCTAATAATCCCCTTCATAATATCAGTTTTCATACCACCTCCTTCCCTTATGTCGAAGCTGACTTACATCACCCTCCTCTCTCAGTCACACTTCATGTTGATCTTTTGACTTTTAGAGCTCCTTCTCGAGCCACGCGCTTTATCTTTCACAAAGCTGATTTCGTTAGTATGATGACTGAAATGAACTCGGTTAACTGGTTCTCCTTCTCTCGCGGCCTCACTGTCAATGACCTTGTCATAAAATTTCACAATTTCCTATCCAACCTTATCTCCCGTTTCACTCCTTCCAGAAGTCCTCGCAAGCCTAATGACGCTCCTTGGTTTCGTCGTGATGTGGCGTCAGCCCTGAAAGCTAAGGATGTCGCTCGAGCTAGATTTAAACGAACAGGCTCTCATGAGGACTTCATCGAATTTTCGAGGCTACGATCTTCTGCCAAAACTGCCATTAATCAATCATATTACTTTTCCAGCATTGAGTCCTCTATCTGCTCTAATCATCAAAAACCCTTTTGGTCTTATGTCCGCACCCTCAAAACTTCCCATCGTTTCCCCGATTCCATGTTCCTCGATAATGATACGGCATCTAATCCACGAGAAATTTGCGACCTCTTCGCAAAATATTTTTCTTCCTTCTTTTCCCAACATAATCCTATCTTGCCTTGTGAAATTCACCATGTTGCTTCATCCTCCCTATCTTCCATTCACACGAATCCTCTTGAAATTGAATCCTTACTCGAATGTCTTGATGTCAATGTCGGTTGTGGTTCTGATGGTATCCCAACCTGTTGGCCAAATCACTGTCATCGTCCTTATGTGTTCCCGTGTCAATTATATTTAACCTCAGCCTCTCCTCCGACTCCTTCCCCTCCAGTTGGAAATCTGCTTATATTTCCCCCATCCACAAGTCTGGAGACCCAAGCTGTGTTTCCACCCACCGTCCAATTTCCCTCCTACTTTGTTTTGGAAAAGTTCTTGAAAGAGTGGTTTATAACAGGCTGCTTCCTCTCCTCCATCCCTTCCTTGCACCGGAACAGCATGGTTTTGTCAAAGGTAGATCCCCCACCTCTAATCTTATAACTTTTACTAACTTTGTTGCTTCTGCCTTAGACCAACGGAAACAAGTGGATGTCGTGTATACTGACTTCTCAAAAGCTTTTGATTCTGTTGACCACAGAATTCTCCTTGCAATGCTTCGAAGCTATGGGGTGTCGGGTTCCCTTTTGTCTTGGTTTTCATCCTATGTTTCTGGTCGCTCTTGTGCTGTATCTGTGCAATCGTCCACCTCTTCCCCTTTCTGTCCGCTTTCCGGTGTTCCTCAGGGCTCCATTCTCGGTCCATTATTATTCCTAGTATTTATAAATTATCTATCTTGCTTTATCCGTTCTTTTGCTGATGACTTTCAGATTTTCAAAGTAATTGAATCTACCAACGACTGCCTCCATCTCCAAAACGATCTCTTTACTCTGTGCGACTGGTGCTCGAAAAATTCACTTACTTTGAACATATCCAAATGTCATCAGATGTCCTATACGTATAAAATGTCACCATTAATATATTCCTATACTCTGTACGGCTCTTCAATTACGGCTGTGGATAATTTTAAGGATCTTGGTGTGCACTTTGATCCAAAGCTCAAATTTGACCTCCACATTGCCTGTATAACCGCCAAGGCCTCTCGTCTGTCCGGTTTCATTCTTAGATGCTCTTCTTCGTTTACTAGCATCGCTACCTCTTTCCATCTGTTTTTTTCACTTGTTCGTAACATCCTACAGTATTGTTCTCAAGTGTGGTCTCCCCGTCATAAATATCTCAGTGATGCAGTGAAACACATTCAGCGTAGGTTTACTCGCTCACTGCTATTTAAATTCAACATCCCTTACTGTGGTTATAGTGGTCGTCTTTCCTTATTCCAAATTCCTTCATTAGAGTCCCGACGAGTGTTCATTGACGAGTGTTTACTTTTCAAGCTACTCCATTGCCCTATGCTCTCCGATCTTGGTTATATGCTGTGTCTACGTAACGTCAATCGATCAGATAGATCCCATTTAATGTTCTCTTTTCCCTTCGCGCGTTCTGAAGTTTATTTTAACTCATCGCTAGTGCGTATACCAAGGAAGCATAACGATCTTCAGCTTGGTCCTTTTTCGCTAATGTTCTGTCAATTTGAGTCGCAAATCAAAGATATAATTCTTAATGCTTCTTATAATGTTTGACTTTTTTTTAAATATTTTTTTGTTTTTTTTACAATTTTTGCGCTTAAATTGTGTATTAGCTTTAATTTGTTGAAGTTCTAATATGTATATTTCTAATATTTTCATTTATTTGTTAATTTTTTCTATTTTCTTCTTTTGGGTTTATTTCATATTTCTATTTTTGTAATTGTGCAGAAGCCTGTTAAAATGGATTTAAATAAATAAATAAATAAATATACATATATTTATATATATATAAATATATATATATATATATATATATATATATATATATATATATATATATATATATATATATATATATATATATATATATATATATATATATATATATATATATATATATATATATATATATATAAAGAAATATTTTTTTTTTTTTTTTAATAATACCTTTATTAAACTGTTTCCTTCGTATAAGAAGCTTCAGTTAGTTTTAAAATCTTACATGCTAAAACAAGTGATGTGCACTCCTCACAGTTGAAGACGTGAACATTTTGGACCCAAGTTACTTTATTGACATAAAGTCACACAGCAAAGAGCAAAGCTTTGATCTGTGTTATAGAATTACAGTGTTCAATGTTTGAAAGAGTTTGAAAAGCAAAGAAATTGGCTACGTAGGCTGTATTTTCTACGTTAAAGATGGAAGGTCCAACGGGTCAGTTCTTTTCAATCGCTGAAATTTACGATGAGTTAGTATTTTTTTTGCCAGCTTGTTGGGATGATGAGCGAGGGCTGCAATATATTTTCCACTACGGTTCTTAATTTCTTCTGAAATCGTCTCGATTCGCAGGTCTTTATGGAGATTGGCGTTGCGGAAGTACCACGGGGCTCCGGTGATTGATCGAAGTATTTTTGATTGGGTCCTCTGGATGATGTTGATGTTTGAAGGGCGGGCTGCACCCCATATTTGTAAGCCATATGTCCAGATTGGCTTTAAGACAGACTTATAGACGAGCACTTTAGAGTCGAGAGAAAGTTTTGACCTGCTATTGAGCATCCATTTGAGGTTTATGAATTTGAGCTTCAGTTGTTGATTTTTAGCTTCAATGTGCCGTTTCCAGGTGAGCCTCCTATCAAGGTGCATTCCGAGATACTTTACTTCGTTACTTTGAGGTATAGGTACATTGTTTAAATATACTTGAGGGCAAGTCAGTTTTAACAATGTGAAGGTAACGTGTATGCATTTCGTTTCGTTCATTCTGATTCTCCATTTCGCTAGCCATTCTTCAAGAAGTGAGATGTGGCCTTGCAATGTACGGGATGCCGTAACTGGGTCTGAATCAGTGCATAGTATGGCAACGTCACCCGCAAAGGTAGCTGTCGTTGTTTTGTCGCATATTGGGAGATCAGATGTGAATATAGTGTAAAGTACCGGTCCCAAAACACTTCCTTGTGGTACACCAGCATGCACACGATGTTTAGCGGTAGAATAGCTTTTGTATCTCACCTGGAATGTGCGGTTGGTCAAGTAGGAGGAGAGTATTTTGTGGAAGCTTTTTGGAAGCATTGATTCAATTTTGAAGATCAACCCTTCGTGCCAGACTTTATCGAAGGCTTGAGTTACATCTAAAAAGATTGCTGAGCAGTACTTTTTGTCTTCGAATGCTATTTTAATGTCTGACGCGATTCGATGGACCTGTTGAATGGTGCTGTGATGTCTTCGAAACCCAAATTGCTGTTCTGGAATTATTTTTGCATCTTCTAGTATTGGTAGTAGCTTTTTCAACAGAACTTTCTCGAAAACTTTGGAGACGCATGACAAAAGACTAGTAGGTCTGTATGACTTCACTTGAGAAGAGTCCTTACCAGGCTTAGGGATCATTATGATCTCACCTGTTTTCCAAACTTCAGGAAAATATCCGATTCGAAAGATAGCATTGAATAGGTTAGAAAGCCAAGAGAATACGATCGGTGGCATCTGTTTGAGCATAGCATTGGTGATGAGATCAATTCCCGGAGATTTTTTTGAGCATGTTTCCTGAATAATGATATCTTGCACTTCCTTAGCCGAAGTCTTGATTGGTTCTGAGTCCTGAGCGTTGACATTAGTTGGAAAGTCACATGTTGCCGTGATGAAAGGTGTGAAAACCTGTTCTAGGTGAACTGCGAAGGCGGTGGCTTTCTCTGCGTCACTTTTGGCCCATTGCCCGTTGACAGTTCTTAGTGGGGCTTCCCTGATGGTAGGTTTGTTGATTTTTTTGACTGCTTTCCACAATGAATAGTCGGCATTTTTAGTCGGACTGAGGCTCTCTAAGAATGAATGGAACTTTAACTCGTTGTCTTTCGCAAGTGCCAGTCTGAGCTCACTAGAAGCTTTGTTGAGTAGTGTTTTAGTTTGGGGAGACCGGTGCAGCTGCCAATTCCTTCGTGCGAGTCTTTTTTTCTGTACTAAGAATTTTATTGATGAGGAGTATGTTGTTTTCCGAGTTGAGGGATTTAGTTCCATTTTAGGTGTTGCGGTGTCAAATGCCTCCAAGACATGCTCGTTGAAAAGGATAACAGCGGAATTGACATCATCCGGTGATTTGAGAGATGCACTAAGAGATGTTGAGCTGGTGAGGTGTCGTCTGAATGCACTCCAGTTGGTTTTTTGTGAATATCTACGCTTACAGCAAGCGAAGTGGGGTGACATATCCAGAGTAATGATGACAGGAGAATGATCTGAGGACAAATCAAAAACTACTTCTGATTTTGCGGAGTTTGGAAGTATTCCCTTCGAGATTGCGAAGTCTATGAGGTCCGGAATTTTGTTGATATCTGACGGCCAATATGTTGGTTGGCCGGTTGAGATATGACTCAAACCATAGTTTTGTAATGTATCGAAGAGTGCTTTGCCCCTAGGTGTTATGAGACGAGATCTCCAAAACGTGTGTTTCGCGTTAAAGTCGCCAGCCACGATGAATTTGGTTCCCAGCGATGAGAAGAAGCTTTCGAATACTGTCTTTGAAATGTTGTGCCTCGGTGGACAGTAGATGGACGAAATTACAATCTCGCTCGACTGCTCACGTAGGCAAATGGATGTCACTTGCATATAATTTTCGCTGAGTTCTTCCAAAGGATGATGGAACAGATGTTTTTTAATAAGTATTGCAGACCCGCCTCTAGCCTTACCATCTGGGTGTTTGGTATCGTAGAAGATGTAGCCTGGGATGTCGAATTTATTATTTTTTTCTGTGAGGTGCGTTTCCGATAAGAGGAACACATCAATGAGTTCATTTGCTGTTAATGAGAAATTGGAGCAACATGTTTTGATTTTTAAGTAATTCTTGCATCATGTTACTCATCGTCGTCATGAATCGATTCATGTTGTCTGAGAGCGTTGACAAAATTGAAGAGATTTCGTTGTTGGAGCTGCTTTGAGCAGTGGTTTCAGCAGAGCAATGTGCGTTTTATTTGATTGCGTCGGAATATTTGATACCAGGAGTTACAAGTGATGAAGGTGCAAAAGTCTCCGGCATGAGGACTGGTCTATTAGCTGCAATATTTAGAGCCTGTTGAACGTGGTTCTGAGGCGGGAACAACTTTACTTTCAGAGATTGGAATACTGGGCAACCTCTGTAGTTTGCAGTATGGTTGTTACCACAATTGCTACATTTTTTAATTGCAGGATCTAGTTTACTCTTGTCACAGGACTTGGTAGCGTGAAACTCGCCACATATAACACACACGCTAGAGAGTGAACAATAGGTTTTGGTGTGGCCATATTCTTGACAATTTGCACATTGCACGGGGCCTTTGCGTTTGATCGGCTCTTCGACGGTGATTCTGCGGTGCATAATATATCGCAGGCTATAAATTTTGTGAGTTTCACCTCTTTTGGGCTTGCTGGCTTCGGGCTCTAGTTCCACTTTGAACAGTGGCTGGGGCTGTTTGAATTTATTAAATATATTTGTGATAGATTTAACTGCAAAACCGAGGCTTTCGAGCTCCTGCTTTAGCTCATCAACATCAATATCAGGTTCTATGCCTTTAATTACCACCGACAATCCTTTGCAACTTTTTAGTTGGTAAGTATAATATTGACGACGCTGTGAATCAAACTCTTTTGTCACCTTCCTGAAGTTTTCTTCAGAAGAAACTTGTATTTTGGTCTCAGAAACGTGACCACGTTTTAGCGGTGTGACATGAAAGTTGTTTTTACCAGCAATTGATACCAACATGTTGGCTAAGCTATTGCTTGTTTTTTCTCTCTGGTAAATTGGCGGTGGCTTAATTTGCTTTGGCAACGAAGCAATTTCGGAGTCGTTTTCGGTTGCAAGTAGTTGGTAGTAGTTCCTACTGGTAGAAGCTTGTTGATCATCGGGCTTAGAAATTTTCTTCTCGTTTCCAATTTGAGACGAGTGGGGACTTCGCCGTCTTTTGACAATGTTGAAGTATCGGTCCAAACCCTTTTTCTTGTCCGCATTTGGAGGCCTCGCATCTACGTTAGCATTAGATGCTCCATTTTCATTAGATGTGTTCCCAACCATGTCATCCAGCTGCTTACGAGACGAGATAGCTTCGTTTGTTTTTTGTTGGATGCTCTGTAGGTAGCTGTCTTGAATTGAGTGGATATCAATTTGTTCTAAGCTACTGTACTGTCTCTGATTTTTTGTAGACATATCAAAGACAGTAATTAGAATGGATCATGCCTCGGATGTGGAATGTGTTAGCGAAGCACAAGTGTCCCGAGTTGGTGGCTAGGTGGCGCTGCGTGCAATTATTCCACGTGATACAATTATTTTGATATCAACTTTAGAATTTTAATTGTGTATTATTTTGGAATTTGATTTGAGAGTTTTATTTATGTAATTGAAATTTATTTTAGAATTTTTAAAATCCGAACAACACTTAACAAAAACTGAAGCGGCGCTGATGGGAGACGAACTGACCGCTTTTGTATCAGAGAGTCGAGTACGTACCCACTGCGCTATTGTGGCTGTTGAAGGTTAGAACAGCAGAAAAGTATAACAATGTCAGGTTGACGCGCACTTAGTTTACTGAAAAAAAACTAACCGTACTTCTTGGGTTTCTTTGTTCGATGATGCACTTTCACAGCTTAAAAGAAAGAAACAAAGTGTGTTAGGAGGTCAGATCGTGAACAAGATAAGCGATGCACAACAAAACAGCCAAGTCGACCTTTCGGAGCTATTATGCTGACGACACGATAGACACGGCGTTACGCGGCTTACGACGGCCCTCTCTTTGGGGGACTCCCGAAAACGAAGATTCATTTCCTTGATCAAGATTTTGAACTGTAGATTAAATGACTCGATATTGAGGAATGGTATCAAACGATGCCGAGAGAAGTAATCACAAAGTTGAACACCCTTGATATGTTGAATTTCACTTTAGAACCTTGTTTTTAACTAAACTTCCACGCATAGATTTCCGCACCAGTCATTCCGTTTGACGTTGACGTCAGCGTTCGAAAATCAGTAAAAACCATTTCTAGGCACACTATAAGCTATAAAGAAGAAAAATTGAGCCATTCATATCCCTTTCATTCAACCTCATCATGTTTGGTCATCTCATTCTTGCATATCGGGCACCTATAATTCATATAAAATTATCTTTCTGGCAAAATTTGCATCAACTCAATTCACAAGCACCCATAGCTTTAGGGTAAACTTTTTTCATACTTGACCCTGCAATTCACTCTTAAAATCAATTTATTCGATCATTATTGGCCATTCCAACAAGGTATTGGTTAGTGTCTCTCACTGAGTTTTACAACTATGAGAGTGAGCAACAAATCAGTGTTCCTTTAATATTTGCATGCATCTGTTTGAAGATATCTATACATCTTGAGCTACTAATACGTTTGAGTAACCAATCTTATTACTTTGAGACTATGTTAGACTATGTTAGTGTAGGCCGAAAAGTAATAAACGATATAAGCCAAGTTTCTGTATTGATTGGTTAAATGAATGGATACACTAAGATACATTCGATGGATGCCTTTGGAGGCCTCAAAAGTATATATAATGGCAAAAGAGCATATCACATCTGAAATGAGATTGCTACAAATAGTTACCCGTTTTTATGACCATCAATAGCCTGGGGCTTGTTTTGGGTTTTATAAACGTCAGCAAGGTAATGTTATAAGGATGACTTTAAGTTGTTATGCTATGATTTGATTTTGAAGGAAACTTACTTACAATGCTTAAAAACATACTTTATGCATTTAAACAATTTTTTAAGACATATCCGTATTTGGACATTTTGATCGATTGAAAAGAAATCACACAACTGGAGCAACCAAACAAAGATGGAATTCCAAGAATTCAATGATATATAGCTTCCCCCTTAGTAATATCATTCTTCTCCATTCGATTCACAATCAATCCAATGAATCTTCGTACACCCAAACTACCGAATGATTGATTGAAGTCGGTCGAATCGAAAGCACAGATAAATTAACGAGTGCTAAAAATGTGGGACACCAATTTGTTCTTCGTCATTTTCAATTCCGAGTCAACAGAACTTCTGTATATTTTTCTTTATTGGATAGGTTCGGGATTGCGCTGTTTTCAAGCACTTATAGAGTATCCATATGATAAACTTGTGTATGTGCATTTTTGAGCGAAGCCATAGATTTAGTGAAAAAGTGTGTTAAAAATTTGTTCATATGTCTATACCAATACCAGAAGACAAGCCAGGATGTATGTAGTTCAAATCAAATCGAATTGAGATGGCATTGAACCTAATTATTAATCGTTCTATCAGTTGACTTTGACGAATTTGACTGGGAGACTATCGGTCAAAAGTTGAAGGCATGTTTGTTCATGTGCTGAGTGTGTAAATATTTTATTTTGAAGTAGAATGGCTTTGTTCTCACTTCAAGATATTGTTAGGTTGATCAATCGTCTTTTAATTGTTTGGGTGAAAAGTTATGCTTACTGATTTTAGATTTGCTAATCAAAACGTGACCGAAATGACCTAGTGTAAGGTTTTTTTAGATTTTAGACACTCAATTTTAGGAAATATCAATTGATGGTATTGAGAAGAAGGACTTTTGGTCTTCAAATCAAGATGGAATAAAACAATGGAAGAAAGTTGTGAAGAAGGCAGGTATTGCAGATGTAAGTAAGTGGGTTAGAGATTTCGACGAGAAAAATTTTAGCCGCAAAACATAGGTTTGACATTGAGCTCAAGTTTAATTAAAATTTATGCACAGAGCGGAATGTAAAGTTAATCAAAGAATATTGAAGTTGATATTAAGATATCAAAACTAGTTGAAAATATAGGCATTTATGTTTCAGAAAGCCGAAAATTTCAGTTTCACACTCGAAACGTTATTCGACTTCTTTCAACTTCGTCATCTTCCAGTTGCAGAATAATCTGACACACTTCACTCGAAAAAAATTCAAAGAGTATAGAAAATTAATCCTGAAATATAAATAAGACATATAAATGGACAAAATGAGCAATACGATGTGAGAATCGAGAAGAATATAAGTGTTGAAAATGATCTACCAGGCTGTTGGCTTGATACCCGAAAAATATTTGGGCGATTTATAAGAGTCTGCAATCGCTGAGACATAACGTTTTCGATGGAAAAACATAGGCTTGTCTGGAAGCCGGTCAATTTTAAAACAAAATACTGGAAAAATAAGGCGAGATGCTATAGAGATAAATTTTAACAGATCCTAAGAAGCCTCGAACGAAACGACAACGAAACAATTATCGGAAAACTATTTTAAAAAAATCTCAGAATAAATGGAGCTATAATTTTTTGTCAAGAATTGCTCCTGAAACTACGGCAGATAGCCCAAAATTAAACATTGCTGATATTCTTCGGTATTAGAGCATCTTCATACCTGTTGACTGTTTCTCAGTTTCAAAAATCGTTAGCCACAATCGAGTTTCATTATTTAAAGTGTTTTTACCAGATTGCTGACTTTTCTGACCACCTAACTCAATCGTTTGTGAATTTATTCCGGAGAACCGTTAATCAATGGCACAAAAGCTTTTTTTGACTACTTCATTGACGCTAACATGAGTGACATGCGATCGAAATTTAACTTCAAAATTCGATATTTATGGCATTACTAAACCTTTCAATTACGTGAACATCTCAAATTCCGAACTAATTGACTCAGTTTGTTTCGCAAGGATCACCATGGTTACCTCTTCCTTGCGATTTGACTAGGGCATGCAATCCCGAGATTTTATGCAATAAGTGCACAATGCCCTTTTCATATTTTCTTTCCATATTCTGTTCCACATGCAAGCAATACATGCTGAGCTAAGTTAAACTAGCCCCAAAAAAGAGAGGACTGAATGAAAAAAATCAATGAGCGCAAAGTCTGTGCATGTCATACGCAATGACTAAAAGAGTAATCAATGGGCTAAGTCTTAAATATAAGCTTTTACTGGTATATCGCTTTTTCTCGGATTGATGGAGACTTTTGACATTTTGTTCAACACGCCAGTACCAAGGTTCACACCAAAATTCAGCTTTCCCCTTGATTTTTCCGAAGTCTTGCTTTTTTTATGTCGGAAGCATAAGTATTTATCAGTAAAAATTTACCAAGGCCAAAGAAGTACCCCAAGATAGATGGTTATTTGCTGGAATTTTCTGTCCCCAAATTATACAATCTGTTTGCCTGAGGCATTTAATTTATTGCTTTGATTTAATGGGATACTTGGGACGTTGTTACGAGAAGAGGAGCAACCGAACTGTTAAATTAATTGAATTATGATAATTTGAATTTTTTTCTGGTGACTTTTTAATAAAATATTCTGTCTGGCGAATATTCTTTTTAATGTTCTACATTCACTGAGTACAAATGGCAGCCTAGGGTTTGATTTATTAATTCAATTAGAAATAATTTGAAATTAAGAAAGCCTAATCATCAGGAATGAATGGTGAAAAAACTATTATCTATTAGCAGAAGAAAGCTGAAAATTTAAATGAGGTGGTCATGCATTTACTCGCTCAACAGAAAAATAGACGAATGGAATACCTATATAAACAATAAGCACAAACGAATATTTACTAGAATTTTCCCGGAGGAATTTATTACTGAATTTACTTGTACATACATATGTGCATAATACTAATTTTTTTTAACCACTTTTAATGTATATATATATATATATATATATATATATATATATATATATATATATATATATATATATATATATATATATATATATATATATATATATATATATATATATATATATATATATATATATATATATATATTATGAAATACACATAAAAACTTTATCTTGTTGAGTTTGGCTGGTATAAAAAACTGCTTGGAATTTCCAATAAAAGCAAGTACTGGTCTTTGCAGTCTAGCCCCACTCACATTGATTCCCACGAGCCGCCACTGATACCAGCCTTTAGACATCTTTTTTAGTTTGAATATGAATCGGCGTATATTTATTACCTCAATGAGCTTGGAAGTATTTTCGTAGGCAGCCAAAAAGATTTTATGAGACTTGCATTATTTGTGTGAATAGGGTGCTTTTGAAGGGCCGAGAATAGTATAACAGCTAAGTATGGCTTTGATACGTATGAAGAAAATAAAATGGAGCTGCATTGATGGTCACATTGAGCCGTCTTGGTTTTTAATTTTGATGAGATATGCAGCTTCAAAAGCGGCAGCTCTGATTTGAGCTGCGTTTCACGCTAACCATGAATGAACTTTCCAGTCATGTGTAGGGCTGACGAGAGAAATATTGTCGGAAATATTTCAGAAAGGTTTCTGGAAATATTTCCGAAATATTTCCGGAAATATTTCTGGTCATGTGTGGGACGGGGGTAACTAGCCACCTTAAGTAGCCAAATTTTTTACAACAGCAGTAAGTGATGCCGTAGCATTCCATTCTGTACCTTTCATATTTTTCTACCAAAATGGTCTCACATAAAAAGAATCAACTTATAACGAGGCTTCTGGAGTTTTTAAACATGGTTATTTCATTTTAAGGGGCAGGTATGCAGGTGAATTGTACTCGTATTTATACAAACTTTAAAAATGTTTTGGATAAGCTGGATCATTCAGTTTTACTAGAGACATTATCTTCTTGAAATAGCTTCAAATATTTGCTAATTGGACTGCTTCTTACTTGGCTTCACGCACTAAAGTTGTATCTTTTCGTGATTCGCTGTTATCGGAGATCACCATCTCTTCAAGTGTTCTCTAGGTGAGCCAACTGGGCTCGTTTTTAAAGGGTATGTTTATAGAGGTGCGCATCTATAACCTGGTAATACTGTTTTTTTTTTATAATTGATTTGACAACTGACAGTTGGTTTGTATTTAATTTGGTTTGCCATTTCATAATTAATAGACTCATGGTGGAGCAACGCTTACAAATTGTTGAATTGTTTTTATCAAAATAACCGTTCCGTTCGCGAAACTTATCGTGCACTACGTCCACTTTACGGTCGTTATTATCGTCTATCAAAGCAACTTATTCGCTGTATCGTTTTCGCACTATGTATGTATACTTCAAATGATAATACGCATCCCATAAAGGCTAGTACTGAGTTAATTGTAAAGCTAAATTTTGACACGTTTCCATTATCTGGTCATTTTTTCGAGCGAACATTTTGACAATGGAGAAAAGCAGAGACGCTGCTCATTTCCGATGGATAAAATGTCAAGAATTTCAATTTTTGATCGGTTTTGTAACTGAAAAGACATTTGCACAACTCAATTTTCAAGTTCAATCATCAAATGTTACTTTTTAGCTGGAAAGAATGAACTGCACATATAAAATTGGCGTCAATGCTATCTGCATTTAATTTTTGAAAGCAACTTTTGACGGAAAGAAGTAACTTTTCTCGATAAGAAGTGATTACAACTCTTGCTTATTTTCGAGATAAATTTTCGTACAAAATTTTACGTGAAATCGAAGAACAGTGTCGTTCTCAGCACATGGAGATGTGTCTATCCACTTTATGAAAGATTTTGCGGAAGGATCTTGATTTAGGTGCTTTCAAAACTCAACTTGCGTATGAGTTAAAGCCATCCGACTATCGTATGTGCCGCTAATTCGGTCAATGGGCTGAAACACAAATTGATATTGATGTTTATTTTCCATAAAAAATTTTGGTCGGCTATGAAGTTCACTTTTAGTTGAATGGGTACGTGAATAAAAATAATTGTCACATTTGAAGTGAAGATAATCCACAAACTATTCCTAAAACACCATTAGCTCAAGAGAAAGTGACAGGGTGCGCTTTATGGACCGGTAGAATCATTGGTCCATATGTTTTCAAAAACGATGATGGGCAGCATGTTACTGTCAACGGTAAACGGTATAGAGACATGAATACTAGCTATTTCGTATTTCAATTGGCTGGAATTTGTCTTGCTGATAAGTTAATCCAACAAGACGGAGCCACATGTCATACAGCATGCGGTACATCTAATGAATGAATAATTTGACGTAAAGATCCTGATAGTTGGCAGCTCAGGTTGGCAGCCAAGACCGTGCTATCTAGCCCCACTGGTTTATTTTCTTATCTACGCCGATACTTCAGAGACGGTTGAATACTTGGAATACAACATTCGGTGTGTTCTTGGCGAAATACGGCCGCAATTGTTGCGAAAAGTGTATGAAAATTGGACATCCAGATTGGATCATCTATGCGTCAGCTGTGGCAGCCACATGACTAAAATAATATTTAAACATGAATGGCATAAAATTATATTTCCAATGAAGCCAGTTTCATTGATATTAAAAATATATTTCTTTGTTATATTTTAATTTAAAGATGTGAACCTGCGAAATATCACCCTGTATTTGCTTTGTACATCAATAATTTATTACTGTATACCGATAATGCCAAAATTTTCAAAAAGTGATCCAATTTACATGACTGTTTTGATTTGCATGCTGGCCTTGACTATCTTTTAAAATGGTGTATCATGAGGCACTTCCTAATCAACATTGACAAGGGCTGGGCCACATTGTTCGCGAGCATAGCAGCTTCACTAAATAATAAGTGCTCTTTGAAGAGCACAGCTTTAGCATATTTGAAAAAGTACTGAGAGTACTTTTGAATGGCTTATTCACTTTTGATATTCATACAAATATCAAATAAAAGCAAAATCTGGTTCAGGACTCGAACGGAGGCTATAGAAGGAGTTTAGTTATATTTAGACCAATCATTGAATATGCATACTTGATTTGGGCACCTTATCTGCAAGTGCATTTAAACCGCATCGAATCAGTTCAAATAAAATTCGTTCGTTGCTGCCTACGTGAGCTTTCTTCGTCTGATCATTTTCTATTGCCTCTCTCAAACTATCAGCTGGAAAGATACTCGAAACTAGATACCAGGATTCTAAAATACTTTTTATTGCTCAGCCTGGCGCCGGAACCATTTCTTCTAAATTTATATTTAGTCACTTTGCTTTGATTGCAAATCGGATCCAATTTTGGTACTTGAGCCTCTTAAACGTGCCTTTTCATCGAACCAATTACGGCTACAGTGAACCTGTCTCATCCATTAAAAGAGTAGCAAATATGGATTTCAATTTGTTGATACTGTCTTTGAAATATTGTTCCAAATTGCTAATGTATTTTTAATTTTTATTTCAAATTTTTAATTGTAAAAGACGAATGTTTCAAATAAATTAACAAAACAACAACACCAGCACCCAAATAACACTTGAACACAACAACACAGTGAAATCTTGTGAAAAGTTAAGTTGTCCAACAAATTTATTCTGCGGCTCAAGACAGATACATGGAAACTTTCAAAGCTTTTGCAAAAAACCTCCCCAAAAAAATGGTATCATATATTTTCCGTTCATGGTTTTGTTAAATTTTTAAAAACTGCTCGAAAGGAGGGCTATAGAGCCTATCGAGTAACAGAATCAGCCATTGAATTGTGGGCTGTACAGATTATAAGAAAGAGTCACCAAGAGAAGCCCTGATTTCGATGGAGGAAATGTCTATACATGTAGACCGAAAAGTATGGAAATTATTGAACAAAATGACATCAAAGCAGCTCTTTATGACAGCATGTTTAGACCAGACAACTGGCTGTTGTTTTGCATGTCAACGTGTTTTTTATGCTACAAGATAAATAAGTCCATTCATCCAGTGAAGTCTTTCTTGTTCGCTTGAATAAAACAAAAAATGGATGTGATCAAGCTATGTAATAGACACTAACAAGTAATATTCACAGTTTTTTCACTTATTTTGCATTATTTATATCGTTGCTGTCGCAACGAAACTTTTTTACACAAGAAAAACTATGAATTATTTCCGAATCCTAGAACGTTGATATCTACAAAAGCAGAACTCAACTATTAATGGCTAGCACTAAACATAAGAACAGGTATCGTACATCCTTAGATCCTTGCTTATTTTTTATATCTACTTCGTAACGATAAGAAGATACACTGCATACCGATACAAGGCAGCTTGGTATGATCGTATCGAATTTTTGCCAGTGAGATATGCTATGCATTCAACTGAACTGTCTAGCCGAATAACGGCTTCCTACAATGAACTCGAAATTTAGCTGGTTCTTTTTCTGCAAATCTATGGGCACTAGTGAAAATAATGTCTGTATGTCTTAGAATATAGTGCAGGTGGAATATAATTCGAATATCGAAAAGATATTATACCTGACAGAATTTAGTTCGACACAACGGATGTACCTTATATAAGCATTTATAAGTATATTTGTAGCGCAACAGATATGCATAGTGTGATGTCTGCTAAGGATAAAACTTTCTTAGGCGACCCAATTTGTAGCGTGCGAAATGTGAATTATTCCCATGGAATGCTAAGAGGAAATTGAACTGACTGAAGCTGTAGATAGTCGGCCGTATCTACATCTTATTGATTCAGACGGAGCGATAATAAGTTTAGTTATACTAATTCAATTTCGATGACTGACGTTTACTATGATGAATGTGAAAGACACTGAAGACAACGTAGACCAGTTTTGTGAAGTGTAATTATTTTTCATTGGAAGCAGAAATTTAAACTGAATGAAACTTTGGTGAGACTAGATATAGTAAAAGAATGAAAACTAAGATTAAAGTGCTAGCAGTACAATTTATTAGGTGGACGCCGCAAAAATTTTATTTAATCTAAATTTGGTCTACATTTATGCAAAAAATTATCAATATTTTTGTAACTACATTCATTATTTTAAATAAATACTCCACTTTATCAATAAAAACATAAAATACTCTACTTTATTTGCAACCCTTGACCGAAATCATGACCCGATATCCTCTTTAATGATATTGCAGAAGATAATGAATACATCTAGCACAATAAATTCAACCAAAAGACAAATGCAATGAAAATGTTTACTCCTAAAAACCTTGACGTACTTATCTGCATCCAAAACTGAATTCAATTAAACTTGAACTTCATACAAAACTCGGGCAAATCAATTTTCTTTCGAGTCAGAATAAAGTTACCTCAGAGAGAACTGTCAATACTTTATCAAAACATTTAATGATTGAATTAACACTAAATACAATCTATCTAAACAAAATCCAGTGACATCGACTTCGTCGTCATCATCATCATCGTCTTCGATGCGTGCACCTATCAGGTGAATTCAAGAAGTTTTCGGCGAAAATCCTCTCGCTAAGTATGTGTCTATCTATCTATCTAGTTCAAACAAAAACAAGGACATTTCCACTAGTAGCAACAACAAAAACAAAAACAACATCAACTAAGTCAAAGTAAACAAATAAATCTGTCTGAGAACCAACAAATTATCTACCTGTCTAAGCTGGCGTTACACTTTCAGCATATATGAAGCGAATAGGAAGAATCTTAGCTCGACGGGGTGTGTTGTATCTACGTCTATACTGAAGAGTATCTAATCATATGACTAACAACATTGGTAAGCACACGTCACACAAAAGGTATCTTATCAGACACCCGAGAAATTGATTCAACTTTCTTCTCCTAGGCTAGAAATAAGCCTCTGACAGTGTGCTGCGGCTATCATTCTTCCTGCCGCGCTTCGATCTTCGTCTTTAGAAGTTCGACGTGTATGTTTGATGCAAACCATGGATTCTATTAAGATGGAAAATATACTCTTCATCGAAACAAGTGCTACGTACGTTCGTAGAATGTGTATTACCTACAACAGTGAATTCTACATGTTGAAGTGATTCGCACCTTGATAAGCGCGAACCCAGCTGAGAGATAAGGTTGAAAAACGATCGAAAACGAGATGAAAGTTGCGACGTGGAATGCTTATGATGGTTCATCATATGATTCTTTCCATCGCAAGAACTATAAAATGAATGGCTGTACGCGAGTTTGGATCACCTTTTTCTTCGATGCGTCTCAGCAAGAGTATTCATCTCACGTCGTGATATCTTAATTATGAGCTCAAGAAAACGGCTGTTGAATGGCTTTGTATACATCCGCCAGATACAATGGATGTTATATTGGAAAATTCGATAGTTTATTGAAGAATATGGTATTTTGTTGCGAGTTTCTAATTGGAAGATTGATTGGTATTTGTGCTCATTTGCTGCCTATTTTGTATATATTTTGTGCGAACTGCGTTTTTGGAGTGGTTTACATCAAGTATTTCAGATAAAATGTTCAAGTGAAAGAAACAATATATAACATAGGCTAACAATACTCGTCACCTAGTTTTTACTTATTTCCATCCCAGCAGTCTTCAAGGCTAAATTTGAAGTGACAGTTAGATCTTCTTTTGATAAATTACTTAGACTAGTATGGTATATTCTCGCTTTGAAGTAGATCGCAATTAATGTCAAGTTCAAGTTTAAAATAAATTTTATTCAACATATATTTTCTTTTACATGGTACGGTGGATTTTAATTTAGCGCTCAGACTACTGCCTTTGTAGATATGGTGTATCCAATTTTGTACACGGTGTAGAATATTTAAAATTACATATTTTACACAAGGAAAAATATTACAAAAAACCTTCACAAACAATTAAATGTACTATGATTAAAATCTATCTTAATTTTGAGGCAGGTTAGCTAGCATGGAGAATTAGCGAAGGATTCTAAACGGTTATTCATTTAGCTGCTTACATTTTGCTTTAAAATTGGAGGCTACTTTTTTGATAAGTAAGCTTACAAGGGTTGATCGAAAAGGAATGATAATTGGCTATTTACAGTGGGCATAAAATTTAAAAAAAATGAACTCCAGCACACCTCAACCGCTAGAAACACTAATGTTCGAAGAACAGTAGAAGAACCGTGCAGATTTCGAGTGCTTATTACTGCCAAACTGTTTCAAACGCCAAGTTTTACTTTGGTCTCAAGAATGCATTATAACTCATATGGTGGAAAGGTTTCAGATATTACCACTGGCATGCATTTCAACGTTTATGAGAGCAAAACACTTGTTAATTATATTCGTTATCAGTTGCTCATTTCACAAAATTTTGAAAGCAGTATCTCATATAACACCATTGAAGTAAATGCTCAGTGCCTGCAGCACTGTAACTGAAGTTGGTGTTTGGGGCTGCGATCATAGGCGGGCCGTGGCCTAAAATCTGGCAGGGGCCAGGAACCCAAAGGTTCAAAACATGCGATAATTTGTCTTCTGTAAGGTACACGTACTGTTCATACAACTTACATAATTTACTAATACATTATATATTTGTTGATTTATTCTTTGTTATTTGCTAATGCATAATGCATTATCAAATAAACTTCTTGTCTGTGAATATGCATGAGCTACTACCACATGCATATAATGTGAATGGTAGGTATGAACTGCACATTAATTATCTATGACCGCTAAGAGAGAAAGCTTGTATGAATTATATGGGAATAGAATGGAAATAATTAGAAATATAAGAATATTTTTTCGTTTAGAAGCTAAATATATTTCAACTTATACTTGAAGAACAGGATAGCTTAGCTTCAAAATATATTTGAAGAAATTGGAATACATTAAGCTTAGAAGGAAGAAATTGATCTCTTATTTAAACATTTGTTAGCTAGAAAATCTAGAAAAAGCAAAAATAATTTGGCAAAATGAAAAGTGCTGTAACTTACTCTTTTCGAGCCATTTGGTTTGCAGGAATATCTTTGTAGCCCTAACTGCGTGTCCGAGGCTAGATGAAACATCAAAACCTTTAAAACTAGTGCTTTTTGCTGTTTTCCGTCTTCGCGATCCTCTGGGAAATGTGAGATCCAGACAGTTCTTCTCTGCGAATAATTAAATTTTTTCCCAAACTTCATACAAGAAGTCTTCTCGCTCACTTAGTAGTGTTTTAACTGTTCCATTCACAAGATCTATCCCATCCCTAAGAGTTGCATTTTTAGTTTGGAAATATGTGCTTAACATGTTCGTTATAAAAAAAACATAGTGAAAGATGAAAAGATTTACTACAAACTTAGGATTACTGATTGAATGAAAGATCGCCAATGCATAAACTGAGTTGGCGTATTTTTCTTCATTCATTTCTTTCTCTGAAGCCTCTTTCATAGTCCCATAGCTATCGATCACATATTTGCAATTGTGAAATTTCTTTGACTAACGAGTCGAGCTTAAACTTCTCATTCCACGCCTTGAATTTAGACCAATTGCCTCTTCAAGCTGCTTCAACAATTCGTAAATCCATCACAACAAAGATAATTTTATGAGTTAGACAGTGTACAAATGTGGCTACAGGATTTTTCATCTAAATTAAGATTTGTACCACTTTTTTGTCCTGATATGACACTAACACCATCATAAGACTTTCCAACAACAGGCAATTCGCTAAGTCCGTAGCTGCCTAACAGGCTCAAAATTATATCTGCTAAATACAAGGCATTTCTAGCTCCTAAACGGTCTAGAAAGCTTGAGAAACTTTCTTCGACAGCTAGCTCTTTAGCAAATCTGACAACCACGTAGAGTTGTTCCTTTTGTGGACCCTTGCTTCGTCTGCCATAATGGATATCAGTCCGCACTCTTTTATTTCAGCTGTATTGTCCTCGCAAACGATTTCAGCAATTATTTTCATTAATTCATTTTGTGTTTTGCCACTACAGTAGTTTGCAACCTTGTTTTTAAAATGTTTTTCAAAAGTTGAATCATGCTTCGCGAATAATTCACAGGATTCAAAAAAAAAAATCATGGTTTTCACTGACACCACTTTCATCATGTCCTTTGAAAACACGTCTTTGGCGACTGAGACACGTCGTAAGGTCGATAGCCTTTTCCAAATAATTTCGGTTCATCTTGACAATATTCCAAGACTGTTCAAGCACCATATCATTTACTTTCTTTCAAGCACTAGTAGAGTTTTCATATCCGGATCGCCAAGTTTGGTCGAGCTGAAATTTTGGTGTATTTTTGGCGACAATGGAAATTCTATGGAAAATTTCGCATTGTGATACTTCACACCGAGTCATCAGGTCATAACAAAATTTACAAGACTCATCAATGGGCATAAAAAATAACTTTCTGTCGTTTTTAAATAATGTCTAGGCTACCTTGTAGCTACCATAAGTACGTAAACAGAAATCTTTCACACGGCTGTTAGAATAAAATGCAAATGATTGATGACTTTGATACTATATTTATACAGTCAAATCTAAACTTGTAAAATTCCCAATCGCACGAAAATCCCACCGAATTATTTATATTTTTAGCACCTGGAACTTGCGTTTACGGTATCTCGCGACCGGAGAAAATTCATGGGATATACTGGTCTTGACTAGATAAAGGTCTGACAAAAGTTGAATGAATATGATAAGAACCTTGTGGCGGCTGTGTCACTATGAAAAAACGCTCGGTGAAATTGAAGTGCTATGCCTTCTAACTTGCGATGCAGTTATCAAATTATAATAAAATTCACACACATTTAACCTAAGTGTAAACTAAGTAGGTCATAGATAGCATAAAAGTGGCAGAGATGCCATTTTTATTCTCCAAATGACTTCGAAAATTGTATTCTACGTTAATTACTTTATTGCCTACCATTTTAATACTTAGAGTATGTTTTGTGAAAAACATAATTGCATAAAACGCCAGTTTATTAAAGTGTTCGTATCTAAACACCTGTATATTGCCTAGTAGGGATGAACAGATAATCTTAATAAAAAAAGGATGATTGGCGAGGTGCTTTTCGTCTTTTTCTTAACGTATAACGTGTCCATTTCTCAAAATGAGTCCCATAACATCGTAATCAATACTGCAAATAACACATTCTCTATGTTATAAGTAGTGTGTATGCTTTGGTATAGGCTTACACTACTGCACTACTCAACTCTTTCTGTAGCCACAAAAACCTAAGAGGCGAAAACTTAAGTGTCTGCTTTTGGAAATATTTATTTTTCTGGGAGGGGCCAACCTAGGGTCTGGGGGGGTCCCGGCCCCCCCTGGCCCCCCCTACGGCGCGCCTATGGCTGCGATCCGAAAAATTTCCAGAGCCTTGGGAATTGAAACATTGGATGTTTACTTTCATTGTAAATGTTTCCGGTATGAATACTAACTGTAAGCATTTATCGATACAAAAATAGCACTATCGACTCGTGCTGGCAACCTTTTGCCGGTATCAAAGCCAAAAATATATCACATCTGCTTCACGTTGAAATTAACCTATCTTGCAAATTTCGTCTCGAACCCATGACTGCATTTGACGTTATAGGAGTATAAAGAAATCAAGGGCTACCAGCCGTGACATTCTTCAAAAATCAAGGGTTACCAGCCACACAAAGGGTTACAAATTTCAAAAACATTATCATATTCACATTTAAATCACGTTGAGAATTTATTCTAGATACTTTTATTTTGCAAAAGTTATTTTTTGGCAGAATAATAGGTATATTTAAAGTATCACTAAAATGGCCACCGGCGCCAGAGGTTTAAAGATTTTTAACTTTTGGTGAAACTTGGCACTATTTTGCATATACACCAATGTGTCCTGGAAATTTCAGATCAATCGGATGGCACGTTCCTGTGATTCCTTCACTGCAATTTTTAGATGATATATATATATATATATATATATATATATATATATATATATATATATATATATATATATAAATAAAAATATAGAGATATATATACATATATATATAAATATATATATATATATTTATATATATATATATATATATATATATATATATATATATATATATATATATATATATATATATATATATATATATATATATATATATATATATATATATATATATATATATATATATATATATATATATATATATATATATATAGAAATATGAATTTTAGGCCAAAGTGATTTTAATACTAATGTTCTTCTTCGAACATTAGTAAAAATTGTTTTACTACCTCATATATCCACTCAGTCAGAAAAAAATCATAAAATAGGTCACGATTTCAGAGAGGCACATTCATTTGGATACGAAAAGTCGAAGAGAGAACATCAAAATGAGAAAAACGAAATTAGAGTGATCATTAAATACCTGTGTTTGAAAATAATGTCTACCAGTGATATACACAAGGGGACTGTGTTCCTCCATATTCTACCTTTGCAGGCTGGGCCAAAGAGTTAAATTTGACTACGTGAAAAAAAGGTCGAAGATGTCGTGTTGGCAGATCGAAGGGTGACCATCAGGCATGTAGCTGAGGCCACAATGATCTCGTATGACAGTGCTCAAACAATCGTTGGCAACGAATTCCATCTGAAGATGGTCTCCGCGCGTTGGGGCCGAGAATGTTAACCGACGAGCAAAAGAAGAAATAAGTTGACATTTCGAGAGTGAATCTCGAAAAGTTCCAGGCAGATCCGGAGAAGTTTTTAGTCATGTTTCGTGATCATAGACGAGACCTGAATCCACCATTTTGATGAAGACGTGGGATCTTCATCGACGTCGAAAAAATTCAAAATGCCCAGCTCAGTGGGGACGGTTATGGCGTCAGTTGTTCGGACGCTGAAGTGGAATGTTTGGAATAGGATGCTACTGTAGTGGAATATTGGGAAAAGGATGCTACTATATCAAGCTCGTACTACGCAGACCAAATAAGAAGATTGCGGGAGGTTGTTAAGGAAAAAAGGCGCGGTAAACTACAAGCCGAAATGCTGTTTTAATGCACTGGCTCACAAAGCTGCAGCTGTGATGGCTTCAATTCAAGAAACAGGATTCAATCTGCTTCAATATCCATCCTGTTTGGCATATCTAGCTCCCAGGGATTTCTACCTCTTTCTTTGTCTCAAAGAACACCTTCGGGGCAAGAAATTTGAAGATGATAGCGAAGTAATGGCCGCTCTAGAGGCGTTTTGGGAGATTTGAGACAAATCATATTTTTCTAAAGGTATCTTGGGTTAAGAAAAAAGATGGACTAAATGTTTTGACTTCCTAGGTGAATATGTTAAAAAATAATTTTTTTTTTTTGTTTTAACACCTTGGTTTATATTGAGTATATTACGCCAGAGGTAGAGTAGCTAAAAAGAAAATGTATATGTGAGGTTAGCCAACGATATATCTTGATATGATTTAAAAGAACGTATCTAGATTAGAACAGGGGAAAAATATGTAATTTGAATAATAGGATGGATTATGTTAGAAAATAGTATAAAGACGGCTAGGGCCAAGGAACGCATCGTGCTGACGGTGAAACGAGTTGCGCCTCACCAGGTAATGCCATCACCGGCGATTCAAACCAGGCGGACGACGATGACTTGACCCGGTAAAGAATAAACTCGGGAGCAAGTCAGGAGGCAATGGAGTGGGCGTAGAATCTTGCAGCACCGGCACACCACCGCAGATCCCATACCGGCGAATCTGCAAGGGGTTGCGCCACACAAGTACTTGAAAAAAATTCGGCCGAGGTTACCCGCGTAATTAACCGTAATTAACCAGCACGCAATGGGCTCAACGCGAAACCGCCACATAATCGACGAAGGAGTTTTCTCGCTGTAAATCGATCACTGATTGTAACCATTGTTTTGACGTATACGTCGAGAAATGTCAACCAAACGATGACTGAAACATTATGGGCGATAGAACCGCCACCAAGCGGCAAATGAAAAAGGGTGCGTCCCGACAATCATAAGTGCAGGAAAATGTACATAGCAACGGATAAAGTGCCAAAGACATTGGGCCAATGCACCCGTCTGCATGTGTAAATGGTATGGTGGCGCCAACGGCACTCTAGATACCGCAGAAGCGTTGACTGAAATCTTCAGGCGAGGTGCGATGGGAATTGGACAGCGCTGGATCGGACGCACCGAGGTTGAGCAAATAAATAATTTCCTTTCCGTACTTTCCATATTTTGGGCGATTTCTGGACAACGATCGGGGAGGCTTGGCGAAACTGGGTAGTGAAAATAGATACACGGGAGTTAGAGCCGATACATTTTGGGGAACGACAAATTCAAGTGCGAGTGGTCTGGCGGAATTGGCTCGATAAAAACCGGCAAGTGCGGCGACTTTGTGGCGAGTCGAGCACACTGGATTGGCAAATACAACGTGAAGCAGAGGCGCAACGGCAAAATAAAACGATAGACGATTTCGTGGGGATTTCCCGAATAAGCGAAAAAGAACGACGGTGGAGACTGTTGCGAAACGGCCTCGCCACAGCCATCACCCACGCACACACCCACAAACTTTGCGAATGCAGTGCTGCATGCGACGGTCGAATGTATAGCATTGGCATTCGAAAATAGGCTTTGCTTATGCATTTGATTGTCGCGTGTATCACTGCATTGCATCGGGTTCGCTGACCTGAGCGCAGCTGATTTGCAACAATACTTGCATCAGCTGCGTTATCAGGCCAGCGGAAACGGGAGATGCTTGCTGCTGGTTGTGTAGAGACTGGTCGCCCAACTGAGGAACTAGAAAAAAACGGTACGTGTCGGTAGCGGGAGACTGATTGCTCGAGAGTTGGCGCGGCAGATTCAGAGGTTGGAATTAAGAGCGTCCGCACACGGGTCGACATTCAATCGACTCGACTGCGACTCGACTGCGACTCGAACTCGAACTCCTTGCGATTTCCAATGTAAATGAATGGAGACCCGCACACGGGTCGACTTGTGCTCGACTCGGACTCGGTGCGACTGCGACTCGACTGCGACTCGTCTCGCTCGAAGTGTTTGGAACGGGAAAAGTCGAGCAAGACGCGTGAAATTTTTTTTCGAAATATATGAAAGTGTTTTTTTTATAATGTATGCATTATTAATTATTTTATTTTATGTATTATTATGATTGATTCTTTGAAAAATATTAGTGTTTCTAATAACGTATCACGTATGTATTTTTTTATATGTTTGCATAATGTAATGTTACATATTGTAATGTTATATACATGAAATTTTCCTCTATATATTCTAATTATGTTGGCCACAAAATAGTTGCACCTATATGCTCATAAAGGTTATTGATTTGTGATCATGGTTCCCTTCTTGTCTATAAATCAGCATAGATAAAGCAGAGCATAATTGGAACGGGAAACTCGACCGTTTTGCGGAATAAGCCGCCGAAAGCAGAATCAAAGTGGAATTGTTTTTGCGGGATGATAAAAATTGAAAATTTTATAGAAAATGTTTTTTTTACAAAATGTTTTCGATCGTATGGACTGATTCTCATCAGACTCCAGCTTACAGTGCTTACTTGACTGATGTGACCACTTGCAGTTGGAAATCAGTAATTTTTATTTACGTTAGTTGTGACAAATTTTAACATCTCCACAAAACGCAAAACAATCGAGTTTGTGTGAGCTGGTGTCTGATGAGAATCAGTGTATACTTTCGAAACCACTTTGTCAAAGTTCAATAAAATTTTCAATTTTAATCATCCCGCGAAAACAATTTCACTTAGCACCTATATATTTATTCAAGCAACAGCAAAGTGTTTATAATATAGTTTCCTAACAAAGAAACAAGCTTGCAATTTTTCAGGATGAATTTCCACTTACTGGAGAAGCTTTTAGTAAACACAAGTTGTTGCTGCCAATGGCTAATGATTCGATTGGTATTGACATTCTTAGATGGTATAGCAGTGCCATCTGCGAGGAAAGGAATTTTGCACTTAGGGTGTGGAAGAGAGGCGTATAGCTATTGAATTTAGTTGGACCCTGAGACATGCTTGTCAGAATATTAATGGAAGTGCTTCATATCGGATTCAATAAAGGTCGGATCATTATTATTTGTAGTAATCCATAGTGGGTGAATATAAGTTACACGTGACAAAGCGACATATACTAATAACATACAAGTATATAATATTATTGAAGATCTCTCTAGTAAAATTACTTTCAATAACCGACCAAGACGCACCAGATTTGCAAATCTGCTCAATGAATTCATTCATCACACTACTTATCATATAATGAGCCCATTAATAGGTGCTGTGGAATATTCAATTCTATAAGCAGCTACTACTCTTCGGGGATTTCCAAATCAAACTCCAAAAGTAACTGGTCCAAAGCCCATTCCACATCCGAACCCGCTTAACTTCCATCGTTATTAGCCTAACTATAATTAAAAAAATGTAGAGTAACTGCTACAAAATTTGTGATGCATTGAAATATTTTTTACGGACAATTTTTATTTTATATTTATAATGATCAATTGTATTTTAGATTTATATTATGTTTTCTTGTTGTGTATGTTGCCTTGTTTCGTAAAATACATAAATAAATAATATATACTATTGTTTGTTTGTCAAAACTTCGCGTAGAAAACAACCCGTTTCGAGTTCGAGTCGCAGTCGAGTCGATTGCATGTCGACCCGTGTGCGGATGCAATTGTCTACTTCGAGTGTGACGCCTATGACGCTTCGAGTTCGAGTCGCAGTCGAGTCGATTGAATGTCGACCCGTGTGCGGAGGCACTAAAAAGGAATGGAAGTTTGGGGTGAATTGGAAAGATAATTTTTTCTTGAAAGTAAAAAACGGTGGAGTTCGAAAAGATTTCTGAAAAGGCAATATTTTTTAAAAAGTGAAATATTTTTGAAAAGTGAAATATTGAAATTTGAATTTGAAAATATTCATAGTACCAATAACAAGTACTAGTTCGAAGAGATTTTTGAAAAAGTGAAATATTTTTGAAAAGTGAAATATTGAAATTTGAATTTGAAAATATTCATAGTAACAATAACAAGTACGAGTTCGAAAAGATTTGTGAAAAGTGCAATATTTTTGAAAAGTACGAATTCGTAAAGACCTTGCGAGGTGAGAATATCGGGCGAATGGAAAAAAAATTTTGAATTGGGGAAAAACCTTGAAAATCCGAAAATCGGAGCGAACGGGGGAGAATCTATTGGCGAACGTGATTTGCGAGATTTGTGAAAAGTGCAATATTTTTGAAAAGTACGAATTCGTAAAGACCTTGCGAGGTGAGAATATCGGGCGAATGGGAGAAAATTTTGAATTGGGGAAAAACCTTGAAAATCCGAAAATCGGAGCGAATGGGGGAGAATCTATTGGCGAACGTGATTTGCGGTTAGAACCAGCCACACCTGTTACTACACACAACCTGCATTAAGAAGACAACATCAGCTAAGTAATATCAAAAATTCGAGTTGATTCAATAAAAACCTGCATGGTAGAATTTTGATTAATTTGATCTATGAACTTTTCCCTGTATTAGTAACTTTATTAAACAAATAACAATTGCCGTTATCCGTTATGAATTACCTATTTTGCAGTGGAATTTTGGACCTTTCATTATATATGTTCATTATTAATTATCATGATTTTGGTGCGTGTTTTGTAAATTAATTATGAGTTTGGGATATTCGATTTTCCTTCTGTAAAAAAATTGTAAACCAGTTCCGGCCGGGGTTGGGTATAATTTAACACACTCATTATTATTCTCATTATTATTCTTTTTTTATGCTATTTGGTTTCAACTTCTGTTGAAGGTTATTAAAATTCCTTTGCATTATTGTTTCTTTTGTTTTTTTATATAAATTTTCGGAGTAAAATGTATATAACGAATATGGAATAAATAGAAATTATAATGATTCTTACGGAAACTTTTCTTTTCCTTTCGCCTGAATCTTTGTAGTTGTTTATTGTGATGTAACAAGTGTTCTACCTGTTGTTTCGTATGCGTGCCATAGCACGTAAAGATTCTTCCGCCCGAAAACCCACGCCATGCTGAGCTAGTCGGCTGGGGAAAAGGCACGCCGGGCAAAAGAAGGAAGATCTTTAAATAAATATATGTTGCACTGACGGCGGCTCGGCTGCTTTCGGGTTTCGCAACAAGACTCAACGAGACCAGTTTAGGCAGAAGTAGCTTCAGGTGATTTATTGTTATTTTAGATATAGATATTATTGTGAAATTAGTTTTCTTTGGATTAAAAAAACAATTGTGTAACGCGGCACCGGCGGTAGATAGTAGAGAATTAACTCGGAATAGAATTTTATGATCAATTGGTGTTATTATTGTGAGTCGTGTGTTTTCGTTATTTTCAGTCGCGGGCCGTGCATAGTATTCGCCGCCATCTTCTCGCTTCGATGCGGCGATTTGAAGGCAGTTTTTTTTGGATTAAAAGCGAGTGGCGCTCACTCACGGCCTTTTCCCTGCGAGCTAAAGCCACCCGAAAACTGTCGCCTTTGCCCCAGTCGGGGGTGAAGGATTTTAGCCCTGTCGGGAGTATAACGGTAACAAATATCATAGCTTTTGAATCAACCTTCGTATGAAAGTGATATCTTTTTCTTTATACAAAAGGTGAGTAAAGTAGTCAAAAAAAGTAGTGTTAAAAGTAAACTGAGTGTTTGCAAGAATCTGAAGTACTAGTGGTTACAGCAAAAATTCTAGATAATCAATGGCTAACGCTTATCAACATACACAAAGCTTATTTTTTGTCCAAAGAACTTATTTTTATCCAATGTTTGAAGAAGCTGAAATTTATTCACTCGATACTAAAAATGCTTCACAAAAGCTTGTCAAAGATTGAACTATGTGTATCGCTGCAGGCGGTGGATTGCCAGAATTCAGCTGAAGAGAATCGCAGACTAGCCGGTTTCAATCCTGGACCAGTTGATAAAAAATGCACTGACTCCAGTAAACACTGGCTGTCTCGAAAGGTGTCTTTTCACAAACACAGCTCGATACTCTACATTGGGGGCTTAAACAGGTTAAAACGAGTCGCTAAATGTACGGTGTCGTATTGGAAAAACTTACAGTTGGAACGCTATCATAGCAGCTTAGATTAAAGACAGAACGAACAAAGTTAGTTACAGATATTAATGTTAAAAACACGTGATTTTAGCAAGGAGTTTTGTTGATCAATAAAATTAAATGTGAATTGTATTTGAAATCAAAGTTGTGCAGTTAGTTGTGCTAACCAAGCTGTCGAGTTATTGCCAAATGACAAGGGCGAAAAAGAAACAAGCTGCTTTTAATAAAGTTCTCATTTATTTACAGCCATTAGATCTGACAAAGTGCTATTTCTTCGCATTTAGATTTTATTTAATTAATTATATTATAGTAGTTATATTTCTGAATTAAAGGAAAAAAGTAAAGTTACCCCATAATAACCTTTGTTGAGTCCAGGACTTGAAGCTAATAGAGAGCTTCATTATAAATTACAATCACTGTAAATACAAATGTGAGATTAATAGTACCATGACTCACTTTAACTCAAATACCTACTCAGAGCTAGGTGAACTCAAAGCTCGATGTGTGGTCTCTCGTCCATACTTGTATTCGAACCAAGAGCCCCACGCACAAGAATCAAGAGCCCCACGCACAAGAAACAAGAGCCCCACACATGTCTGATGTACTTAAACCATTTGCAGGATCATCTGCAGCAGAGGATGAATGAATTCATGTTACAGCTTCTACGCAATATGGTTACCTTGATCTCCTGAATCTCATATGTGAAGATGAGAAGGTAGCCATCCACCATTCCAAGGAAGCCTCCTCTGCTTTTCTTCCCTATCTGTCAAAGCCATTTTGGATCACTCCATGCTATACGGCACACCAAGAAGGCTTGCTTCCTCTAGGTAATCATGTAAAGGAGTTGATAGCAGCTGCAAGCTCACGGACGGTTTCACTTAAAATTGATGAAGATACGAACGCACATAATGTGGGTCTTCTTTCAATAAGAGCTGTGCACTACGCAATACGGTATCACAATGGGTCCGTGCGTGCCTTCTTCGAAATCTGTTTGAAGTTTGGCTGTCTCCAATATGTATGGTTTCTGGACGACTAACCATAATCACACACCGAACTTTGAGTTCACCGATCTGAGAGTAGGTACTTGAGTCGAACCAGGCTAGGGCATGCAATCCCGAGATTTCGAGATCTCGGGATCCCGACACATTTTGGACATTTTCGAGATGCCGAATTTTTTATCGGGACTTCCGACATTCCAGGATTGATAAAATTCGACCTATTTTGAGAATTAGAAAAGTTTCGTCATTACGACATGAGCAAACAACCCAGAACTTAAAACTAAAAGAAATATATTTTTATGAAAATGGATGCGCCAAAGACTCATTATTACAATTGGAGTATGATTACATGCTTATTATTCCAACAAAAAGTGTGGATATATGTGCAAATTTTGAAACTCTAGACGAATTATGTTTATTATGAGCACACTTTCAAAACGAATCAGCAGTTTGAACCAATCGATATTATAACTTATCACTTGTTTCATTGAAAAGCAATATTATTTTGTAATTGATATGTAAACAACTAAAAAGAATAATGTATTTTTATTACATTATCGTAACATCCGTTATGATGATTAAATTTCAATTCGTTTTTAACTAATTTTAACTAATGACCAAAGAAGGAGAAATTATTGGACGAGAAGATAAAAACTAATTTCTTCTTATCTTCTTGTCCAATAATTAAATTCGGTGCAATTATAGATTAACGTTTTAACACCCATGTACATATGTGCATAAATTTAACATTATATGAACTTAACTTCCGGTGTTATGTATATATATTTGAAATAAAGTTCTAATTGAGTACAAATAAGCCAATATATCTGTTTAAATTCCCTAAATATAGTTTTTTTAATCAAATCCCGAAATCTTGGGACTATCTTCATAATCCCGAGATAGTTAATGATAATTCATCGAAGTCCCGAAAAGTCGAGGTTAGAATTTTTGGGACCTCTATTTCAATCTCGGGATTAATGCCCTAAATTAGGCATAAAATGAGTCATGCGTTGAGTAAATATATAATTTACAATGATCGCAAATACAGTTTTAACCAACCTGAAGGATCCAAACAGATAATCAGACAAAAAATCAACTTTCTAAACCGAAAAAAAATCCGTGCAACAGTTATTTTACGTGAATGTAATTTTTTTAAATTACGAAAATAAATCACTATTTATGTCGACAAAGCATCAATTATATTAGTTGTACATTTTTTTCAAAGACTTCGAAATATGGGTTGGAATATTTTGTTTTGTAATGGGCATTAGATGATATATTTTTTCAAAAATATAGCTGCTGACCTATGTATTGAATTTATGGAATGGTTAGCACTCTGTATATAATCTTGACATAATTTAGTGCTTACAAACTCAGTCGGATGACCCTCAGCTATATTTTCTAATCCTGCAATGCACTCTTTGTAATAATTTTTCGAGAAATCTTGATTAAATCTTAAGTATCACTGAAAAATCATTCTTAGTTTCACTAAGACGATTTGAAAAGATTTTCTGTGAATCCATGTCATATACACATCTTTTTGTTGAACATCATCATCCTACTTCGTCTAGTTTAGTTCTCTGCCAATGATGTCACTATAGGTAAGAGCTAAATCCTTGAAATGTCTTCCTACTGTAGCTTCACTATCGTCTGTGTCTTGATTTGATATCTTCAACTAACCACAGACATATCATCCTTCCGATTTTATCTTAATGTGAAGATTTCAACAAAAAACATAGCATCGACTCCATATACGATGCACATAGCACGCGAGTACAAATTTCATGGCATCTTATAGGAATTCTGTGGAAAGAAAACAGTCAACCACCTTTCAGAAAGTCTGTCCAGTTCAATTTTGCCCTGAGATCTCAATGTCTTACTACAACCATCCGTCCTGGCTTTTTCCTGTTGTCGCTAGTGTCACTGTTACCAGCAAAACGGTAAATGCTTTCATTTCCACCAAAGCACTAACCATCACAAAAAAAGGGCGGGTTTAGTTGCTACCTTCAACGAACGGCAAGTAAAGTAACGATGATAGAACTGGCCACCGCAAAACGACACACAGGGCCCACAACAGAGTAACCGTTATAATAATAAATCTTGTGTCTTTTTCTACTGGTAATGCTGGTATTACCGAATAGCTGGGAGAATGTGCACGGTGTTGGTCTGAAAAGTCTGAAAAATGTATAGAAAGCATAATTTTGATTTTTTTTTATAACTTGAAGGAGTCCAATATTCATCGGTGTAACTAAAAGTGAATCCTGGTGTATGGTTGAGTGGACTTTTTGTTTGGTTGTTTTGTCCTTGTTCGATATACTTGATTCCTCGCAAACGAAAATAAAGGAAATGGATTTCCGATGTAAGGAAAAACTATTGACTAGCGTTCTATGAAGAGTATAGTAATGGACGCACTGTGTAGAAATAAAATTTTTGACTTAACAACTGCACAAGTTTAACATTTTATAGACTAACATTAATGCTATTCAATATTAAATACAATAATGAACAGCTTTCAAATGTCATCGTTCAAATTTGGACTGAATAGAACTTTGAAATCAACGACATCATCGTGAGCTTGAAATAATTTTCTAAAAGGACACGGCCACGAAATAATGTCATGAAATTCAGAACGGAGCATGGAAACTGAAGTTACATATTAAGCAACCATGTTAATTTATTCAACAAGAGACTTCATAATTATGTTTCGAGTATTTAATTACTGAGAACTTAGTGAATGTTTTTTCTAAGAATCAATGATGAAAAGGCATTCTTGATTAAGTTCAAGCTAGGATATATGTATCAGGCATGACCTAAACGAATGTAAAAAATACTATACAATAATTTGACAACAAGTCCTTAGTTTTCTTGAATGCTTGTACTGGTTATTTAGAACAAAAGTTAATTAGCATCTTCGCATACCAATTATGGTTAGTAGCATTTATTTAAATCTTTTGTAGTTTTTAATATGTTAGTTAGGATAAACGAAAAATCATCACGCTTGAGCAATGAAAAAAGGCAATGACGTTAAAGGATTGGGTGTTTTTAGTTTGGTTTTCATTAATTGGATGTTTCCGTGTATTATATTAGTTTTGTATTGGTTTTGTCAATAAAATGTGAAACTGCACCACTTATCTTTTGATGCCTATTTGCCCACACCTGACGCTTGAAGCAGATTTGATTTAAAGTTGACTTTATCATTGAAATTGTTTTTTGTTGGTTCCTCAAAAACAAAAGCAAAACGAGAACTTTGAAATATGATGGTTCAGATATGAATAAATTAAAGTATTTTTAAACTTACATATTTTGTGATTAATTCATATAAACTCGGCGGGACCACACAGCCCTTAAGTGATGCTACTGATAAGGAAAGTAAGTAAATGATTTTATGGTTGTCTGTTTTGCGCTTTTTTAAGATGTAAGATGATTGGCTAAGATTATTAGATGATTGTTTCACCCGAAAGATGAAAGCCGCGGGTTTGCACAACCCGGCTTAGTATCGGCACTGCTCCTGTCGTTGGGAAAGGCCTTCTTAGGTACGCAGGGGCTGTGGTTTATAAGCTATCCAGTATGATATCGCTATCTGAACTGCCGAGAGTTCGATTCTGGATCTGGCGTTTGCTTAAGAGTATGTGAAGAAGTCGCACACTTCACCTAGTTCCGGAAAAATGGGCACTTTAAACCGTATGAAGATAGGTACGTTAGTCTACGATTAATAGATTTGCCTCCATGGGTAAAATTAAAACTGTTAGTATTAATATTACGCTGTCGTCCGTGCAGAAATCATGGTCCCCGTCCTAATGGTGGGCCCTCTAATTAAGCTTAATTGTAGGTGCAGAGGTTAAACACTAACGGTGTTTTTCTTCAGAATGTTTTCTTCTTACATCCCAACGGGAATCGGAGTAATGCATGCAAGTAGAATTCACGATTCATGCATTACCAGTAATGCTTAAAAGCTATAATTTACAAAGTTTAAGATATATGTTCATTACTCGCAGCATAAGGGGAATCCAGCTTGCACTCGGGATAAAACTTTCGATCATACAATACACATAGTCGGCGATGGGTGCTGTCTAGGCCCACTAAACCAGACTGGCCACATATGCAATTAACGTGCAAAATGGCGGATTTAAGGAAAAATCTTTAACCACTCCGAAAGAATGTCCGACACTGAGAACTGGCAAATACATCAGAAACACCAGTGAATCTTAAAAGCAAAAGATCAGCGCACGCATCAATTGTTCAAAAAACGTATCTGGCCTGGTTTAAGGGGCCCTTGATAAAGTAGCAAAAAGAAAATTACACAGAACTTTAAATTGTCCAATTGGTAAGTGAAATGTTCAGAATAGCACAACCTACACATTCCGGTTCATGCAGAGCTAAACTCGGCCATTAGATCAAGCTTCAGTACGCATTCCCCCTAGATGAATAATGCCGCGATTTAAAAATAGCTTTGTTTTGCGAAGCAATGCCGATCTTATGCCTTATACGCAATTCTTATGAAATGTGTACTAACGCTTTACTTTTCCCGTTGGGGTGTTTATTTGTGCTTTTGTGTGTTTGTTGCCAACGCTATTTTATCAAAACTTCTACATTGCTAGTAGCAGCAAAAATGATCTCCGTACTGGTTTCATTCGGTGTTATTCATTCAAATATTGCAAAGACTCGTGATTATGATAATTAAAAATTAATTAAAAGTAAAAACCAAGGAGTTTTATGAGACAGCGTGATATTTTATTGATATAAGAGGTTGCATCAAGAGGTTGCAAGCGAAAAAAAACATTTACACCGCAAATGCCAGCTATAATGCATGATTTCGATTTTCGGTTTGTCGCTTTGAGAATGGAGCAAATAATAAACTAGAAACACTAATGTTCGAAGAACAGTAGAAGAATCGTGCAGGTTTTGAGTGCATATTCTACCACATGAGCTGCTTATTACGGTCAAACTGTTTCAAATGCCAAGTTTTACTTTGGTCTCAAGAATGCATTATAACTCATATTACCACTGGCCTGAATTTCAACGTTTAAGAAAGCAAAACAGGGGTTAATTTTATTCGTTATCAGCTGCTTATTTCACAAAATTTTGAAAGCAGCATCTCATATAACATCAATGAAGAAAATGCTCAGTGCCTGCAACACTGTAACTGAAGTTGGTGTTTGGGGCTGTGATCCGAAAAATTTGCAGAGCTTTGCGAATTGAAACATTGGTTATTTATTTTCATTGTAAATGTTTCCGGTCTGAATACTAACTGTAAGCATTTACTGATGCAAAAATAGCACTATCAACTCGTGCTGGCAGCCTTTTGCCAGTATCAAAGCCAAAAATATATCACATTTGCTTCACGTTGAAATTAACCTACCTTGCGAATTTAATCTCGATCCGAAGACTGCATTTAACGTTATAGGAGTATGAAAAAATTAAGGGTTACCAGCCGCGAAATTTTTCAAATAATCGAAAACTTAATATTTGCTGTTTATTGTCATTTACCATAGCTGGCAGCACCAATCGAATTTTTCAACCAAAATTCTATTAAACACGGCCTAGATTAAGTTTCAGCTACTGTGTCAATTCAGAATTCATAGGGCAAAAAGCAGTTTTTTTTCCTTTTTAATTTTTCAAGATGGCACCACTGGCACAGAATTGCCTACAATTCAAAATCGCTTCTATCAGACCTGGTCCTACTTAAGTCCAATGTATTCTGTAAACTTTAAGTGTATCTGATGATTGGTTCGTGAGTTCCCGTGAACAGAAGATTTTGATGCTAAAAATAAAGATACATTGGGAAAGGGTTACCGCTCTTGTCCGACATGAAATTTCCAAAATTTTACTTTGACTGCTTAGATAAAACATAAAATTTGTATACAAGCTGGTTTTTATTGTAAAAAACGGCCAAATTTTAGGAGATTCGATGGTTTGAATGTTTTCACTTTCAGTGCCTGCCGTAGATACAGGGTTGCCAGCACGTTCATAAAAAACTATGCAAGTGTGCAACTTAGCAACAATCATATGCTCTTTGAGTTTCATAATGATTTGACTATCAAATAAATAGTTATCACAGTTTAAAAATTTTCAATTTTTCCAATCTTATTTAAGGCGCCTAGCGCACAGATAGGGTTAAAAATTTCAAAAACATTATCATATTCACATTTAAAACACGTTCCGAATTTATTTTAGATACTTTAATTTTGCAAAAGCTATTTTTTGACAGAATAATAGGTACATTTAAAATGTCACTAAAACGACCATCGGCGCCAAAGGGTTAAAGATTTTTAGCTTTTTGCGAAATTTGCCACTATTTTGCATATACACCAATGTATTTTGAAAATTTCAGGTCAATCGGATGGCGCGTTCCTGAGATTTTTTCACTGAAACTTTTTGATGATATATATATATATATACATATATAAATATATATATATATATATATATATATATATATATATATACATATATATATATATATATATATATATATATATATATATATATATATATATATATATATATATCTATATATATTTATATATATATATATATATATTTATATATATAATATATATATATATATATATATATATATATATATATATATAAATATATATTTATATATATAAATATATATATATATATATATATATATAAATATATATATATATATATATATATATATATATATATATATATATATATATATATATATATATATATATATATGTATATATATATATATATATATATATATATATATATATATATATATATATATCTATATATATATATATTTATATATATATATATATATATATACATATATATATATATATATATATATATATATATATATATATATATATATATATATATATATATATATATATATATATATATGGGGCATTTCACGTGAAGCGGACAACGAAAAAAAGTCGAGGTTCTGGATTTCGTTCATATTGTGCATAATGGTACTTCTAGAAGCTATGAATGTGGATGAACAAGTATTTGTTCCTATGAGGTTTAGTTGCCAAGTTATGGGCTTCTGAATAATTGACCAAATTGATAAAAGGTTTTTTCGGAAGCGGATTTTAAGATTCAAAACAAAATCTAAAAAACATTTAACATATTGATTGGTATAGAAAATTAGCTGTTCTTTTTAATTTTGAAATAAGATTTGAAAAACAAATTTTTTTTCCTGTGTTGAACCGGAAGTTGACACTTTAACTCGTAATTTGACCAATTTGGATCATAAGTTTAGTCAACATAAATACGCTCCGCAAATTTCACGATTATTAATTGTTTCTGCTTGAAGTTATGACATATCAAAATTTGAAACATGAACAAGCATTATCATGAACAAGCATTAAACAAAATAACTTTTGATTCTAAATACTTCCTTTTAACAAAATTATACTTGGCATAGAAATGCAGGGATATCTGAAAATTCACTAAAATGCCCACTGCCGCCGAAGGGCCAAAAATATCTTAATATTAACAAGTCATGGACTTAACCCCTATATGCATTCATGTCCTCCGAAAATTTCAGCTTCATCAGAGTGGTGGCTCCAAAAATTATCCCCATTAATCTTTTTGCTGAATATATATATATATAAATATATATATATATATATATATATATATATATATATATATATATATATATATATATATATATAAATATATATTATGTATATATATATATATATATATTCTTTTTTGTAATGAGGGGAAAATCCACACGGATACCAGTCCGGCGCCCTAGTTATGTCGGACTTGAACTGACTTCAAGCCAGCTTATTCTCTACTCTACATCACCGCGGGACTGCCAATCGGTATTATTTCGTGGGGTGGGTCAGCATTAACTGCTCGCAGTTCTATTTCCTCTTATTTCCTTTTCCTTTTTTGGAAGAATAGCGTGTATCTGCGCTACAAGTTTTGCCAGCTCAGTCCGTGCAGATACCAGTATCATATCAACACAATTTTCTGTCGATAGTGGCAAGTTCGTGTATCGTTCCAACTTTGCTCTGTGTCAGGAAAACCGCGTGCAATTGAAAAGAATGCGTTTCGGGTCGCATGTCTGGCAATTCAGAGAGTCATCTAAACCGAAGCGATGTAGGTATTTTCAGTATGCACCATGTCCAGTTAGAAATTGCGTTAGATCGTATGTTACTTCTCCATATGGGCTTTTGATCCATTTTAATATCGGGGATGAGCTTGTATGTTCCTCTGCCAACAAAAACTTGTTCCCATCTTCTTGTCAACGCCTCCTCTGATCTTTGTCGCTCCATCTTTGTGTCGGCATTATGGTTTCAGTAGATTCTCTGCATTTTGGTTGCGAGAATGTCAATCGGCATCATATCTGCTGTCACAAACGCCACTTCTCCTCAAATGGTCCTATATCAGCGAATCACCCTGAGGGCACTTAATCAATAGACTGAACATATCCTCTTTATATTTTTCCGCACTGCTAGCTGGTGTAGCCACACAGGTGCTGCATACAGCGAAATGGAACTCACAGCTCTGGTGATCTGGATTTTGTGATTTTGACTTGATCCTCCGATGTAAGTGAATTTAAATGGTCGGTGGTACCTCACTCACCGATCCTTGCTGGACTGTTCGAGAGCTTTCCTGATGACGCGAAAAGAGTATTCTGACAATATTTTTGAGGAGCACGGGGCAGCTGACTTGTGGTGACCTCAGATAATTTATACGCAACATGACGGCTCGATACGCTCCACTCCATAGATTAACGTTTGCTTCATCGTACAGTTGTTTGAAGCACGCTTTTTGCTACTGCGTATAGCGAGTTGAAACCTTTTTCTCGCTTGGAGGTATTTTTGCTGAAATTCCTCATAGTTGGGTTGGTTTACGCTGCGTTGGCTCTTTCTCCTCGTCTTCAGGCACTCAGTCCGAAGCCTGGTTGGCTCCTCCGTCCGTAGTGTGGCCTCCCTTATGACGCCAGCTTTCGCGTTGACATTGAAGCGTCACTCGCACACGTTGTAAGCTCAATTGCCCTTCCAGCCTTCTCCGCAGCTGTTCCTCGAGGCACTTCATTTTGCACACTCATTTCCGTGAATGCTTTTTCATCAAATTTGCAGACTGACCAACCTGTACGAACAGTCTTGACTTTTCGCTGGGATCGACTACTTAGCCTGTATCCAGTTTTGAATATGATGGATTGGTGATCACTGTGCGTGTAGTGTTCTGATACCCGCCATACCACATCTGCTGCAATTGATGGACTCGCGAACATTAAGTCAATAATCATCCCTCATCCCTCGGCTTCGAAAAGTAGTTACGCTCCCGGTATTCATTAGCACTACGTTCAACTGAGAGAAAGCTTCGATACGAATGCAGCCTCGAGCGTTGATGCTTTGTTTGTCCCACTAGGCGGCCCATGAATTGAAATTGCCAGCTATAATGTGTGGTGTATGTTGTTTTGCGCTTATTACTAGCCTTTCCAGTAGGTGATGAAACTGGTTAATAGTCGAGTTGCAAGAGACATAGCAGCTGTACACGTAACATCCACTTATTTTTGCCCCACACAAAACCGTCCTCACTTTCGACCATGGTTTCCTGGAATGATGTGCCTCCGCAAACCCAAATGGCCAACCAGCTGGATTTATCTCGAACCCAGACATTTTCACGCAAAGTCCTGTATTATTCACTAACTATGTTCAATTACACTCACTACCTCTATCTTCATCTCATTTATATTTTGGGAGAGCAGACCTTGGGCTGCTGCACAATGATTGATATTTAGTTGGATAAATCTCATTTTCGATTCATGAGCGCTCTTCTAAAAACTGGTAGTTGACTACTACCAGCAACGTGCTTGGAGTCACCTTCCTTTGTGTAAGCGCAAAAGAAGCATTTTGAGTCCTTCGAGCACTCTTTCACAATGTGGGCTCTTTCACCACATCGTCCACACATTTCAGATCGGTCATGTTCTTCGTCCTTCGAGCACTCTTTCACAATGTGGGCTCTTTCACCACATCGTCCACACATTTCAGATCGGTCATGTTCATTTTTGCACGCTTTAGTGAAATAAGCATATTCTAAGCAGTTTTTACTAATGTTCGAAGAACATTAGTATTAAAATCGATTCGGCCAAAAATTCATATTTCTTTATATATATATATATATATGTACAAAAAATTTCAGTGAGATAATCTCGGGAACGCGCCATCCGATTGAGCTGAAATTTTCAGGATATATTGGTGTATATGCAGAATAGGTCCAGGTCTCTTTAAATGTCAGTTATTGTTAACCTTTTGACGCCGGCGGCCATTTAAGTGATATTTTTAATATACCTATTATTTCGTGCACAAATGATTTTCGCAAAAATAAAGTTAACGAAATAAATTTCTAACGTGCTTTACATATGAATCGGATAATGCTTTGGAATTTTTTAACCCTATGTGTGCGCTGGGTGCCTAAAAAGAGGACGGGAAAATTTGAAAATTTTTAAATTTCGATAACTTTTGACAGAGCTACTCAATCATTACGAAATTTTCAGAACAAATTGGTATTATTCAGTTGTAGATCTGTGTAGCTTTTAATGAGCGTGCTGGCAACCCTGTAGCTAGGGCAGGCACTGAAAGTGAAAACCTCCAAATCATCGTCTCTCTTGAAAAAATGCCGTTTCTTCAAAAAACAGCCATTCATATGTAAATCTTGTGCTTTGTTTATATAACCAAAAAAAAAAAAAAGTTATGGTATAACGGGCACGCCTGGTAACCCTTGCCCAATTTACCTATATTTTTAGCATCAAAAACTTCTGTTCACGGAAACTCACGATCCGATGAGCAGAATTATTTGAAATTCACAGAATGTATTGGCCTTAAATAGGACCAGGTCTGATAGAAGTGATTTTGAAATGCGGGCGATTCTGTGCCAGTGTTGCCATCTTGAAAAACCACTAAAAAAGATAACTGTTTTTAGCCCTATAAATTCTGATTGAATCGTTCCATTTTGACGAAACTCACACAATTGCTGGACCTTACTTTAAGCCACGTTTGGTAGAAGTTTGGTTGGAAAATTCGGTTGGAGCTGCCAGCTATGATAATTTTGGTGTCTTCATTTTGAAAAAAAAAAAATTGGAAGTGAAAACATTCAAACCATCGAATATTCAAAAAAATGTCCGTTTCTTACAATAAAACCAATCTGTATATAAATCTTATGTTTTATCTACACGTTCAAAATAAAACTAAATAAATTTCATGTCGGACAAGAACGGTAACCCTCTCCCAGTTAACCTATATTTTTAGCATCAAAAACTTCTGTTCACGGAAACTCACGAACCAATAATCAGATACAGCTAAAATTTACAGAATGCACTGGACTTAAGTAAGACCAGATTTGATAGAAGCGATTTTGAATTGTGGGCAAGTCTGTGCCAGTGGTGCCATCTTGAAAAATTACAAAGAAAAAAAACTGCTTTTTGCCCTATGAAATGTGAATAAGTTACCAGATTTTCATGAAATTGACACAGTAGACACACCTAACTCTAATCTCTGTTTGATGGAAATTTGGTTGAAAAATTTTATTGGTGCTGCCAGCTATGGTAATTTTTGTGTCTTTGGTTTTGAAAATTCGCTCAGGAAAATAAAACTTTTTGCACTATAACTTCCAGTGCAGTCATGAAATCAATACGAATTTCATACAATTAATGAAACCTGTCATAAACATTATTCAGACCAAATTTGGTTGAAAAGCCACTATAGGGTTGCCAGCTATTGTTGGTTTTGTGTTTTATTGTAATATCTTTATTAAGCGGTTTTATCGTAGAATTTTCAAATAATAATGATATTGTAGTGACAATAAACAGCAAATATTAAGCTTTCGATCATTTGAAAAAACTCGCTGCAGGTAACCCTAAATTTCTTTATACTCCTATAACTTCGAATGTAATTGAACAACGTGAAGCAGATTTGATATTTTCTTGACTTTGATACTGGCGAAAGGTTGCCAGCACGAGTCGGTTGTGCTACTTTTGTATCAATAAATGCTTACAGTTAGTATTCATACCGGAAACATTTACAATGAAAATAAATAACCGATGTTTCAATTCCCTAAGTTCTGCAAATTTTTCGGATCGCAGCCCCAAACACCAACTTCAGTTACAGTGCTGCAGACACTGAGCATTTTCTTCATTGATGTTATATGAGATGCTGCTTTCAAAGTTTGGTGAAATAAGCAACTGATAACGAATATAATTAACAAGTGTTTTTCTTTCATAAACTTTGAAACCCATGCCAGTGGTAATATCTGAAACCTTCTACCATATGAGTTATAATGCATTCTAGAGACCAAAGTAAAACGTGGCATTTGAAACAGTTTGGCCGTAATAAGCAGCACATGTGGTGGAATATGCACTCAAAACCTGCACGATTCTTCTACTGTTCTTCGAACATTAGTGTTTCTAGCGGTTCAGGTGCGCTAGAGTTTTTTGAAAATAAAATCAGGCCAAAACAGTCGTGACCGAAAATCATCATCACAATCAGCGTCTGCTTTGCCCCGACAGTGAACGAACCAACAGGACCCCGTGGCACGGTCGGCGATGAAGTGTTAGCTCACGGGACACCCGAAGAAACTGCGAACGCGATCTCTGACCACACAGGACGCGAGATGAGACATCCGGGCACGAGATACGACAAGGAACAACACCACCAGCATGGCGAAAATGAACCGAGAAACGTAAAGTGTACTCACCCGAAACAGGGCCACCTCGACTGCCAAAACTAGACCGCAGCACGACGACTCATCCGTGTTCGCTATATTAACAGCCTTGGCCTTCAGTCCGAATGTATTCATCCAATCACCATCTGCACGGCCTATAAGTGCGAGCTTAATGACGGCCAAAGTCTTTTCATCCCGGTACAACTTACGCCCCCAGCGTCCGTCCTTCACGTTCTACCAAGCCTGGATGGTTGGTCGAGCTAGGACTTCAATTAGGGCACATGTTAGCTCGCAAGCGGCAATTGAGTTTCCAATAGGAGTGTTTATCGTGATAATATTTTCTATTATGGCCGCCACTATATCGATGTTATCAACTTCAGCACCAACACGCACGATCACCTTCAAACTTCCAGATCCAGATTTGATGACATTGTTCACGATTGTTCGAGTCGACCGAAACGTGGCTCCGACGTCATTAAATCCTCCCCGGGGTGTCGTCAGCCAGTTCCCAGCAGATCAAACAGATTTTGCAATGTAAAACGTTTGAAGAAAGATGGGTAAACAAACGCTCACCTGTTCGCAGCTAAATTATGTAGCTGACATATGAAAATTGACAGCTGACGTCGAGTATGGAACGAGACTCGAAGTAGGGCTGCCAGGTGGAGGCTAACAAGTAATGAGGTAAATGGCCGCTGGGAGAGGACATTGCCCTGATAAGGTGAAATAGTTCAAACAAGAAAAACTCTAGCGCACTTGAACCGCTAGAAAACTAATTTTCGAAGAAATTGTCTTTGAGTGACAAAAAAATGTGGAAAGACATAATACACTTTTTTGTGCAACCATTCCTTATCCCAAGCAACAAAACTCAACTATAACACAAATGATGAAAATGTTCAGTGCTGGCAACACTTTCCCAATGAAGTAGCAATAAGTTTACCTTAACAAGCTCATACTTAAATCAACTTATCCTTTGAATTTCGTTCTCATCGCATGATTTCATCGAAAGTTTCAGCGGTTAAACGTTGTTTGAGGCGAAAAATGTTCAAAACTCGGAAAATTTTAAAACTGGTTTCTTATTTTTATCGCAAATGCTTTGCATATGAGTACGTAATTTGAAGCATCTGTTGGTGCAATATTTACGAAAATGGCTAATGCTGGTTAGCCTGTGTCAGCAGCAAGACAAAAAATATACCAAATCTGCTTCACGTTAAGTTAAACTCAACCAGTAAATTTCGTTTCGATTGAGTCACTGCGCTGGAAGGTATACGGGTGAAAAGAATTTTAGGATAACCACCCTTAAAACATTTCAAATTTTTAAAACGTTAATATTTGTTGTTAATTTTCATTGCAGGATCATTCTCAATTGCAAATCTAATGACATAATCGCTCAGTAAAGAAATTCCACAAAATTACAAAAATGGTCATAGCTGGCAGCCCTTTCATGATTTTTGCACGAAATTCCTACAACATTTACTTCACATTAAGGTCCATTTACTGGGTTACCCACTACCACAGGGTTGCCCGCATTTCAAAATCACTTCTATCAGACCTGGTCCTAGCTAATACCAACATATCCTGTACATTTCATTATAATAGGATAATCCGGTCGTCAGATCTCGTGAACAGAACTTTCGAGTGTTTAAAATAGAGGTAATTTGGTGATGGATTGCCGTTCTTGTGCAAATCGGAATTTCCTAAATTTTATCTTGAGATGAAGGACAAAAGATAAAATTTATCAAAGATTTGAAATTTTTTGTCAAAAATCAAAAATTTTTCAGGAAGGTCAATGATTTGAAGGATTTTTTTTCAGCAGCCTGCCACAGCTACAGGGTTACCCGCTTTATGCTGAAAATCTATATGTGCCAAATTTTAGTCAACATCAATACGCTCTGCAATTTTCACGATGATCCATTGTTTTGCTTAGATAAAGTAAACGACTGTTATGAAAATTTTGAAACGAACTGTATAAATAAAGTTAAGGAAAGGAATTGTGAATGTAACGCGATGTTTACTCTAGGTGGTTTGCACTACGTAGTGAAGTATACGATCCGCCCAACTTCTCGTTTCCTGGCGTGGATATTTGAGGCAGCCGAGGGCAAGAAACGAGTGGCGCCCGGACTCACTCCTTTCTCTTCGAGTGAGCCAGCCACTCAAAGCTGCCGCCCTCGTCCGCGGACAAGTTGGAGAGGGTCGGCGACTGACGTCCAAGTTATAACGGTAACAATATATATGTATATATATATATATATATATATATATATATATATATATATATATATATATATATATATATATATATATATATATATATATATATATATGTATATATATATTTATATCTATTTATATACATATATAGATATATATATATATATATATATATATATATATATATATATATATATATATATATATATATATATATATATATATATATATATATATATATATATATATTTCTATATATATATATATATAGATATATATATATATATATATATATATATATATATATATATATATATATATATATATATATATATATATATATATATAGATATATATATAGATATATATATATATATATATATATATATATATATATATATATATATATAGGGTGTTTGGTAAGCACTTTTGTAAGAAGGTATTTCTTGATATTTCGAGCGAAAAATCGTTGCACAGGGTCGTCCTGTTTTCGAAATCTGCGGAGTTATAGGGTGGTCAAGAAAAGTGTTTCGGGCCTGTACTCTGACTCACTTAAATCAATATATCTTGAAAACTAATAATCATAACGAATAATTTTATGGCTTGTTTTTTTTATGGAATCAAATTACCTTTGATTTGATTTAACATCCTAAATTGCAACTGTACCCGATTTTGATATATTTACTTCAAAACAAAATTTTGCACTTCTACCCCGAAAATACTGTGTTCAATGTGGTTTTTTCTCAGAAAACATCATGCAAATATGCCATTTTAATTTTATATTTTTCTAGGCCATATAATTCGCTATAAAAAATGCATACATGGTTAGGTTTCACCATTTCAAATTTTCGGGGTAGAAGTGCAAAAATTTTGTATTTTGAAGTTAATATATTAAAATCAGGTACGGTTACAATTTTCGTGTTACATCAAATTAAAGGCAATTTAATTTCATAAAAAAAAGAGCAGCAATAAAACTTTGCGTTGTGATTATTAGTTTCCAAGATATAACGATTTAAGTGCGTCAGGGTACAGGTCTGAAACACTTTTCTCGACCGCCCTGTAACTCCGCAGATTTTGAAAACCGGACCACCCTGTTGAACAATTTTGTGCTCAAAATATATCAAGGAATAAATTATTATATATATAATAAAATATATATATATATATATATATATATATATATATATATATATACCAGTGTATAATATATAATCAAAACTATAATATTTCACTCCCTTTTTTAGTAAAGTGCTGCCTTTGGATAACAAAATTAGCTCCCCTGAAAATTTTAAAAACGCCAGTACTGGTCCGTGAACGATAGATATGGAATTGAGAGAATCAAGGTTTACGGAGGCTTTTTATAATAACCGATAAATCGTTTTTGTGATATTGTTTTTGTGCTCGCAGACTTTTATCACTCCTTCATATTTAGATGCCATAGCCTTATAGTCCGGGGAAATCTAACATAGTGCTTCGGAAAAATTAGGGGAAAGCTGCATTTTGGTATGAACCTTGGTACTGGCGTGTTGAACAAAATGTCAAAAGTTCCCATCGATCCGAGTGCTGCGTCGCTTTTTATACGGGGTCAAAGGTCACCAAAAGTGACCTTTTCTAAATATTTCACTAACGGTTAAGTCTTCAGAAAGACAATGTATGACGAATTTGTAGCTTAACAGATTTCCGACAAAAAAGATTGTATAGCTTTTTCCTGTAATCATAACCATTTTTGAGATATATTGATCTAAACATTTGTTACTAACAGCATCCTTTTTCTCACGGTATGTTAATATTAGCAGATTTTGATTACGACTTGGCATGTTTGTGAGTTTGTTTTTCTATGTTTAAGAGGCGCATAGAAAAAACATACAAATAAACTTATCTACCAGACTCCAGGATAGGTGGAAAAGTGTGCTCCGAAAAGTTCCTCCCTCCCCCTTTGCCATAAAATGGTATCCCTGATCATCCATCCCAAATCTTCAGAAATGAGCTCGTTGCCTGCTCTTTGCCCACTGTTAAACAAGATAGGATAACTTTTTATCCTGTGAATTGCCTATTCTTGACATCGCAGGACCAGCCCTACATCCACACCCTTCCCACACCCTACCCACCCCCGCAAACGAACCACCCCGAAATACCCGGTTTTTTAGTTTTTTTTCCATTCCGTCTTATCCCATGAACGATCAGGGCAAGGTCACGTAATTTCAGGTGCGAATTGGTTTCGAGACGTGTCATGTCCTTTTGGCGCTATGCAGTCATCACAGGATTGGTAAAAAACTGATTATTCGGGGATAATCTGCATCGGATTGAGCTCCTATAATGTCAAGAATGAGCGTTTACAGAATTAGGCCAGGATATTATCTTACTTTTTCATGCTCCTAAGCCCATGATAAGTTTCAAAACCTATTTTCACCTACAATAAATAAATGATGCCGCAATACAGTTTTTTTTCGGAGAAAGGAAGAGCGAGCAGATGTCCCTACAAGTTTAATGGCAAAGGGGGGCGGGAGACGTGTGGTAACTTTTCGGAGTACACTTTTCCACCTACCCTGGAGTCTGGTAGATAAGTTTGTGTACATGTTTTTTTGTATGCGCCTCTTAAACATAGAAAAACCAACTCACAAACATTCCAAGTCGTAATCAAAATCAGATAATATCAACATGCCGATGAGAATGAAGGTGCTGTTAGTAACAAATGTTTAGATCAATATATCTCAAAAACGTTTATGGTTACAGGAAAAAGTTATAACATCTTTTTTGTCGGAAATTTTCTAAGCTACAAATTCGTCATACATTGTTTTTCTAAAGACTTAACCGTTACTGAGATATTAAGGAACGGTCACTTTTGGTGACCTTTGACCCCGTTTAAAAAGCGACGCAGCACTCGGATCGATGGGGACTTTTGACATTTTGTTCAACACGCCAGTACCAAGGTTCACACCAAAATTCAGCTTTCCCCTAATTTTTCCGAAGTTTCACCTTTTTTATGTCGGATTTCACTGGGCTATTAGAGAATGAGCGACGTCATTAAACCCTCCCCGGGGTGTCGTCAGCCAGTTCCCAGCAGATCAAACAGATTTTGCAATGTAAAACGTTTGAAGAAAGATGGGTAAACAAACGCTCACCTGTTCGCAGCTAAATTATGTAGCTGACATATGAAAATTGACAGCTGACGTCGAGTATGGAACGAGACTCGAAGTAGGGCTGCCAGGTGGAGGCTAACAAGTAATGAGGTAAATGGCCGCTGGGAGAGGACATTGCCCTGATAAGGTGAAATAGTTCAAACAAGAAAAACTCTAGCGCACTTGAACCGCTAGAAAACTAATTTTCGAAGAAATTGTCTTTGAGTGACAAAAAAATGTGGAAAGACATAATACACTTTTTTGTACAACCATTCCTTATCCCAAGCAACAAAACTCAACTATAACACAAATGATGAAAATGTTCAGTGCTGGCAACACTTTCCCAATGAAGTAGCAATAAGTTTACCTTAACAAGCTCATACTTAAATCAACTTATCCTTTGAATTTCGTTCTCATCGCATGATTTCATCGAAAGTTTCAGCGGTTAAACGTTGTTTGAGGCGAAAAATGTTCAAAACTCGGAAAATTTTAAAACTGGTTTCTTATTTTTATCGCAAATGCTTTGCATATGAGTACGTAATTTGAAGCATCTGTTGGTGCAATATTTACGAAAATGGCTAATGCTGGTTAGCCTGTGTCAGCAGCAAGACAAAAAATATACCAAATCTGCTTCACGTTAAGTTAAACTCAACCAGTAAATTTCGTTTCGATTGAGTCACTGCGCTGGAAGGTATACGGGTGAAAAGAATTTTAGGATAACCACCCTTAAAACATTTCAAATTTTTAAAACGTTAATATTTGTTGTTAATTTTCATTGCAGGATCATTCTCAATTGCAAATCGAATGACATAATCGCTCAGTAAAGAAATTCGACAAAATTACAAAAATGGTCATAGCTGGCAGCCCTTTCATGATTTTTGCACGAAATTCCTACAACATTTACTTCACATTAAGGTCCATTTACTGGGTTACCCACTACCACAGGGTTGCCCGCATTTCAAAATCACTTCTATCAGACCTGGTCCTAGCTAATACCAACATATCCTGTACATTTCATTATAATAGGATAATCCGGTCGTCAGATCTCGTGAACAGAACTTTCGAGTGTTTAAAATAGAGGTAATTTGGTGATGGATTGCCGTTCTTGTGCAAATCGGAATTTCCTAAATTTTATCTTGAGATGAAGGACAAAAGATAAAATTTATCAAAGATTTGAAATTTTTTGTCAAAAATCAAAAATTTTTCAGGAAGGTCAATGATTTGAAGGATTTTTTTTCAGCAGCCTGCCACAGCTACAGGGTTACCCGCTTTATGCTGAAAATCTATATGTGCCAAATTTTAGTCAACATCAATACGCTCTGCAATTTTCACGATGATCCATTGTTTTTCTTACAAGTAATGACAAATCAAAATTTGAAAAAAATTCCTTGCCTACTTTTAGGCACCCTACACCCATACACGGCTCAAAATTTCCAATTCTTTATCATAGACAAGCTTAAAACATAATTAGTTTCCATTCTTAATACTTTTCTTTAACAAAAATTTACACTGCTTGGAAATATAGGAGTTCCTCAAAATTCACTAAAACGCTCGCCGCCGCCAAAAGGTTTAAGATATCTGAATTTCATGGACCTACCTACTATATACATCTACGTTCTCCGAAAATTTCAGCTCAATCGGATCGGCCACTCCAGAGATTATCTCCCTTAATCATTTTGGTGTTATATATATATATATATATATATATATATATATATATATATATATATATATATATATATATATATATATATATATATATATATATATATATATATATATATATATATATATATATATATATATAAAGAAATATGAATTTTCGGCGAAACGAGTTTAATACTATTGTTCTTCGAACATTAGTAAAAACAGTTTGGAAATAGTTCCGCAGAAACGGTGCCACAAAGGCCCGACTGAGGCTTCGCGGTAATCCAGATCGGAAATGGGAGTTCTTCTATTTTCGACATCAAGGTGAGATAGACGTGGTGTAGGAGAACGATTGCTTATAGAGATATTTTCTTTTTGGTCTTTTAATCGAAGAAACCTCTGGGTGAGACGAATTATCGGAAGGCTGGAGCGAGCTGGACAAGATATTGGATTTATGACGGTGGTTTTGGTTTTTTTCTATCGAAAAATACGGCGGACTAGCAAGTATTGTCCGCCGATTGAGGGGTTTTAACGCTATGAAGGTTTTGTTTTTTTATATCGAGCTGGCGCCGGAAAAGCGAGAGTTGTTCGTCGATCAAAGAATACAAAAAAGCGAAGATTGCGGCCGAGGAGTACCAGGGTCACCGCAGGCAGTTGACTGATAAGGAGTTCGAAGGGCGTATGCTGAGGAGGCGGCGAAGGTACGTGGCTGTAGCGTTAGGTTTAGAATAAGAGTAAGAGTGGATGTAATTAGTGAGTAAGTGTAACTTTGCGAATCGCGGCGCCGTGTTGATGTTGCTTAGATAAAGTAAACGACTGTTATGAAAATTTTGAAACGAACTGTATAAATAAAGTTAAGGAAAGGAATTGTGAATGTAACGCGATGTTTACTCTAGGTGGTTTGCACTACGTAGTGAAGTATACGATCCGCCCAACTTCTCGTTTCCTGGCGTGGATATTTGAGGCAGCCGAGGGCAAGAAACGAGTGGCGCCCGGACTCACTCCTTTCTCTTCGAGTGAGCCAGCCACTCAAAGCTGCCGCCCTCGTCCGCGGACAAGTTGGAGAGGGTCGGCGACTGACGTCCAAGTTATAACGGTAACAATATATATGTATATATATATATATATATATATATATATATATATATATATATATATATATATATATATATATATATATATATATATGTATATATATATTTATATCTATTTATATACATATATAGATATATATATATATATATATATATATATATATATATATATATATTTATATATATATATATATAGATATATATATATATATATATATATATATATATATATATATATATATATATAGATATATATATATATATATATATATATATATATATATATATATATATATATATATATATATATATATATATATATATATATATATATATATATAGGGTGTTTGGTAAGCACTTTTGTAAGAAGGTATTTCTTGATATTTCGAGCGAAAAATCGTTGCACAGGGTCGTCCTGTTTTCGAAATCTGCGGAGTTATAGGGTGGTCAAGAAAAGTGTTTCGGGCCTGTACTCTGACTCACTTAAATCAATATATCTTGAAAACTAATAATCATAACGAATAATTTTATGGCTTGTTTTTTATGGAATCAAATTACCTTTGATTTGATTTAACATCCTAAATTGCAACTGTACCTGATTTTGATATATTTACTTCAAAACAAAATTTTGCACTTCTACCCCGAAAATACTGTGTTCAATGTGGTTTTTTCTCAGAAAACATCATGCAAATATGCCATTTTAATTTTATATTTTTCTAGGCCATATAATTCGCTATAAAAAATGCATACATGGTTAGGTTTCACCATTTCAAATTTTCGGGGTAGAAGTGCAAAAATTTTGTATTTTGAAGTTAATATATTAAAATCAGGTACGGTTACAATTTTCGTGTTACATCAAATTAAAGGCAATTTAATTTCATAAAAAAAAGAGCAGCAATAAAACTTTGCGTTGTGATTATTAGTTTCCAAGATATAACGATTTAAGTGCGTCAGGGTACAGGTCTGAAACACTTTTCTCGACCGCCCTGTAACTCCGCAGATTTTGAAAACCGGACCACCCTGTTGAACAATTTTGTGCTCAAAATATATCAAGGAATAAATTATTATATATATAATAAAATATATATATATATATATATATATATATATATATATATATATATATATATATATACCAGTGTATAATATATAATCAAAACTATAATATTTCACTCCCTTTTTTAGTAAAGTGCTGCCTTTGGATAACAAAATTAGCTCCCCTGAAAATTTTAAAAACGCCAGTACTGGTCCGTGAACGATAGATATGGAATTGAGAGAATCAAGGTTTACGGAGGCTTTTTATAATAACCGATAAATCGTTTTTGTGATATTGTTTTTGTGCTCGCAGACTTTTATCACTCCTTCATATTTAGATGCCATAGCCTTATAGTCCGGGGAAATCTAACATAGTGCTTCGGAAAAATTAGGGGAAAGCTGCATTTTGGTACGAACCTTGGTACTGGCGTGTTGAACAAAATGTCAAAAGTCCCCATCGATCCGAGTGCTGCGTCGCTTTTTATACGGGGTCAAAGGTCACCAAAAGTGACCTTTTCTAAATATTTCACTAACGGTTAAGTCTTCAGAAAGACAATGTATGACGAATTTGTAGCTTAACAGATTTCCGACAAAAAAGATTGTATAGCTTTTTCCTGTAATCATAACCATTTTTGAGATATATTGATCTAAACATTTGTTACTAACAGCATCCTCTTTCTCACGGTATGTTAATATTAGCAGATTTTGATTACGACTTGGCATGTTTGTGAGTTTGTTTTTCTATGTTTAAGAGGCGCATAGAAAAAACATACAAATAAACTTATCTACCAGACTCCAGGATAGGTGGAAAAGTGTGCTCCGAAAAGTTCCTCCCTCCCCCTTTGCCATAAAATGGTATCCCTGATCATCCATCCCAAATCTTCAGAAATGAGCTCGTTGCCTGCTCTTTGCCCACTGTTAAACAAGATAGGATAACTTTTTATCCTGTGAATTGCCTATTCTTGACATCGCAGGACCAGCCCTACATCCACACCCTTCCCACACCCTACCCACCCCCGCAAACGAACCACCCCGAAATACCCGGTTTTTTAGTTTTTTTTCCATTCCGTCTTATCCCATGAACGATCAGGGCAAGGTCACGTAATTTCAGGTGCGAATTGGTTTCGAGACGTGTCATGTCCTTTTGGCGCTATGCAGTCATCACAGGATTGGTAAAAAACTGATTATTCGGGGATAATCTGCATCGTATTGAGCTCCTATAATGTCAAGAATGAGCGTTTACAGAATTAGGCCAGGATATTATCTTACTTTTTCATGCTCCTAAGCCCATGATAAGTTTCAAAACCTATTTTCACCTACAATAAATAAATGATGCCGCAATACAGTTTTTTTTCGGAGAAAGGAAGAGCGAGCAGATGTCCCTACAAGTTTAATGGCAAAGGGGGGCGGGAGACGTGTGGTAACTTTTCGGAGTACACTTTTCCACCTACCCTGGAGTCTGGTAGATAAGTTTGTGTACATGTTTTTTTGTATGCGCTTCTTAAACATAGAAAAACCAACTCACAAACATTCCAAGTCGTAATCAAAATCAGATAATATCAACATGCCGATGAGAATGAAGGTGCTGTTAGTAACAAATGTTTAGATCAATATATCTCAAAAACGTTTATGGTTACAGGAAAAAGCTATACAATCTTTTTTGTCGGAAATTTTCTAAGCTACAAATTCATCATACATTGTTTTTTTAAAGACTTAACCGTTACTGAGATATTTAGGAACGGTCACTTTTGGTGACCTTTGACCCCGTTTAAAAAGCGACGCAGCACTCGGATCGATGGGGACTTTTGACATTTTGTTCAACACGCCAGTACCAAGGTTCATACCAAAATTCAGCTTTCCCCTAATTTTTCCGAAGTTTCGCCTCTTTTATGTCGGATTTCACTGGGCTATTAGAGAATGAGCTTGCTTTAAAGTTAAGAATGAGCTTGCTTTAAAGTTAAGAATGAGACTCTCATCTCTCTCCTACCTCGTCACCACCGGGACCCACTCGCTTGCTGTCGGGACTGTCTGTTCGTTATGCCGGAATTACACTGCTGTCACGTCACGTGAGCTCAGTGACATCACATCAGCTGACCTCACGTGACATAGATCTGCAGTACCATTTTGTGTGCTTAGACGCACACTGCTGGCACATCCCGTCACGTCACCCAGCCTCATGTGTTGTCACGTAAGCTCACGTTTCCGATCATCTGCAAATTTAGATTTTTGAGCTTACATGACAGCACGTTTAACATGCAACGTATATTTTTGAATGTCGTATATGGCAAAATAAGTACTGATTAATCAAAATATGCATTATAAGTAGTGTACGTTAAACATCGATAGCTGGATGTTTCGATAGTATCGATGTTTTTTTAAAAACTATCGATAGGCTATCGTGTATATGTGTCTATGGTGTATATGTGTCTTCCAGGGGAGGCTCGTCGATGTACGCAAAGGAAGCAGTGCTTCCCTTGCTAATCCACAAATTTGATTAAATAATCAATATGAAACAACCAAAAGATTTACAATTGATATTTAACAGTCAAAGTAATAACATTTATTTTCTTACAAAACTCAAAACTCAATCGCTACTATCAATCACTACTATCAATCAAATGGTTTTGTTTTATAACAGTCCAACTACAGAGCTTCCAAGTTAAATTTACAGCTACACAATGAAAACTCAAACATTTTACTACAAACTACAGGCACTACATGCCATTCAATTCAAAACATACAGTTCATTGGGATATACTATACAGAACACTGAAGTGATCTTGCTTCAATGCTCAAATTCGTTATATTCGCATCGATCTACTTAGACGCTTCTTCTAAATGATGCCCACAAAATTTTTACAATCAATGTACTTAAATATCATCGTGGACGCTGGCTCAGCTCACCGCGTCTTGGTGGATAGAAAAATTCAAAAAACCCTTGCCCCATCCACCCGCTGAACGACCCGAAAATCTTTATTAATGAATGAACTTGATACGCTGCAAAACTATCCGCGTCTTCTGTTATGTTACTGTTCCCCCTCATAATTTATCTGTAGATTCTCTTCTGCTCCTCTTCTTACGAGCCGTTCCCCTTACGAATTTATGCATTTTCTGCTTTGTTCACATGTACACATGTACGGTGCAAGCTATTGTGATGTTCATGTGGGGAATAGAATAGTATGAGTTAAATTTTTTCGTGTGCAATTTTCCCCAGATCGGTTTTTCGTGTCTGCTTTGGGTTTGCTTTCCCAAAAGACGTAGTTTTTCCGTTCTGGTGCTTTGGTGAAATGACCACTTGATGGCTTTGGACGCCTATGTTGACGCTGAAAAGTCGTCTGCGTCTCTATTATGTTCATGACCTACTTTACAGAATTTGTATATTCTCTTCTGCTCTTTTTCTTACGAGTCGTTCCCCTTCTAATTTGATGCCTTTTATGCTTTTTTCGCATGGAGTATGTACGGTGCAAGTTATTGTGATGTTGATATGGAGAATATGGTGTACAATTTTCTCCAGAGCGGTTTTTTTGTTTCTGCTTTGGGTTTATTTTCGCAAAATGAGATTGCTTGATTGCTTTCGCCTATGTTATTTCTATGGTGCGTTTTTTATGCCTTCTTCGCAAAAAACGCACCTGTTATAACACTTTCGGCGTGTATTTGTTTTATTGTCAGTATCTATTAATACTGTCGGCTAAACATCGATAAAAGAATAGTTTTTAAAGTAAATTATAACATAAAGCTCGTTAAAGTGAGAGCGAATTGAATAGATTCTGTTTCCAAAAGTTAATATTTACCCGTTTAATATGGATTTTAAAGTGGAAAACCAAAATTAAGGTGGTTGTGCCATAGAGTATTTGCTGCGGTAATCTTTTTCATTGATGATCTTATTGAGTTTTAGCAGCCAAGATCAATAATTTCGCTCAGTTAACTGTTTGCAAAAGGTAACTATATTAGGCACTTTTATTGCAAATTATGTGAGATATTTATTTTTATTGTGGCATTATTTTTTTAATTTGCTAAAAGATGCATTATATCCTCAACTTTGAGCTATTAAAAAACTTTCGCCATATATTTAGCCTGTAATATGTTTTCAACTTAACTTTTTTTTATAATTTAAAAAAGATATGAAGAAATAGTTTTTTTTTGCTTTCAAATACTATAATTAACTTGAACTTTTGTGAGATTTTTGATCATAGTGAGTAGGAAGCTGTTGACAATATTTTAATGCAAATATGGTCAGCATTAAAATACTTAATTGATTTTTTACACGGTATTTCAAAGGTATAGTTTACTATGCGCTTCATAAGTATGCTTATCTATATTATATGCTTATATATTTTGCTTGTGCTTCCCTTGGTCTCAAACCCACGAGCCGCCACTGGTGTCTTCCGAAATAAATAGATAACCCAGGATTCATTAATTTTTTTAAAAATAACTGAGAATTCAATTACTACTATAGAGAAACACAGATATATAGAATTTTATTCATTTCCGAAATGCTGAGCATTTTGATTTAAGGAAAGCAATTAATTGAGACGCTTTGAGACTTTTAGAGGTTTCTGCGAACACTATGAATTACACCAGTTTTCGAAAGAATTTGTTCACTCGGAATAGAAGACGCAAGTATACATTGATGCTAGAGAGCAAACATTTTCTGTGCCTCAGTATTTGAATCTAACCAGTAGTCGATGGGACATTTGTCGTTTCCACTGGGAGGTTTTTCCAGGTTTTGGTATATATCTATGTCTTATTGCATCATTATTTTGGCAGCTATATGCTTTGTCTTTGAATAGATCTTCAGGTAAAAATAATAACTCCTTTGATTTTTTTGCTTTCCACTATTCCTTCGTTAGTAAATTTCCCCAGTTTCAACAGTTCAGTTGCTTGTAGATGCAGCTGCCGTAAATTTATAAGCACTCTGAGCTGACTCCGGCTTTTGTGTCATCAGAAAAGAAGTATATTCTATTTGAATAGATTGGGTAGCTATGTTTCCATCGTCTTCTTTTATTTTTTGAACCTTGGATCCAGAGTGGTTGCTAACATCATAAAGACCTTTTTCTCAAACGGTATTAGTCGTTCCTGCACTGTCTTGCATAAAGCATTATAAATATTCTTTCCAGCAGTGTTTTTTATGTTAATTCCCACTTTCGATAACTGTAGAGTCAGTCCTCGTAATAACGGAGCTATATAAGAAAGAGTAATGTAATTTGCGCGAGATATTGTTGTCATAGCCACATTAAATGGTTCTAATAGCAGAATTTTATTCGGCAGCACATTCAAATCTTCAACGAGTAACGTTTCAGGTGCTTCAACCATTTGGCTAATTCCAAAGTCAATTCTTGCCTGATATCATAGAAACATTTGATCTTGGCGTATGCTTTATTCCAACGAGAACGGAACTGCCAAATTAGTTTCTGTTCAAGTTTATTGAGCTATCGTTGTGCAATTGTCAGTTTGTCTGAAACAACTGAACTCGATTGATTTCATTTTGTCACTTTTTCGTGATAAAATGAAAATCAGGTGTTATAAATATGATATCAGACACAGTCAAATTTAAAGTATGCGCGAAGCATGGAGTATGATTAAATTGAAGAAATTTTGTTTGCATTAACATGCGAGCAGCATTATCAGTGACGATCGCATTTATTTTTGATCAAATGTTCCATTTGCTTAGTGTAGTATTTCTCGCCTAAACAAGAAATAACGACTCTGAATATTTGTCTTTTCAACTACACCAACGATAGATTCATCAAACGGGCATAAAATAAATATGCAACTTACTTCTGCCATTGAAAAAAATCAGTATTCTCTCTTTGTTTGGATTTGTCCACATATCAGTTGTTAAAGAAATATGTTGAACTGCATTAGTGGCATTTTAAACCCGCGTTTTAACATCTTCGAAGTATTTGGTGTCAGGAATTGCATGTTTTCCGTCCAAATCAGCCACGAAATCACGACAGCCTTCATGTTCTCCTTTCCGCAAAGGTACTATGTCCAAAACAACCATACGAATTATAGAGTTCATCTAAATATTTTTTCGGACAGAATCATCTGCGTAGAATTTTGTTCTTGCAAAATAATTTTTGATGATTGTTCTAGATTTCGTTGGACTGCTCTCAAAGATGTTAGGACCATGAGTTTTTGCTATAGTTTCAACAGAAAATAATTTCCACTATGATTTATGTTTCCGTTTTAAATGATCTGATAAATTTTTCGTGTTTTTACTTGTTTTGTATTGATTGTTGCATATATTACACTTAGCAAAATCACTGTTTGGAATTCTTTCTCACTCCGTCTCAATTTTCTACGCGTATGATTTTCACGTGCAGTTACATTTTACATTTTTTCCTTCTTCATGTTATTTCATTCTACAATAAATAACAAGTGGCAAAACTAATAAAATATAAGAATGGTTTGCAATCTTTGGTTTGTGCTGTTTTATAATAACAAGAAAAGGAAAAATTATTAAATGAGAAAAACTAAGCACACTTAAAATACTCACAGTGAAATTTTACCTTACGCATTTTTTTCTGTTTTCAAAAACTATCGATTGCAAAAAAAAACATCGAGGTTTTCGATAGTTCTGAACTATCGATAGTACTATCGATGTTTAACGTACACTAATTATAAGTGAATATATGCACATTGAGTGACGCAAATATGTGTTTGTACATGTATTTTCTAATCGAAATCGTAGTTTTAGCCATTTTTAGTCTATCAACTTAAATTAACTGCAACTCACGTGAGCTGCTATCATGACACAAGTGTGTTTACAAGCGTGAGCTCATGCTCCACCAGGCCCGGACTGGCCAGGTCCGCAGGTCCGCGATCGCGGAGGGCCCCCGGCCCAAGGGGGCCCCGAAGGGACCCCCACATAACGTACAAAAAACAAAGTTTTTGTCTTGTTAGAAGTGTTCTTGGTAATGTTTTGTTTACATATTCCAAATTACATTTTCCAAATTACATTTCCCAAAAAAAAATTATATTTTCCAAAAGTAGAACACGTCGCCGTATATCTCGCCGTTTATACGAAAGCTTTATATGAGCTACTGTGTTGTGAGTTGAGTTACGTTGTTGTGGTGTAATGCATCTTCTGTGCGGTGACGTGTGTGCAGCAGACAACTGCACAGTGAGGCTCTATCAGATCAGCTGATCACTCAGGAGGGCCGCGCAAGCGCATATCGTCCTTCTCCTCCCCCCTCCTACACATGATAACATCCACCCCACACCATTGTTTTCAAGTCATTACAAGTCAATTTTATGCGATTCGGTTTGCTAAATTTGCAGCGCAGTTTTCTTTAGTTAAATGTATAGTCGTTGAGAGTTGAATTTCGGTACATTGTTTGATTGATTAATATTACGAATGGAACAAAAACAATAAAGAGAGCTTACAAGAGTGGTTTTCAAAAAAGAGAGGAAAAGAAGAAAAAGAAACAAGAAGCTTTCCAGTATGCCAGTTCGATGTCTACGATGTCTACGTGGTTAAAACCATAAAGCTCTACCTCAGAGAGAAACGATGACACGACTGTAGGTAAGGTCATCGAAATTTTAGATTATTATTTTTGTTATGGCTTTTTTGAAATGTTTTTCTATTTATTCTACATTTTTACGTCACGTACTAAGAACTTAGCAATATTAGTTTTGCATTTTTTACTTCAAAGGTTTTTACTAATAGGGCTAATTAATTGTTATAATTTAAACAAAATAAACTGTACAAAAAACTTTCTCACATTGGGGATAAATTCATAACAGAAATATATTAAGGCCAACGTCATAAGGAGCTACTTTATGCAAAATGTGGATAGTTTGTCGGTTTATTCATCATTGGTCAAAATATAATTATTACGAGCAAGGTTTGAACTTAATTATATTGTAACTACAATTCGTTATGGTTTTGAAAATCATAATTAATTCTAGTTACAGTATAGTTAAGGGAATTCCCTAGTGAAAACAGTGTTTTTCTACATTATGCTTTTTATAACCATAATCATTTTTTTTTAGGTGCATGGTTTTTTGCATGGTTTTATTACCTAAAAGCATTGTTCGTAATTATATTATCTGTCATTATTGATATCGCAGCTAAAGTGGGATGTTTTATTTCCAGAGGCTGAAAAGTGCACTTTACCGCCTTCAAATCAGGCTGTAACTGCATCAACTTCTTATTGTACAGTTGAAAGGGGTGAGGAGCCTGCTTGCAATCAGCCACATATAGACCATCATCCATCGTCTCTTGTCGGCGAATCAAGCTCCAATTCTGATTCAGAAGATGATGAAGAAAATCAGGAGACCTGTCATGCAGCTAAGCAACAACTTGGGTGTTTCATTTGTCCAAACGAAAGTGATCCAATCACGATTAAAAAGGGTTCATGGAAAAACACCCTACTCAAGTTGTAGAAGGAAAAGGTAAGAAATTGCCATTTGAGCCTTCTAAACGTTATTACCGACATTTGCAAAGTGGTGAAAAATACACCGTAAATGGTTATCATATTCAATTCAGCTGAATAAAGTGTAGTGTTCGTGCTGTATGGCTTTTGGAGATAGAGGACACAGAGACTCTACCTTTATTACTGGTTATGATGTTTCTTCAAAAAATGTGTATAAATCAGTAGAAATACAAGAAAACTCTACCATCATGAACTTGCTGCGAAAGCAGTTTTTCAAAGTCAAAAGGGCTATGATATTTCAACTCTCCTGAATACCAACCAAACTAAACAGCATGAAAGAGAAATTCAAACTAGAAGATTGGTTATCCCACGTTTGATAAACAGACAGAATAAAAATAAAGGACAAAAGAGAAGCCACAGAAAAGCAAATTAATAAGCCCATTGGACGAGGATCAATGTTGACTTTTTTATCAAAGACTTTCATTAACAAGCTAATCAAGAAAATTAGCTCGATGGGTCAAAACATTATTTTGAAAGACCTCCAGGATAGCATTATCTACAGCGTAATGGTGGACAGCACCCCAGATATAGCTGTAATGGACCAATTGGTAATATGCGTCCGCTATGTCGTTCAAGGAAAAGTGTATGAAAGACTTTTAGAGATTGCAGTTGTTGATGACTCAAGTGGACTAGCGTTGTACGAGCTTATAAAATTAAAATTATCTGAGTATGGCATTGCAACGTCAAATATTATTGCTTGTTCGTTTGATGGAGCCAACATCAAAGGCTGTTACAATGGGCTACAAGCCTATTTAAAAAAAGAAAATGAAGACCTTATTTCTACTCACTGTATGGCACACGTACTGAACCTAGTTGTAGCTGACTCAACAGTAAAGTTACTACAAGCTGAGAATTTGTTGGGGAATAGTGGAAGAATCTGCGGTATTTCTAAGCTCATCGCACAAGCGAATGGCCGTCTGGGAAAAGGAAACAAAAAGAGAACATACTGCTCATGACAAGTTGTACAGATTGCAAAAAATAGGAGCAACGAGGTGGTGGAGCAAACATAAGGCTCTTTCGTCAATTATTGATGAAGAATTTTTAATCAGTGAAGACAGTGTTAATTCAGCTAAATTCATAAATTTTATTTCTGTTTTAAAAGAAATCTCTGATGGAAGTTTTGACAGCAAATCTCGATTCAAAGAAATCTCTGATGGAAGTTTTGACAGCAAATCTCGATTCACAGCAAGAAACCTGATAAGTCAATGGTCCAAATTTGAAAACTTGTATATGTCGTTTATTTTACTAGATTTGTTTTTGATCACTTCCTCTGTTTCTAAGTACTTGCAAAGTAAAACCATTGATTATGCTTTAGCTTGGAACTTAGTACAAACACTGCTCCAGCAAATGAAGGACAAAAGGAATGGCGCGCATTTTGAAGTATTGTACGCAAAAACAAAAACCTATGCCAGTGCAGTTAATCTTAAGCTAGACGAAAATGACATTGATGTCGAGTTAGAGTTGGACTTTAAGAGAAAAAAAACGTCAAAGAAAAAATTGATGCCCGGTGAAAAATCAATAGATGAAGCTGACTCTATTTCAACAGTTCAACATTACAAAATTGCATATTTTCATAATTAGGACTGTACGAGGATGAGTATTAAAGAAAGATTTTGCGCAAACAAAGACGTTTTACAGGATTGCTCTTGGTTGGACCCCAAAAAAATTGACTCTATCTTGAAACTCGAAACATTTCCCACAGAAGGCCAGCACAATGTTTCTAAACTGTGTAAAATTGAAAGAAGTCGGCTGTTGATAGAGCTGTGACAGTTTGCACAGCAATACAGCAACTTCATAGCAGCAGAGTCCACTGAGAACTACGGAGATAGATGCAGTGACAAAGAAGACGATTTGGACCCAACCGAAGAAGCGGAAAAAAATGCTGACATTTACTGCTCTGAAAATAGACAATGTTTCCAGTGTTTGACATGTGCTTTTTCTGTTCTGTTTGAACTTACAAACCTGTATATAGCATATAAATTTGTTCTTACCATACCTTGTACCCAAGTCACATGTGAACGAGTTTTTTCTAAACTTAAAATATTCAAAAATCGACGTCGGTCGTCTTTAGTCCAATACCTTATGTCCAATCTGCTTTTTATTAATGTTGAGAGCGATTTATTTTATGATTTGGACAAAAATAAAATAATAGATGAAGTAGCTTTAACAAGTGAGTTGCTTACAAAGAAGCTGTTACTTTAGAGCTAGGGGAGTAAAATGTCGAATCATCTCAGTTAAGTTAAGCCCCTTCTATTCTAGTATAACAGCATTCTAAACTGTTAAATACACAGGATTTTGTAAAAAATGTTAGTATTATTTTTCTAATCCCTAAAATCCGTTTGTCATTATTTTTGCTACACATATAACTTTGACATAATTCATTAAAACTTTGGTGTTAATAAGATACTGCACTTTATTTTGAACTCCGTTGTAATTATTGGTAGCTCTACAGCATGTGTTTTGTAGTGTTGTGGTATCCTAAAAATTCTGTAAATTTCTTATTTTAATAAGCAATAAAGTCAACAAAAGTCGAAAATTATAATATTCGCATAGAAACCTAGCTGAATTTCTTCTTCTTTATGCTTAAGTGCCAAAATAGCGTAAAACGCGTTTTCATTGTTTTCAAGCACCTAATTTTCAAAAATTTTCCCCCGTTTGCTGGGGGTATGGACACCGCAGTAGAGGGCCCCTTCACAGATTTTAGCTGAGGGCCCCAAATGGTCCCAGTACGGGCCTGCTTCACACGCATGACGTGACAAGGCGTGAGCTCAATAAACGTTACAGCAGTTTGTTTCTACCTTAGACGTTCTTCATCATCCCCTTTAAAGCACCCAATATCTCCATGGTATTCATCACGTGACACCTACCTATTTTACATCATGGACGCGCTCGAATCCTTCCCTTTATTTACAGCACGCTTCCTCAGAACAGTACGAGATAACGGCGCAGTGAAAAAGCGCGGCAGGAACTACACCAATGACTAATGTAGATTAACTTCCCATTAACTTCCCATATTGTAGCCGTTTTTTGTTGCATCGCGTGGCTGGAGACATGAAAAAACACATTAAGAAAAAATGGATAAGAAAAAAAAACAGGGAAAAAGTAGAATTAAATGCGCGGTTTGCGCGACAATGGGCCAGGTGGATTAGATTTGCATAAAACCGACATCAATTCTCATCGCATCCGCTGAAATAACTCTTCAGGGCAGTGGAAAATATATAACCTGTCGTAGTCGAAAGTAAAGCACAAGTCAAGGGTGGGTAGAGGGAAAAAATATGCTTGTTTTCTTTTTGGTTTCAAAATATCATTTAGTGAATGCATTATTCGTTGTCAGATATAATATGTGCACGCAGTGTGCACAGGTTGGGCGCCAAATATGTAAGTGGGCTTGAAAAGATAGCCATATGCACGAAATATTGCTAGAGTGTGGTTTTGGTGAGTGTGGCGTGTTATCGCTAGGATATTAGATTGATCTAAAAACTTTATTTTTGTAAGTATAGAATTTGCATTGCTTTTACTTTCAGAATTTTAAAAGAAGCTATTTTTTTATGGCAGAAGTAAAGAGAAGACTAAAAACTCTGTACTTTAACTTCGAATACAGTTCATTAAAAATAAAGCAAATATTACGGCTACTGAATTGTGATCATGGTTCCCTTCTTGTCTATAAATCAGCATAGACAACGTATATCGTCTCTAAAGCTTATCAAAGAAGAGAATAATTGATACGGAAAACTCGATCATTTTGCGAAATAAGCCTCCGAAAGCAAAACCAAATTGGAATGGTTTTCGCGGGATGATTAAAATTGAAAAAAATTTATTGATATTGAAAATTTTTATTTGACAAAGTGGTTTCGAAAGTATGCACTGATTCTCATCAGACACCAGCTCACAGTGCATACTTGAATGATTCGACCACTTGCAGTTGAAAATCATTAATTATCTGCTGTAAACGATACCATAGAATCGTAAGATTAACCAAGAGATTTCAATAATCAATACAATTTGACGTAAGGGCAAAGAGAAGAACGAGCAACAAAATAGCGTCAAAACTTTAAAATCGGTACCTGTTGAGTCTAATGTAGTTTTTGAACAGGAGTAATTACAAGATAGTAAATATCTAGGCTGTACTAAGAAAATCATAGCGCTTTTTACATCCCTTTATACGTCCTATATTAGACTATCGCTTTATACGTCCCAGTAGGACCACAAGCATCGCTGACTTAATGTGTCAGTAATACAAAAAACAGTCCTTGTGGTACAGAAATCCATGTGGATTTATCTACTAACTACTTAACTCCATTACAAAGTAATGCACAGTGACGGGTAGAGTAATGCAAAACAGAGCGAGTATCGTTACTTATAATGACCTTCTAATGTTAAATTCATCGATGCGGTCATGCGAAAACGATCCGATGATGATTACTGGTATATATATATATATATATATATATATATATATATAATATATATATATATATATATATATATATATATATATATATATATATATATATATATATATATATATATATATATAATATATAATATATATATATATATATATATATATATATATATATATATATATATATATATATATATATATATATATATATATATATATATATATATATATATATATATATATATATACATGCGCCAAGAAACACAGGTTGAGGGAGATAATCTTTGGAGTGGCTGATCCGATTGAGCAAACATGTTGGAGATACATGGTCGTATATTAAGAGTAGGGCCTTGAAGATTCGAAATGAACATACCTTTAGCCCTTTCGCAGCGATGGGCCTTTTATTTTTTTGTATATCCATATGTCTGTACAAAGAGGTTGTTTTTCGTAAAAAGTAAGTATTGGAGATAAAAGTTGATAATTTTCTTTGGCGGGCACTGAATGCCTAAAAGTAGACACGGTTTTTTCATAATTCCATTTGTCATAACTTTTGACGAAAGCATTGGATTATCGTGAAATTCGCAGAGCATATTGATGTTGACTCAAACTTTACATGATTAGAATTATACTTGAGAGTGCAGCGGCGAGTGGGTGAAAAAAGTCCTTCAAGTCTTCGATCCTGCTGAGCAAATTGAGCCTTTCGACCAGAAACGCAATTTTTGATAAATTTAATTCTTCGTATAGAGTAAAAATTTTCGAAATAAATAAAACGAAAATTTTCTAAATTCTATGTTGCACAAGAACGGGAACCCATCATGAAATTGCCTCTATTTTGAGCTCTTTAAGTTTCTGTTCACGAGTACTCACGATTTGATAGCCAAATCAATATGAGGTTCACATGGTAAATTAGTCTTTCCACATGCAATCCACTACTCTCCACAAACAATGTCAACTTCATCAAAATTAAAAAACACACAAAAGACTAAGTTTCAAAAAATGTAATTTTTTGAAGAGAGGAAAAATAGCAGAAGATTGTTGACTGAATCAGAGAGGGATAGAAATTATTAAATGTTTTAAATTTAATTAAATACTTAAAAAAATATTAAATAATTCAAAAAAAATTTATTTGAATACTATTTATACTATTCTGAAATCAGTTAATTGATTCAATGTTTTACTTTAGAATGCATTGGTTGAAAGACGATTTTTAAAGTCTTAATGAATTTACTAAGAAAAAAATTTGGATATATTTAGCACAAATATGTCCAAAATTGAATATACCTGCCAGCAATGGTAGCATTTGTCTCTGGAATCTTGAAAATTTTGCTCAGCAAAATAAACCTTTCTGCCCTATAACTTCGGGTGCAGTTATGAGCTCATAACGAAATTGACGCAGCAAAGGAACTTTACTGTACGCCAAATGTGAAATGAACTTGGTTGAAAAATCATGATAGGATTACCAGCTATGGTAATGTTTTGAAATTGTTTGCCATTTCTGTCTAAGCGATGAAATGATAATAAACAACAAATATTAAGATATCGAAAATTTTAAAATTAACCCTACATTTCTCTTTACCCCTTAAACTGCCAGTGCAGTCATGGGATCCAGTAGATTGGCCTAAACATGAAGCAGACTTGGCCTAATTGCAAGCTAAAGGTTGCCAAAGCCAGTCGTTTTCGTTATTTCCATACCAACAGATACTACCATTAGATATTCATACGGCAAACGCCTTACAATGAAAATAAGTAGCGAATGCACAAGTTTTATAAATATAAAGAATTGTTCAGATAGCAGCTCCCAAATTGCTTTTTTTCTCTGTATTTTTCGATGAAATCATCGGATGGAAACGGAATTCATATGGTAGATTGATTTTGACGTGAAGCAGTTGTGGTGTGTTGCAAGCACTGAGAATTTTCATCATTATTGTTGAAGGATATGCTGTTTTCGGAGTTTTGTAAGATAAGCATCCGATAATGAATATAAGTAACAACTGACTTTCCTAAATTTTGTAATTCCTGGAAGTGGTAGCGCTGAAAACTTTTTTCCCTATGAGTTTCAATACATTTTTGAGATTAAATTAATATACGGCTTTCGAAACAGGTTGGCTGTACTGGAAATTTGCACGATTCTTATGTTTCTAACGGTCTCCATGCGCTAGAGTTTTTTTAAAAATTTGTCCATTTTTGCAATTTTCTTTTGATTTTGTACTATTTCAATGTATTTTTTTGAAAACACAGAAAAAAAAATTGTTAATATATGTGCAAAAAAAAACAAGGTTTTGCAGGGAACGTAATCAATGTTGGAAACGTGTTTAATGCCATTTTGGGGGTTTACAATTTTCAAGAGAATCAGTGCATACGTTTGAGACCACTTAGTCAAAAAATTTTCACTATTAATCATCCCACAAAAACAATTCCATCCAATTGTTTTAACTAAAAACCATTTTCTTATTCTAAAAAAAAATGCTTTCAAAGATTCTCGTAGAGCAAGAAGTAAGGCAAAAAGAAAGTTCGGAGAGGAAGCAACCGGTGTAAAGCATACGCCGTACGAGGTAGGAGCTATATAGATTGCATGTATTTTTGATATTCAAATTAATTTTTTTTAACATTTTTATTCATATGATTATCATACTGAATGGCTTCAAATGTTCCCAACATATCAATGTATAATAAACCGTTAAAATCTAAAAATCTAGTTTTAAGAAAAATTTTGCGACCAGCCGCTTCCTGCGAGCCGATCAAACATGAACTGCAAAAAAAAGCAACTAACGTTTATATAGAATTCCGATAATTTTGGTATTTTCAAACCAAACGTAGATGTTCTTTGCTTTTTGTGTGACAAATTCATGATGTACATTATGAGATCATGTTGCAATTGAACCTTATTTGTAATTTTGAGATGTTTTCACTCTTAACAATTTTTCAACTGTGTAATGCTATAAACACATAACAGCGGCATTGTCGCAGTGGCGCCGCAGGGGGAGGCGTGAATGCCGCAGTTTAATTTGGTGAACCACAATGTAGCAAAAATGTCGCTGTCAATGCAACCAAAGCAACAACCAAATTCATTTTTTATCTTTTGTATTGCTAAATCACCATACATATCAGCCATCGCTTGTCTATTCCACCAGACCATTCAACCTAATTCAAGTAGACCTAATTGAACCTAGTGGTGATGCCAACCTACGGTTGGTATTACCGCTAGCGGTGCAGCAAAATTAGAAATTTGGCAAATTCTGCCGCTGCGGCAAATTCGGCCGCAGGCATTGTGCGCATTAGCATACAAAACAGAGCATTCTAATTTTTTGCCTGCGGTTCACCGCAACCCACTGCGGCAAATCGCTGCATTGCGATTAACCTATAAACCTGCTAAATATCAGAATACTTGTGTGTGTGTGTAATAAAACTTAGAAAAGAACAGCCTTTCCTTATTGAGTAATTAAACCCAAAGTAAAGTTAGGTTTAGGTTGACCGGTTTCAAAAGAATCAAATTTCACTAGTAAAAGTAATAAAGGCGCTTCTTTGTTTGTGCTGGAATAACTACAGAAAAACAATAGGTGTGTTTTTTGCTCCTCTATCCAGCAGAGAATAGCGTACACGCATTGAAAACAACAACACTCCTGCACCAGTGAATTCACTAGTACAGAAATTATATTCTTCATTTGTAGTTCACGTGCTGAACTATAGAATGTCCTGATAGAAAAAAGAAAAGCTCATGAGAAGTTGTCTTTTTTGCCGTGAGGTGGCTTTGAGTTTTTCATGGTTATGTTGAGTGTTTTGGTAGTTAAAAAATTAGAAAAAGCCCCCATTATGTGTAGAAAGTTGAAATAAGTAATTTTCTGTTAGTTCTTTTTCTATTTTCTATGGATTGTGGTAGTGTTTGTTCGTTATTTTCTCCCTTTATTTTCAGTTCAAAACAACACGCCTAATAGGTGTGTTTTTTTTTACTCAGATACGGAACACAATATAACTGTGTCGCAAACACAACGATCTAGTATAAAACAGCAGTGCATTCGCTAAGACTGACATAGGTTGCTGTATTTGCTGTGGTAGCACACAACAGCTGAAAATAAAGGGAGAAAGTAGCGAATATACACTACCACAATCGATAGAAAATAGAAAAACAACTGACAGAAAACTACTTCTTTTAACTTTCTACACATTATGAGGGCTCTTTGTAGTTTCCTAACTACCAAAACATTCAACATAACCATGCAAAACCGAAATCCACCTCACAGTAAAAAAAAGCAACTTATCATGAGCTTTTCTCTTTTCTGTCAGCACATTCTATAGTTCAGCACGTGATCTACAAATGAGGAATAGAATTTCTGTGCTAGTGAATTCACTGGTACAGGAATGTTGTTGTTTCTCTTCTCTGCTGGATAGAGGAGCAAAAAACACGCCTAATAAATTGATCTTAAACACTTGAATCGAACAGCCAGGTCAATTCAGCAATCTGCCTTTACAATTGAGTCCAAGAATCTAATCGATTATTCAAACATTTGGCAATTGCCCATCACTAATTTATGCACTTGGCCGAACATTTTGCGCTTAGATTTAGAAAATTTAAAATAAAATAATCTTTGGACTCTGACGTTCTTTTCACTACGCTTGAAAATATTCAAATGATTTAACCTATTTTGAATAAACTTTTCATTTGCGATATTTTTAGAAACACCAAAAGAGGGTAAAACATACTGAATCTCTATTTTGCACTTTAAAATATTTAAATATGCCTGCCCGCCAAATCTTTGGACGTATTTATAATCACAATTTCTTGACAGCTCCGTCCTGAAAAAAGCACCACAAACACACAAAATTCCGTCCTCTAAACCTCCTCAAAGACATCGTCACGGCATACACATTGCTCTTACTTGATCATCACTACTATCGGTCATAGACTCGTCGAATTAATTCACCTGGAAATGATGCGTAAACTTCCTATCTCAATACTTGGCCACCCTGTGAACCAAAATCTCGAGTGGCCTTTCAAGCTCTCCAGAACGTTTTCATTTTTATTTTTCTGATGGTGCTTGATATTTTTCCACTTCTTCACTTTCCGTAAGTTCCGTTTAGCCGCTTGTGCCTTCAAACACGTCTTCTATCGTTTCTGCTTTCCACCAATTGACCGCACGTCGGCCATAAAGCATCAAATATTGATGGGAATCGACCATTAAAAGATGTGTTTAGCTCACCACAAGTTTCATCAGAGCAGCCTGGGTTCGAGCTCGGCCACTAATCGAACACAGCCACTCACCTCAAGAATTGATAAGGATAAGGCAATGTGCGAAGAGGAGTCGGATGAGGTGCATTAGCACTGAGAATATACTGCCTTCGTATGAAAACCGAGGCAAATGCTCAAGTCCCTGATTGTTCCCTTAATTATCCAATTCATTGACCATATTATATAGTGGGTGGTGTGTGGTACTTGGTGTTTACGGGATGAATACCATTTATTGCAATGAATTTAGCTGAGTGGATTGAGGTTAATGTTGGCACTGAAATAAATAATTTGAACATGAATTTTCAAGTCATGTTGGTTTACAGTCGGTAACTCACATGAAATCAAAATAATCACGAAATTATTCAAAGAAGAAAAACTAAATCTGTTTTTGATTAAAATATATGACCATTTTTGAGCGCAATATAGCTCTCGCCCCGAGGAAAATGAATCGGCTCGAATCGATCGATCTTTATCGTAGCTTTATCGCAGCTAATCCCTAAAACCCCAATCTTTTCTCCCTGCGCTACCTGGTCAGTTAAACTACTAACCTTTTCGTTTCATTTTCACATTCAAATCCAACTGGCCATTAATCATATAACCAGGCTACCAGCAGCAGCAGCAGTAGCAAACAAAAACCAAATCCATGTAAATTTCGGTGTTACTCAATTTTTCTCTTCCACGATTTCGGATGTGTTTCATACAAGCGCGAGCATTGCACCAACAAGCCTCCGACAACGAATAAACTTTGCGTATATTTTAATATATTAATCCCGGGGATTACATGAATAGGAAAGCAAACATTTCTCAAAATCCAAGCCCCGTTGTCCAAAACAGCCGCGCGCCCTCTAGGCAACGAAGGCAGATTCAGATAGTTACCAGTGAACTCAGAAACAAATGAATTGCCGTATCGCGGTGGATGTTAGTGCTGAACAGGGCCGACCAAGCACGATAGCAGAACATAAATAATATTTTGTGGGGAGCTCACCCATTTGCCACCCGCTGAGTGCCCCGGAAAGGATCGAACAAGGAAATATTTTTTCTTGTATATGTTATTTAAGTCTATTTAGTGCGGACTGGTTGGATATTAGAAACGGATATTATGTGTTTTAGATTTTTAGGTATTTTCAATGTGTTCGGGACTAAAAAAATTATAAAATGTATTTTAAAATGGGATGGGAACCGTGTTAATCAGAAATAGGTTTAATAGAGACTGTTTATCAAGACAACTGATGTGACAGGGACTTGAATGAATTTTTTCTAATTCATTTAGTAGATCGAAAGATACATAATCTCATTACTTTTGTGTAAAGAAAATCGCTCACTTGACAAAAATAAAATTGATAGGGCCATGAAACGCATTGCAATAAGATTAAGGAAACATATACAGTGGCTCACAGCTTATTTGATACAGTGCTTCTTTAAAAACTTAAGTTGCAATAACTCAAAACACAATAACAATAACAAAAAAATTTGGACACCATTTTGAAGAAAAATGTTTGTTGTTTATTAAACAAGTTTATATTTGTTACATTGTTGCTGTTAGAAAACAAAAAACTAAAAGTAATAATAAATTTCATGTCACAGCTTATTTGATACAGTTTGATTAAACATTAAAATTGTTGTGAATTATGAGGTTTCCAGTTGATTTCAATACTTCGTATGATAGCCCTTAGCCTTAAGCAGAGCCTGGAGCCTATTCGGCATTGAGTCAACGAGTTTTTTTGTGATGTCAGGAGTAATTTTTTGCCATTCCTCTAGCAGTGCTTTCTTCAGGTCTTGTTTATTAGAAATCTTGTGTTTTCTAATGTTGTTATCCAGCAAAGTCCACAGATTCTCAATGACGTTCATATCTGGTGACTGTGCCGGCGGAGACATCAAATGAGGGAAATCCCAAATTGGCCAGGACTGCACAATTCCAGACTTGTGCTTTGGATCATTGGTCTTGGTCTTGGTCTTGGTCTTTGGTCTTGGTACAACCGAAATTGGTTGCTAACACCCAGTTTTTCAGTGCTTTGCAGCATTGAGTACATCAAGGTACTTTGTTTGGTCCATTGTTTCCTCAATAAACTTTAAATTTCTGACTCCAGCTGCGGACATGCAGGCCCAAACTATCACATTACCACCACCATGCTTCACAGTAGTTTTGAGGTTCTCCTTGTTTAGCTCAGTGTTTGCCTTGCGCCAGACATATGACATTCCGTCGGAGCCAAAAATGTTAAACTTGGACTCGTCCGCAAAAATAACCGTATTCCAGAACGCGGATGGCTTTCCCACATGCTCTTTGGCAAAGGCAAAGCGGCTTATTGTATTTTTTTTTGGAAATGAATGGCTTCCTACGCCTGTTGAAATCATGGTCGCAAAGCACTCGTCGGACGGTTTCAGCACAAGGAAGTCACTTAATTCACGATGAACCTCAGTAACCACTTTTGGAGCGGAAATCTTTGTGTTTGCTTTCACTTTCCTTACAATGTATCGTTCGTCGGATACGGTGAAAATATTGTTTGGCGCAATTTCTCCTCTAATTTTCTACCCGATTTTCGTGTACGAAGCGCTCAATTATGTAGTGCACTGTAGAGACACTCAAATTCACACTTTCAGCAATTTTTCGAACTCTTTGTCCTTTTTTTCCTCTTTGTCCTTTGTCCTTCCTTTTTTTCGAACTCTTTGTCCTTTTATCAGCATTCTGTTGCTGTTTCTGAAAGCCTGGAGCACCTAATTAATTCCTTTAAATTAATTCAGTGAGATTCTTGGGACGCAAATACGATAAGAGCCTGTTAAATTATTTGAAAGATCATACTTTCAATGTTTTCCGGCGACTTTTTAAGAAAATGTTCTGTTAGGCAAATATTCTTTCACAATCACGCAGTGCGAATGGCGATCTAGGGTTTGATTTATTAATTCAATTAGAAATATGTTGAAATAAATGCATCCTAATCATCAGAAATGAATGGTAAGAACGTTATAAGACATAAATGTTATAAGACATAATTTCGATCATATATATGCTTCCAATGTAATAAATCTGTGTAAAAATTACATCGAAATTTCCTGCTTACATCGCAATCTTCATTGCGTAGCAACACAGTAATAAGAAAGAGCCCATCCACTGGTATTTTTGCATCTCCTGCTTTACTAGGCTCTGCAATGAACAAAGACCAGCTGCGTTAGGCGATCCTAGTCCATATTTTTAGTTCAAGATTTTTATATACAATCAAAAACTAAGTTAAATGCATTCCTTCTCGCTGTTGCATATTAATGTAGCTATTCAAGCTATTTACTAAGTTTCATAGCCAAAAAAACTTTAAAAAGATGTGAAGAAATGCTCTTAGGTGTCAAATGTGTGAATTTAGACACTAGACTTGTAGAAAGTGAAACTTTATTCTCGTTAGCTTTTATAACTATTCTAATAACTGTTGGTGTTTTTATTAAATTTGCAATCAAGATGCTGAAAATGCTGATTAAAGCACCGTGCATATCAAGCATCTAGAGATGAATATCGACAAAAAATTACTTTTAAAACATAAAACAAATTCAGTTGGGTATTTCAACTAGTCAAAACTTACATCTACATTTACACTAGTAAATAGATGCTAAAAAATATCTGGGGCAAACAATTTGATACTATTTAAAACCATAATTTAATCCGTTAGGCTGTTTGGTGCTCCGGAATAAGGACGTTGAGCTGACACATATATCAAGGGGCTACAAACTGACGATAATGTTGCGCGTTTAAGGTTCGCGGCTTTTGACTTTTTCATTTACAAAAAGAACACAAGTTGTTTAAAACAAAATAATTCATTTGTTTTATTCATCTTAGTTACACATCAAATAATAATCCGCGGGTACAGTTCTCCGAGGTCTTTGCTGTCAAAAATTTTAAATATTTTCTGTCCGTCTCCTTGGCTTTCTTAAAAGATGACTTTATAGGACACGTCGCAATTATACTGCAGCTTCATAGATCGGCTTTGCCGACCTCGTGAGTTGTACTCGTATAACCAAACCAGCTTGTCCTGCTAGAATCTTGATGAATTCGCTTTTAAGTCATACCTGGTTTTCATTCGTTCGGTTGTACCCTTGATGTTTTTTTCGCACAGCTCGATATATTTGGTCCAATCGTTTTTTTAGTTCGCTTGCATACTCTGAAATAGTTTAATGTTGCTTTGGAGAAGTTTTGAACTTGAAATCAGCTGGTAGATGGAAGGTGTTCCAAAACATGACTCTGACTGGAGCTTCTCCTGTCTTCGCGTGCTCTAGTGCCCTGTATGCCATCAAGAGGAGCAGAATGTGTCGGTCTCATTCTCTTTGGTTCTCCTCGACTACCTTGGCCAAATGTTAATTCAACGTTTCGTTAAACCGTTTGACCATTCCATCAGACCGAAAGTGAAGAAGC